>CM053510.1:100773183-100896181 GCA_028627145.1 Eidolon dupreanum | reverse complement strand
ATTTTATGTAAAAATGAGGTAATATGTGACATATATTTTTGTAACCTGCTTTGTCACTTAATATGCCGGAAATATAAAAGGGTATTCAAGTATGCACACACTACCAAATATACACGCACATTATATACATGTATTTTTTGTTTTTATATAAATAGTAGCCTACTAGATACAATATTCTTTCTTTTAGCTCATATCTAATTTTTCTTGGATACCATTCCCCATTTGGACGAAAAGAGCTTATTCTTTTATAAAACTGCATCGTGTCCCATTGTCCGCTTCTACCATAATTTATTTCACTAGTCCACATTGGCTATTAAAGTTATTTCGAATCTTTGTTAAGGAGGTGACATTTGAACTGAGATCTAAAATATGGTAGAAGGGTGGAGGTCAGGGGCGAGGGAAAAAAAAAACAGTCAAGATGCAGGAAATCGCACATGCAAAGGTCCTGAGGCCCGTGCAATGGAAAGAAGGTGTATATGGGAGGTGCCCAGGGCAAAGTGGGCCGCCACTTGGTGTCTGAGAGGGCAGCAGAGGACTGACCATGCTGGATATTGCTAGTTCTGAAAACAGCTCCCATCTCCATCCTAAGAGCATTCAAAGCTACTGACAGGCATGATTTTGGGGTGTTAAAGAAGCTCTAGAAAGCTCCACGCAGGCCTAGCTTGCCCACACCCAACAGTGTGGATTGAGTCAGAGAGAAATTTTCACCCCACGGCTCTGTCCCAGGTGGCCCGTCCTCCTCCCCTCCCCTCCCATTAGCCAGACAGAATCGAAACTCCAGGAACTTCCTCCATCCTGCCCGACCCCCCCTCACTGTCCCCCAGGGCAAATGTGTTCTCTGCAGTGTGTTGGGAATTCTGTCATCTCCCACCCAGGACTGGGTTTATAAAGATACAGGAGAGGTGTTAAGCCTTCAGTAATTATCACCTCTGGGGAGGGAGGGGCGAGTCCAGATGGGGTCAAGAGGAGGGCCGGTTTATTTTCCCTCCGAATCCCCTGAATTCCATTCTTTTCATTAAGTCCCAAGGCCTGAGCTCAGGGTCCATGTATGTGTCTGTGTGTCTGTGGTGTGTGTGTGTGTGTGTGTGTGTGTGTGTGTGTGTGTGTACAGCCTGGGCTCAGGGTGTGTGTGTTGTCTGTGTGTGTGTGTGTGCCTGTGTGTGCATGTGTGTGTGTCTGTGTGTGTGTCTCTCTGTGTGTACAGGCCTGGGCTCAGGGTGTGTGTGTGTCTGTGTATATGTGTGTCTATGTGTGCATGTGTGTGTCTATGTGTGCATGTGTGTGTTGTCTGTGTCTGTATGTGCATGTGTGTGAGTCTGTGTGTGTCTGTATGTATGTATAGGCTTGAGCTCAGGGTGAGTGTGTGTCTGTGTGTCTGTGTGTGTCTGTGTCTGTGTGTGTGTTTCTATATGTGTCTGTGTGTCTATGTATGTATATGTGCTGTATGTGTGTGTCTCTGTGTGTATGTGTGTGTGTCTGTGTGTATGTCTGTATGTGTGTGTGTCTGTGTGTGTATGTGTGTGTGTCTGTGTGTCTGTACTTTCAGATCAGAAGGAAGGGGAACCAGTACCAGTGTGACCTGGATATTCTAACAGAAGAGCCAGTGTGGCACCCAGAAGTGAGTCAGCTTGGGCGGGATCAGACTGGGCATGTTGTCAGTACCCTCATACCCTAATGACCCTGTTTTCCCTTCATGGGACTGGAATGACCCTCCACAACTTTTCTGTGAATCAAGAACGCTCCCTCTCAAGCCTCAGTACCAGAGTGAGCAATGTTCATATTTTTATTTGGAGTTCCCCATTTTTATGAGCTTCAGAGCCCCCCAGAAACATCAAAAAAGGTCTGAGACAGATACAAAAGTAGATCCCAGATTTCAGAACTATCCTAAGATCCCACAAAGTCTCTGGGATCTGGGGTGACTTGATTTCTGGGACCCAAGCCACACTTCTGAAACCATCCTTGCCTCTAGTCCTCAAATTTCCTTTGCTAAGAAGATGCCAGCAATCAATGTCTAAATGGTCTACCTATGACCATTCCTGGCCCTTCTGGTTGATTCCATACCTTTACCAGGGTGCTGGTTGTTTTCAAATAGTTACGATTATAACTGTTACTGCATTATAATTATCATTATATGTAAATATAATAATTAAAATGCTGTATTGTAATTGTTAATATAGATTGTCTTGGGCTCTTTAAATGTATCGCCGTTCAAATCTCTCGATAGTCTTAGTAAGTGGGCCCTATTCTTATTTGCATTTTACGGATGAGAAAACAGTGTGATGCGGGAGCTTGGCCAGGTTAGACAGCTAACTGGTGGCAGAGCTGGAATTTGAACGTAGGTGGTCTCGCTCTAGAGCCATGCTGTCTCTAGCATGGCAGCTACTAGCCACATGCGGCTATTAGGCTGCTGAAATGTGGTAAGTCTTCATAGACACGAGCCGTGAGTGTAAAACACACACCAGGTTTCGAAGGCTAATTATGAAGAAGAGAACGTAAAATTTCCCATTCAGGATTCCTTGTATTGATTGCACGTTAAAATGAGAATCTTTTGGATATCCTGGGTTCCACAAAATATATCATTAAAATCAATCTGTCCTGGTTTGTATTTTTTTAATGCGGCAATTAGGAAATTTAAACTCCCGTGCGTGACTCGCTTCGTTTCTACTGGACGTCAGTGCTGGGCTAGAGTCTCACGATGTCACTGCACTGTCTCGGTACAGAGCAGGCCAAGGCCTGGAGCCCGCAATGCAAACGCCCATGCCTCTTCCTCTAAAACCCTATAGCTTGGCCTGTACCCCATCCTAAGCTCTGGCTCTGCCATCCTCTCCACCCACACCTCTCACTGCTCCCCTCACTCCACATCTCAGACTCCCCAGCCGTGTGCTCACTGACCTGAGCCACTGACCAGTGAGGCCGATGTGCCTCATTCTCTCTTTCCTCTCTTGTCCATGCTGTTCCTTGGCTCGAAACACTGTTCCCTGCCTCTCTCTATGAACAGGTTTCCTCGCCTCCTCCAGCCATCCAGTTGTTCCCTATTGGCAGAGCTCAAGAGAGGGTCACTGTCTAGGCAGAAGTGCCGTTTGCAGAGCCTCGGCCTCATTATCCCAGAGTCAGACCATGGGTCCGGAGCTGAAGGACAGCACTAACCGGAACTGTCGCTGACCTCGCAACCAGCTTGGGACCTCCATGAGCACAGGGGTGGAATACAGGAATGAAGCACAAAGGTTGCCACCTTGGGATGCGGGCACAGAGAAGTCACCTTCCTCTCTCAAGACCCACCAAGGGGTCTTGGGGGTGACTCAAGGTTGGCTGAAGAAGAGCGAGGAATTATGGATTTTGCCATTGGCTTAAACCTTGCATTTGCAGCTACCGTACATGCTCGGCCGTGCTGACCACATTTTCGAAACCTCATTCGGGGTCATGAGGGGAGAAGATGCTACTGCAAATCAAGGCTCGATCAGAATGGAGAAGTGCGAGTACCCCAGACTGTGCTCCATTCAGCCCAATGACTGGCATGTACTAAGCGGCCAACTACTATGTGTTGAATAATAAATAGATGGAGGAATGGAGGAATCTATGTACGGGAATGAATTCATCCAAAGAGAATTGAGCTGATTCACAAAAGAACGGGACTCCAGGTGCAGAGAAAATCCTGGACAGCATCGAAAGAAACAATGGTGGCCAGTTTCAATGACTAGTGGTGACAGTTGAGAGACTGGGAAACTAATCCTCAAATTCCTGGGATTCAATGGGAAATTCAGCAAGCGAGAGCTCTCACCTTTATTATCAGTATTATCGTTTTTCAAATAAACTCTTCGTGCCTATTAAAGACTATAAAAATAAGACTTTTAATCATCTAAATATTTAATTTGCTGTTATCCAATTCGATAATGAAATATGAGTTTAACTTCAAATATTAAAAAATTGTGCTCATTGATTTTAATCCACTCTCCTTGTTTTTTAAAATAGATATGTGTCTGAGATGTTAATATCTATATCTATCTATCTATCTATATCTATCTATATCTGTCTACCTGTCTATCTATCCATCTATCTATATGCATATTTTTCCCCATAAGCTGCTCATGACAGGAAGTACCAGGCAGATGAGTGACAGCTAAGAAATTATGAATAATCAAAGTTGGGCCTATAGCTTCTCATATTAGTAGCAGAAATCTGGGGATGAGTTTATTTCTCTTTCTCACTGGCTCTCTCGCAGGGGTGAACCCCACTTAGATTCACCCTGGCAACTCAGAGTGTTTTGTTATATGCCCTAACAAGCTGTGTGACCTAGGACAAGCCACGTAACCCCTCAGGCCCTCATTTTCCCAATCTGGAAACTGTCAACCGTCTCCACTGTTTCCTTCAGCCACAGACAACCATTCAAATAACCAGAATCCTCAGGCTCTGATTTCTATCAATGAACAGAAGCTCATTACACTCTGCAAGTGTTTCTTACTTCCAACAGCGGAGACAAAGTGATTTGAGAGGCCCGGGAACGTGAGGTTGGCAGCACCCGGGTGCTAATAAGAACCGCACTGGACTCACACACAAAGGAAATGAGATTCCCAAGAAGTGCCCTCGTTGACGAAAGGGCAGAAGGCAAAGAGAGAGACTTTTCATTCTGCCGAGGTTTAAGCACTGGAGAACCTTACCCAGGCATCGGATGTCTCGGGAAACAAGCGAGCTGGCGTCCCACTAGGCCAATACACATATGGAAAATGTTAAACAGGGAGGTGAGGGGAGTAAGAGTATGCACGAGTTCAAGAGACACCTCGATTTGTTTCTGGGAAAGGAGGAAATTGGCCTACACGGCAAACAAGCCAAAAGGTTGAATTAAGTTAAATCCCAGCAGAGGAAATCAGCACGGACTGGATGGGCCAGAGAATATTTTTTTTCTTTCTTTCTTTCCTTCCGTGTGTGTGTGTGTGTGTGTGTGTGTGTGTGTGTGTGTGTGTGTGTGTGTCAGGGCAGGGGGAGCACCGCCATCACTTTTTCCTCACATTTTTCTGTCCGTAAAACTTCCCTGCTCAAGACATTTGACCAACATGCCCTAGAAAATAAGAGGTTGTGAGTTCTGATCCTCGTGTCACCATCAGCTTGTTGAGTGACCCCCAGCCAACGTCTTAACCTCTAAGGACCTCCTAAAGGCATCTGTGTGGGTCCTTAGATGGAATTTGGGGTCCAAGGTCTTTGTTGGGGGGAGCCTGAGAGATCTAAATTTCTGTCTCCGTGTCCCAAAGTTATCCTGAAGTTCACGCAATCACCTGAAGAAAAGACGCAGCGTGAGCAGCCCATGCCACCTGTGGGCAAGGAACCCTGTGCATTTTGGTTAAATCGATGTTGTAGGGTTCTTTAGAATGTGTAACTCAGTCTTTTTTTTTTAATTATTATTTAAAAGGTACAGATTAAATTTTATGACAGTATTGTCCATAGTAGTCAAAGAAATGGAAACGACCAATACTGCAAACTAAAGGGAATTGTTAAAAATGTACCATAAACACTTACATACTGGAATCTCGAGTAGTCATCAAAATTCAGATTTTCATAGATTTGGTCACATGGGAAAATTCTTATATACACAAGTGTAACAAGCGGGACTCAGACCTGTACATACGGTTAGAGACAAAATTCATAATCTATATGCAGATGCATGCAAATATTTAGGCACAGATTCTGGAATGAGTAAACTGTGGGCCACAGGCAATATCCAGTTCAGTCTCTTGTTGAATAGGCTTGAGCTAAGAAATGCTTTCTTTAAATGTTTGAAGAAATGAGAAAAAAAAGAAAAACAAAATCAAAAGAAGAACAGTTTCATAGCACGTGAAAATTATGTGAAATTCAAATTCTAGGGTTCCAAAGTCAAGCTGTATTAGAACATGGCCACACTCATTTCTTTCTGTATTATCCATGGCTGCTTCCACACCGCACCAGCAGAGCTGAGAAGTTACAACAGAGAGCATGGGATTGTAAAGCCGGAAATATTTCTACCTGGTCCTTTACAGAAAAAGTTTGCTGACCCCTGCACTAAAGGACAGCTAGGAAGGAAAGACCAAAGAGTGTATTGTGGAATGGCTGGATGCAATAGGCTTTTTATTTTAGTCTTAAAAATTCCTTGCCATTTTGACCTTTTCCTAACAATGACTAGGTCATGACTTTTATGTGAATCAAAACATGTCCCTTTACTAAATAGCCTGCAGACAGTAAACCTTGGTTTGTAGACAATACTTTTCTGGGGCTGGGCGAGCAGTGGAAAGTTCCACGGATGCTGATAAAACCATCTTCTTACTGCCCAATGTACCATCATAAGACTATTACCATTGACTGAGCGCTTACTATGTGCCAAAATTGTGCCAATGTGTCCGCTTCCTGGACCTCGTTTACAGGTCATCTCAGTTCTCTACGGGAATTGCTATTACATCCCCCACCCCACCCCCTTTCACAACTAGCTAAACTGAGGCCCAGAGATACAAAGCTACTTTTTCAAGAATGCACTAGGAAGGAATCAGAGTCCTCGTATTGGGTCTTCTGACCCTACGGCCCAATCTGCAGCCAGCAAACCCTACCTCTCCTGGGGTAGACATAAAACACAGAGGTTGCAAGTTTGACCTAAACCTTTCTTCCCTGCAGGTGGCGGGCAGGACGGGCAGCATTCTGCAGAAGTCAAGGACAAGTAAACGTCTTTCTCAAGCAGACTCGCCTGGGTGTCCAGGAATGTCGTGCCTCTGTTTGCCACGGCTGTGTGTGCTGCTCTGTCATTTGCCCTTTAAAACTCAATCCAGCCATCCTATTGCTTTTTCGTATGGGGAGCGGGGGGGGGGGGGTGGAGGGCGGAGAAAAACCCAGCCACAAATTGCAAGCCAGGAGTTGAGCTGCTGACCAGATGTGCCAGTCTGAGCACACTTGACCTGCCGGCTCAACATAGTTAATGCGGGCTCCCTTAGGAAAACCTGTAGTTAATAACATCCCCTTCTCTGATCCCCGGGGAACTCCTGCTTCCTCCACTCTTATTTCCAAAACCTTCATGGCAGGTTAAGCACAGAGCACCCGAAAACAGAATGGGCAAATGCCTGCAGGAACACAGGCCCATTTGGCCTGTGAGCGGAAGGCAAAGGAAGCAGACGTGTCCATGAGCAGCAGAAAGAGGGTTGTGGGGAAGAGGAGGGGATGAAGTGCCAGGCGGTGGCTCAACACTATGATGAAAGATGGGGACAAAGGAAAGACATTCTCGAGGGGGGAAGTGCCCAGCGAAGTTGACATGCTCTCGATCTAGCCTCAGACACACCAGGGGCGGTCCCAGTGCTGCCATTTATAAGCCCTGGGGTCCAGGGTAGGGCCCTTCATCTCTCAAAACCTCAGTTTCCTCACGTAAAATTACAATAATAATTTCCACTTCCTTGGACAGTCATGAAACCTGAATCTGAGAATGCAAGGAAAAAAGTTTAGCATCGTTTGGTACAGACTAAGCACTCAATAAATAACAGTCATGTTATTATCATTAATACTTTTGTCATTATTATTATCATTAGGCATTATGAGCATTAGGCTCATTGTTCTGGAGGTGGCTTCAATGCCCAAGGTTCCTTGAGATTCAAGCAACAAGATGAAAGAAAGAAGCTCTGGAAAGCCTTTGAAACCACGTGAGGGCACACGAGACAACAGACTAAATGTGGGCTTTCATATTTATCATCAACCCCGGCGGTCTGAGACCCAGCTCTTCACCAGGCTAGAAATGTCTCACCTTTCTGAGTCTTGGTTTCCTCATCTGTAAAATGATGATCGTAAGTATCCACCTCGCTAGATTGTTGTTAAAGATTGTAAAGCAAAGGATAAAATTAAAACAGCGCTACACATCAGCTACTTTGTGACTTGAGTGATGCAATTTGTTAAAAGGATAAATAAGTCGACTGTTTCACCTGTCACCCACCTACCCTCAGAACTCATCTTTTTTTTTTTTTATATCCAAGTCTCACGCTCACCATCAGCCCACGCCCACCACAGCCAAGGTCTCAGGCATCTGAAGTTATCATTCCATCCTGCCTCATCTCTCAAAGGCCCCATTGTGCTAGAAGGGGCTTACCTGGAGTAGATTTCCTTAAAGAAGTTGTCTGGCCCCGGGAGCTGCCTGCTGGCTGCAAGGAGAGGCGCCGAGGTGCAAATGGGAACCAGATTGCTCTCCTTTTGAAGCTTCCCAAGGTTGCAGACTACCGGGTTGGTCTGAATTATTGGACTAGGCTTTGGCCAACAAAACAATATTCGTTAAGAGTAGAGTGAGAGCGTGGAGAGAGAGAGAGGGGAAGGTACGTCTCGGGGAAAACTTTTCTCGGGACTGGAGAGGTTCGGATGGACTTGGCTGGCTGTTGGGATTACACTGAAGTGGATTCTCCACTGGAATGCATTGCTGAGCATGCTCTGGGAGGCAAGGAAGCGAATCTTCAGCTGATAGTGGTTAAAATGGGAGGTTACTTTTCTCACACAGCAAGGAGCCTGACAGAGGCAGTTCCAGGGTTGTGACAGTGGCCGATGACAGTAGAGATCAGAGGTAACATCCATGATTGTCTCGCCCTTGCCCTCATGGTCATACAATGGCGGCTGCCACTGTGGATGTCAAGCCCTCACAAGGTAAACCCCAAAGTGGATAGAAAGGGGGATGGTGGAAAAGGGATCTGGCCTTGCAAAACTTTTTGTTTAAGATAAGAAACCCTTTACTGAAAGCCTTTATCAGAGTACATCTTATCGGCCAGATTTGAGTCACTTGTCCACTCCAGAGCAATTGTGGAGCAAGGACAAGGATTTGGCTGGTATTGACATAGATCAACTCCGATCATTCCCTGGGACTCGGCTCATTGTCACCCTGAGTGAAACTGGGGCTTTGTTAGCAAAGAAAAAGTGGTGAGGAGGTCACCGCCTCACGGAAATGCTCCTTAGAGACCACATGTGGTCATCCTCTTTGCCTGCCCCGCCTCATCTGACATAAGTCTGGAAATCGTTCTTAAGAGAATGAAGGAATGTACCTGGCCTGGAACCCACTGTAACATCCCACACTTAGTAGGTGCTCAGGAAATACATGTGGAACAAATGACTATGTCTGTCCTAATCCCTCGAATAGCACTGACGGCGCTTAGTCATGATTTGTCGCGTGAACTATAAGCCCCCATTCTTGAATTCCTTGTTCCTTAAAGAAACTGATGGATGAAAGGGCAGGGGGCATGCGATTTCTCCGAACACCATTTCAAAGAACCAAATACGTGGTTCTAGACCACATGCCGGCCAATTTTTCCCATTAAGGGTCAGAGAGGAAATATTTTAGGCTTTGCAGGCTAGATGGCCTCTGTTGAGACCATTCCACTGGCTTCCCTAGCATAGGAGCAGCCACAGATAATACACAAAACAGCTGGTCGTGGGCCAATTCAACTTCATTTGCAAAAACATAGACAGCAGGCCGGATTTGGCCCGAGGGCTAAAGTTGGCCGACTCCTGCCATAGGCCACAAAAGCAGGATCCTAACCTGCCACCCAGGCTTCGAGCTCTGAGACAGCAGCGGAAGCCAACGCTGTTTCGGCTTCTGTGTTAGGATCCTCTGAAAAGTAGATCCCTCCCCCCAAGGCAAGGTTCGATGTGCAAGTGATGTTTTAGGGGGGACGCTGTGCGGGATGCGGGGGAGAAGCAGGAGGAGGCGGGGAGGCTTCCGACCCGAGCGCAGACCTGACACCTGAACGGAGATGGAGAAGGAGGGAGGCCCGGGCAGGACGAAGCTTCAATCACGTGCCAAGGAAGTCTCAACAAGACCGACAGGGAGGTCTCAGGACAGCACGGCCTCACAGAGGTGCCCTGCGGCCTAATGTCCCCCGCCCCAGACCCAGTCGCACACCAGAAGCAGCCTTGGAGAAACATGGTTTTGAGGCGATCCAGGGGGGCGGCCACCGAGGTCATCGGTCGGCTGCACCTCACGGAGCAGCGATCTGTAGGGCCTGTTCTCAGCATAACCTCGCTGAGGGCCACTGCTCGGGGAAGTCCTCAGCAATGACATCCGCCGGCAGCAGGACACACCGCAAATATCGGCCAATGGCCTCCTTTTCTGGTGAGTACCAGGGGAGAAAGTACATAAAGCTCTTGGCATAGTTCTCCGCGCTTAGAAAGTGCTCCAGGCCCAGCTGCTTTTGCTATTATTGTTATTTGAAGAAACTTCACGTAGCCTGGGGGGTGTCTGGGTGTTGATGAAATGCATCTTTATTCTGCTAGACCCTGGAAGAGTGAGAGCGTCATGCTCTGCCTCCCCCGCCCCCACCCCGCTGCGCCCACCAGGCTTGATCTCCTTCAACATCTAGACCAAGGGGTGACGTTTCCCAAAGTGTGTTCCCTGGAACCCTCGTCCGCAGGAGGGTAAGGCGACAGATAAGATGCGAGGCTCAGCCAAAGTATTCTGTGCTCGGCTAAGATGAGAAAGGTGCTTTAAGATAAATAAATAAATAAATAAAAATAAACTAAAATTAAACAAGTTCCCTTCCTGCAAATCTTCTCAGAGGCTTTGATCCAAGAGTCTGAGAATTTTCTAAGCCTAACTTACCAGCTCGTGCGTAAACCTAGTGGAAAATGCACTGTAAAAATTACAGTGAGGTCCACAGTGAGGCTGTGAAAAGTATACTGGTTATCTCACGTCAGTGAGCCTGCCACACTCTGAAGGCACATCCAGACCACAGTCACTGTAGATGTTTGAGAGTCGTCAGAAAAACAGCACTGTGCCGGGGTTCAGAGCATGGACTAGGGGGAACTGGGCCTGTCTGCCTCAGTTTCCCCATCCGTAAAATGTGGATAACAATCGTTCCTGCCTCATAAGGTTATTGTGAAGACTAGGAGAAACTGGTACGTCTGAAAGCGCTTGAGACAGCCCCTTAGAAGTAGCATTTAAGAGGTACCTACAGCTGCTGCACGCCGGGCATTTTGCGTGTGTCACCTCGATTCCCTCGAGAGCTCTGGAAATTGGCTCAAAATGCTAAAGCAAACTGAACTTAATGCTTGTGACTTTAAAGGGGTTTTGGTGAAACTCGGGACCTGAGTTGAGGTGAGGTGATTTCCTGTGGGAACAATTACGGGTCACAAAACCGCCCGAGCACGTGTTTGCGGCATGACTCCAGGTGGGAGCCCCGTGATTCTCTCCTGAGCCCAGATGCATCGGAAACTCTGCGCCGAGAGGCGGGGAGGCCAGGGCGCCAGCCACGCTTGGTGACATTCCCCAGAACCTTTTCGAAGTGTGGAAGGATATTGGAACCATGCTAGGAAGCGCAGTGCAGTTTCAAACATCGTGAAAATTGGCCACTTTGGAAACGATTTAGTTCTACTCTGCGTATTAAATCATTTCCCCGTTTTATGAGTTATATAGAAAAATAATAATAAATTATTTCCCCCCCGAGGTACCAGGAGAAATTGTGTTACAGTATTAGGTTATGATCTCTTGTACTATTTAATAGATATTCAAAGCTGTTTTTATTTCAGTTCAGAAATATAGAGATTTAGGGAAAAGTGTGATGGGAAATACATGTTCCTGAATCATTGGGGTTTTAGCATTGGGGTCCCTTTCTCCTAACTCCATAAGCAAAATTATATTTCAATTATACGAGTCTTTGGGGGACCAGATTGCCTGGTGAATAAATATTTGGGCATGAGCTAGAGTTTTAGGAAAGTTCATTGACTGTTTCCGGGGTATTTTAGTGAATAACAGTCCCAGGGACATAACAGGGGGATTTTTTTCGTAATCAACTCTTGCTTTAGTCTCTTAGTCAAAAAAGCAGCAACAATGGAGATCCCAGAGAACCCAGAATAATCCTGAAGTTGATTCTGGTTGAGCCAAGGAAGTATATTTCATTAAAAAAAAAACAAAAACAAAAAACCTGTTTCTACACTGAATTTGTTATGTAAAGTGTAACAGGAGAACGAGACAAGACAAGAGTAATAGAAGTAATAGAATGGAAGCAATGTCGGGGTACCTATCACACACCAGGTGCCAAGAATTAAAAACCGAAAAAAAAAAAACAACTCTAATGTCTGTTTTCATGGAGACTGGCAGGTGAGACATGGCGGGGGCGGGGGGTGTGTTCAAGATATCCAACAACTCAGGTTATTACACTTGTAGGATGACCTCCGATGATCCCCACCTCCTGGTCATCACGACCCTGTGTGACTTCCCCCTGCGCCCCTCCCCCCAGAGTGCAATGCTTCTACCTAATAGAATACAGCATCACCGGATACTAAAATGAATGTGAACACCTAAGTATTCATACACATGTGGGATGTGGAGAGAAGGATGGTGGTTCTGAGATACAAAGCAAGAAAACTTGTAGATAATCACAGATAAAACAGGGATTCTCACTGCTTAGACTCACCTCCTTCACTCACACACACACATTCCCTCGGCTCCCAGGACCCAGTAAGAGAAGAAGCTCAGAAGAGTTGGTCTCTCTCAGTCCTGTCTTGGCAGCCCCACCAGGAAGCCTACCTGATTGTGCTATGCCACACTTTAGCGCTATGAACTCGGTCGTGCTTTGGCCATTGAAAACCCTGTTCATCTCCTGACAGCCTGAACCTGCTACAGGCAGAAGGCAGAGAGAGGCTGGTCTGGCCATTGGGTGTCTCCAACTACGTAGCAACACGTTAACAGCTTTTAGCCACTGAGACCAAGAGCCTGGAACCCAGGGAATCGTCAGCCACCCCAGCACGATGGCTTCCGATATTTGTCTTCTGGTGGGAAATGAAGGGTAAAGTTAGGAAAGAAAGAGGAAGGGTTTGAGGGGTCAGAACCAGAATCTGGGCAAAGAGAGAAAGCGGAGATAGGTAACTCGAAGAACAGTTAACATGCCAGTCTGGAGACTTCCAAGGAGCAAGGGACATTGTAAAATGCCATAGTAAAGTGTTTTTGGGTATGATTTCTGAGGTAGACTGACTAGGAATCTTGGATGTGTTCTGTGGACTTTCAAGACCATCTCTTTATTTGTAAAATAAGGATCATGAGAAAACCCACTCCAGAGAGGTTGCGTGGATTAAAGGGGATGATGTGTTCAAAGGTGATGTGTTTAAACAGCACATAGTAGGTGCTGAGTCAGTATCATTAGTTATCGCAATGGGGGAAGGGGATAATACAAAAGTGAAAGGATCATACAGGCGCATAAGTCTCTCCCTGCCAGTCTGGACTTGCTTTGGAAAGCAGTGTCCACTGGCAGGATGTCACTGGAAGCCCTGAGATGCTCCAGGCCAGACCAAAGGTATCTGAGTCATTTTATTCCCTGCTTGGAAACCAGCATAGTTAGGCAACACAGAAAGCTGTGTGGCCCCTCCCAGGCCAAAGTTCAGGAAAGACATATGCAGCTCCTTTGTCCAAGACTTGAGAAATCAGGAGGCCGTGGGATTAAGCCAAAAGTTGTGCAGAAAAATCCAGGTCAAAATCAGAAAGATCCAGTTGGTGTTGAAACTCAGATTCCAGGTCAGGGATTAAAAAAAAGAGTTGGCAGAGGCAAGAGAAGACAGGATGAATGGCACTGGTCAGTTAATTCAGAAGTCCATCTGATCACATCAGCATGAACCCAGGCCCTGTCTTTCTGCTCAGCCATCTCTCTGAGGGTTGGCTTGTCCTCTGAGGCTGCTCAGCATGGCTCCAAAACGTAGCTCAGGTCTCGGCATCATGGAAAACAATCTCCAGACATAGAAAGAGGAACATCTGTTTCTTGTACCTCTTGTCAGGCATGAGATAAAAACATCTTGGGAACAGCACAGATTCCCCCTGATTTTAACTGGCCACAATCATACCATGTGACATCACCTAAACCAATCCTCTAGAAAGCAGGAAGGAGCCGCTAGGATTGACGCATAGACCAGACATGATTCAGGGACCCACCTTCTTGTGAGACAGGAGTTGGGGAAAGACCCATATTTTTTGTGAAGCACAAGACTAATTGAGTGATTCACAGAAAACATTAGAGCCCTATTTCCAAGAAAGAGTAGACATAGTGGCTGTTGAATAGACAACCAACAGCATTTTACATCTCTCCCTGCGTGATCTCCCCCCACTCAGATTTTGTTCTCTAACCATTTTTGAAAGCTTAGGCACCAAGCACCCTGCTAAGCGTTTCAAGATACCACCTGGCTTAATCTTCATGCCAACCTGATGAGGTAGGTGCCATTTTTACCCTCATTTACTGATGAGAAAACTGGCTCAGAATGGCAAAGGACTTTTCCTAAGATCACAGGTATAAAATGGTACACTCAGAACTCTTGAAATTGACAGATTCCAGGTCTATGTGGCCAGGACAGCAGCTGCTGGCCACAAGCCACTCTTTAAAGGACTTCAGATTAAATATCCAGTCACCCAGTTGCACTAGACGCATTTCAAGCACCTAATAGCAGCATGCAGGCCAGTGGCCACCATACTGGAGGGCGCAAATGTAGGACATTTCCATCGTCACAGAAAGTTCCGTCGGACAGCGTTGTTCCAGAAGCCAAGGTCTTAACCACTCCACCACAGTGGTCCCTTGTGACTCACACTGTGGCCTGGTGGTCTTTGTGGAGGTTTCCTAAGTAACCTCGTCAAATGCAGGATGAGTCCCACGCCTTGCCACCCCACTTCCCAGAGAGAGGCTCAATCGCAACAAGAGACTTTTATATTTTCTTCTGAGAAACTTCTAAGCGACCAACCCATTAGGGAAAGGGAGAAATGGAAAGGCATTTCTCATATCCTGGGAGTGACCTGAAGGAGGAAGAACTAGAAAAGCAACAAGACAGTTGAACTTGGATACACTCAAAATTGCACTGTGGTTAACCTGTTCCTCCACATCTCTCTCCAAACCCCTGCCAGGTCCACATTCCCAAGCTCCCCCCAGTTCTCACCCAAACTGCCAGTCCACTGCAAGTGTGTTTCCCAATGCAGGACAAGAAAACATCGTGTCCATATCAGGTGATGGCGTGGTATGAGATGCAACACCCGATGAAAATCCAAAATATCCCCATTGTTCCACCCTCGCAAAAATTCCTAAAGGGCCAGAGCTCATGAGTGAGTTTGCAGTCCGGCTAATCCGACTTTCAGACGCTGCCAAGTTGGGGACTGGACCTGGTTCCTTGCCGGAGGTGTTGTAACAGCAGCAGAGACGTGCGAAACAGCACAAGTCTCTCCCTTTCTTCATCTCACTTTGTGCTCAGTTGGGTGCCATCTTGAGGCTGCCCTGGAAGAAGCTGCCCTCAGGAAGATGGATGGTGTCCAAGAAGGATATGTACTTAAGAGACCCAGACCTACCGAAGCTTGAATCTCTCCTCCGTCACTGACCGATCATCCCAGAAGGGACGATTGCTCTTCTTTAAGACCCTATTTCTATGAAAAGGGGCTAAAATGCCAACTTTACGGAGTTGTGGCGAGGGTCACGGGAGATGATGGTTACAAAGTGCCTGGCACATGATAAGTCTTCAGATGAGTGTTGCTTTCCTCTTCCTTCCAATAACTTTAGAAATTGCTTGCTTTAGAAATCTGAGTAGAACTGGGGGTAAATTTAGAAAATATTCTGGACAGGGAACCAGAAGTACCAAATCCTGATAGATACCCTTTTCCAAAAGGCTGTCATCAGAGAACAATGCCAGACAAAGGCAAGCAAAACATCATTGTGTTATTAGCCAGAGGCTTTGGTGCTGAATCCCAAGGCAGAACCGGGTGGCACCATAGGGGAGCCATCTTTTCTAAGGCTAGTGCTGTCTAAATAGCCTCTGGCCCAAGTCCACCTCTAATCCAGCTCTCTTTTAGCCCTATTGCCTCACCTGCAAACTGACACTGGACGTATAGGGGTGGGGAGGGGTTTCCTAGAGAGGAGGCTGTAGCTCTGTGGTACCTAGCCGGAAAGACAGAAAAGAGAGGAGAGAAAGAGACAGAGAGACACAGGGCCACTGTGCCCTGCCCTGGAAGCTCCAGCCCTAGAAAATGAAAGCTAATCCACGCCCTCGAATATCACTGATCAGATTCAAATTACTCCTGGTGATGGGGTAGGGGAAGCATTTCTTGTCATCGATTTTGGTTAACAGCATGGAGGTAGGGAGGAGCCCTGAACTATACTTACATAACTCTAACTGGATAATCCTCCTGGCAACGAAACACGTAAAGACTCATCCTGCGAGGATTCCGGGCTGGCTTTACAAAGTTGCTGGGGAGGGAGGTGCTCAAAGGACAGAGTCCTGGGTCCAGCCCTGGAGACTGTGGTAGGCAGGTCCAGGTGGGCCCTGTGAACCTGTATTTTGTAGGTTGGTGGATAACCAGGTGGGGAAGGTTCTCAAGGCTGCTGACTTTTCATCTAGGAGTTTGGGTTGATCTCCTGGTGACTGGTGTATTTCTCAAGCTGTTCCATTTCTATTTCTCTCCCACGGTTGCCACTGACCTTTTCCTGAGAGAATTCTGCTTCTCCCCCTGGGTCCAAAGCCCTGGCCCCCTCTTAAGAAATCATTCCCCTCCAAACCCCTCCAAAGCCACCGCCATGGTGAAAGTGGCTTCTAGTGGGGACTGTTAACTTCCACACGGACTTTTATTTCTGACTCTGCATCTTTGCGAAGGCCTGGCAAATTTAGGCAACTCGTGTGCATTTGACAATGGGCACATAGGGAGAGTCTGGCAAGAATTTATTATGGAAAAATCTGCGTCTTCAGAGCTGAAGAGTGGAAGGATCAAAGACTCGCAGGCCAAATGTGTGGCTACACACACACACACACACACACACACGCACACACACGCACACACGCAGAGAAAATACAACCAAAATGTGGAACATTCTGGGCTTGCACGTGAGCCCCATATGGACCACGGAAAAGTCAGTACATACTCTGACCTACATTTTTCTAGGCAAGCTGTGCTCTACCAATGCATCTAGTTCCCTTTCTCAGGACAGGTGATAGATTTGCAAAAGCCACCAGCATAAGTGACCTTAACCTCATTCCTTACTGTCGCCCAGCCTTGATCCATCAGCCTATCCCTGACCTTTCCTTTCATTCTCAACTCCACCTTTAACCACTCGATCCCTGACCACCTCCTCACTCTATTCCCCACCTTCTCAGCCATCCTGGATCCTTGTCCGGAGCGGGAGGCCGCTTACAAGTGCATCTCAGGGATGTCATGAAAATGTCGACACCTCATTCAGCTGAAGTCATCCTCAAGGACAGATGGAGCCATAGAAACAGATCATGACATAGAAGGAAAAAAAAATACACATGCCCCCGACAGAAACCTCAGCCCACCTGGGGAACATCAAAAAAGAAAAGCAACCTGGACTTCTAACGGTCTCCCTCCCAAAAACTCAATTGTATAAGCAATCATGACAGGTGTCATCTGCTGTCCATGAGGGAAACACGAAGGAGCACCAGTACATGTTTTAAATTGGAAAGCAATGCTGGGATGGGAGGCAGGCATGCACGGCACACATGTGCGTGACACGTGTGCCAGGCCCCTGTGCCGTCGGCAGGGGTCCGTGTCCTTAAAGACAGGGACAAGCTGGGAAGATAACTGCGTCTTGTCAGCTACTGTGAGCACATCTGCACGGGCCCTCAGTCACAGGGACGAAGAGAAGACGCCCCTCTGGTCCACTTAGCCTGAGATGTTTCTGCCCAGGGGTCTGGCGAAGACATAGTGACACCTCCAGAGAGTTCCAGAACCAGAAATGCTAAACGTGAAAAGTGCTGACGTGCCCCAAAAATGTGTTCTCAGGAACACCAGCTGCATTGGATGTAAAACGGACAAAGGAGGGAGCAGAGAGATGGGAAATTCTACCACAAATAAAGTGAAACATGTTTTTTATTACAGCACTTTTCAGGGCCTTTAGTGTCCAAAGCGCATTGCGAATTTCAAAATTTTCCAAGACAATGTTTTCCAAGTGACTTGAGCACAGAATCTTTTTCTAAGAAGTGTCCTTTAGGACAACTGTTCTGAGAAATATTTTGGGGGAACCACAAACCATTCTAACCCTTTCCATCCACTTGACCAATGGAAAAATGAAGGGATTAGCTCTAAATCAGCCCACTGGTTAGCAGAATCCCAGCTCTCCTGAGACCTGCTCTAGTGTCACATCTTCACACACCTCTCACGAGATTCTGGGCGAGACACTTAACTTGGTCCTTCCTACAATGAACATTTCTTAGGCACCAAGTCTGTGCCACATTCTGGGCTGACTGCTGGAGACATGAAACCAGAAAAAGGCACGATCCTTGCCTTCCAGGAGATTACAATTTGCTGGAATGTAAGAAAGCCATCAAACAGGGCTCAGGAAGTCTCTGCGCAGTTTCGATGTGCACAAATTTCGCTTACCACAGATTTTAAATAACGCCAGTCCCCAGGGAGACAGTCCAAGTTTCAATGAACCGCGTTCTGTTAACTAGAAGTAAGTGCATAGAGTACAAACCTTTCTGCTGGTCTTCGGTCCTTATGGAAATAATACATGCACATCATGATCGGGGATCCATCACACCGCTTCTTTCCAAGTTCGTCGCTGGCTGTGACCACTGCGTATCCGTCACTCGGTTCACATGCAGACAGCAAAGAGTGTACCTGTGCTGTTTCCTCGTCTCGCAGGAATAAGCCTCCACGACATTTCACCTAAACAGGTAACCAAAAGAAGAAATGAGCCAAGAAAGAGGGAAACGCAGCAAAGAACGGCAGGTAACGCTGGAAGTTAAATGTGCGGCAAGCAAGCAAAGTGGCGTTGTAGGGAAACAGCTAACTGTGAAAATGTGAGCGTGGTCACCGCTTTAGTGACTCTAGACAGGGAGCCAGGGGGCCCTTGGCGAAGGCGAATGTGATCCTCTTAAATAAGGAAAGTGACCCAAAAAAGACAAAGATGTTCTACAGGGAGTAATGGCGGCGAAAAACTTCACGGTAAAGGCACTCTTGAAGATATTTCGTGGCATTCGAAGTGCAAAAATATAAGACGGGTAGCTGATTCAGACTTAGAAAAGAGTAGGGCTCATCCGGGCACAGAAAAGATGCTCGTCTTTTTAAAGATGGAGCCAAGGTGAGCACTGCCTTCAAACGATTCTTGACAACATTGTATCATGAAACAAAACACTTCAACTCTCAATATTTCTAATTTTTAAAGGACAGCGTACAAACTAATAGCTTCGGGTCATTTTTTTTTTCCTTTTTTTGCATTTCCCTATACATTTCTATCCAACGGTAAAAGGGTTTTTAATGTTTGACAAGAGGTTTAAAGGTTACAGAACACCTGTAATTTTCCTGTTGATTAAGATACTGCTTGGCAAGGTTTCAGTCTGCATGGGCATCTTATGGCCCCACGCTACTGTGCGAATCCAAGGCACTGACCACTCTAGTCCTCAGTTTCTCTGTTTTAAGAGAGAATCAGTCACTGTCCCAACAGGAAAGCAGAGGCACCATCAAATTAGGATCACTTAAGAAGGGCTTAAGTTTGAAAACACTACATTTAAAAAGCTCAAAGGTGTGGGTGTAAGGAAGACCCAGGAATCCTGCAGATCTTGGGGCTGACGGCAGTCAAGCTGTTACTATCCTGGGCCCAAAGAGACAAAGGAAGAGAGAATTTACCAGAACTCAGAAGGAGAGAGAATCAGGTAGAGCAGGACACCTCTGGCTGAGGAAAATGACCAGCCCTGGAGACTTTTCAGGAAGGGAACTAAATACCTCACCCTCACTCTCCTCTGTGCCCATTGGCTGAATCCACCTGAAGCCAGGAAGCCTTGTTAACTGTAGATTAGAGACAGGTGGCAGCCCAGATTCAGCGAGCAGAAGGGTAAACAACAGATCAGAAGGGCCAAAAAGAAGAGATCCAAAAGAGAGTCGTTTCCCAGCTAAATTGTGGGATATGGTGATTCTAAGTGCCTTAGAGAATTGTTTTTTATATATAACAGTAGCCAAAACCTCCCAAACTAGCTGAAACCTAAGGAAGAGTTAGGGAGAGGGGGAAAGGGGTTTCTGGCAGAGGCGAGTGGCAAGAAGGGCAACATGACCCTAGGAAGGGCTAAAAAGGCATCACGAGTCCAGATAACCTCTCACCAAGCTTCTCACTCTGGGACCACCCAGTCTCTGCTCCCTTTTCTCTCTCCACAAACACCAGGCTTTCTCTGCTTCTCCAGGGAGTACCAGAAATTAACATGCCAGTAGTTCCAGCTGCCAAAAGAGTCTGGAGAATGTCTCATTCTCCTGTAAGAAGGAATCTGATTGGCCCAACTTGTTTCCTGAGCTTATGCGCGATCCAATCAGCTGCAGCCAGGGAGGGTCACATGACATCAACAGGGCTCCTAAGGGCCCTGCCGGGTGAATGAGTAGGAGTTTCTCAGAAATACAGATTTATGGGCTGGGCTGTCTGTCACTGTAAGAGATGGCCATTACTTCACTTGGCCTATTTTTTATTTTTAAAAACTCTTTTATAGCACTTTTTATGTGCCAGATGTAGTTCTAAGTGTTTTTTTCACTTATGATGACCCTTTGAGAGAGACTATTATCAGCCCATTTTACAGATGAGGAAACAGGGGCGCAAAGATATTAAATAAATTTTTTCAAGTCACACAACGGGTAAATGGAAAAGTTGGTATCTGAACGCAACACCGAATCACTCCAGGATTCATGCTTTTAACCACTATGTTCTACTAAACTATCTCACTCAAATTTAAATATAAAGAAGCAATGGTCTCCACCCCCTGGCTTCCTAAACCCTTCAGAGATGGAGGTGAAGGGACACTTAACAACCCTAAAAAATTGTGTATTGAGCCCAGAGTGTCAGCGCCAAGCTGATCGAAAAGGGAAGGTTTTGGTAGTGAGACGCCCAGTTGGAAGAATGCACAAGAGGCAGACATGAGAATGAAACGGCAGGCACCAATTTTATTGTGGGAAGCGCAGTTCTATTGCGGGGAATGCAGTATTACACACACTTCTTCTGCTCCCCTTCTTGTGCTCCCCTTCTGCTTCCCAGGGGACCACATGGCTCCACACATGTCAGAGTACAATAGTGGCATTCAGCCACACATGCGTGATACAATAAGCTGAATTATGTTTACATATTTCAAGCGTGGGCGCCCTGCTACACTAATGTAACATTCTAAATCCGGGGTCCTATTCCTAGCCGCGAGCCTGGATCGCAGCCAGACCTGGGACCAGCCAGGCCTGGGACTCGCACAGAGTAAATGACAAGTCTGCAAAAGCCAATGAACCTGTCCTCTCCACCCTCCGTTCCCCTGGCTTCTAGCCACGGGTTTAGAGAACAGAAATGAAAGTAGGGTAAAGAGAAGGAGAATTCTCACTCTACCCACCATCTGCAAATCATCATTAACGGTATAATTCAGAAAACCAAGCACCACAACAAACTACAAAAAGAGGCAAAAAAATGCCCAAGAGCCGTGGAGTTTCATGCTTGTCTTCCGATAGGTATGATGCGGCAGCCGAGTCATATAGCATCTTGTCATTGTGTCCCACGTGTCCGTGTTCCAGGGTGCCGTGCTTGCACAGAACACCTCGGCCTGACTTTGAGGCAAACCAGCTTTCTCCTTGGGAGACCTCATCCAGTCCCATGGCTTCAATTAGTTGCCAGATGTTGGCGACTCTCCACTCTTTATCCAAACCAGATCTCCCTCCTGCCCTGAAGACCCGTGAGCCAATGACCTGCTGGCCATCTCCACTTGGAAATGACACAGGTCCTTCAAATGTAGCATGCCCCAAACCAACCCCATCACCTCCTTGCCCAGATTCGCTTCTTCTCAATGAGTCTCCACCTCAAGGAAAATGGTCCCACCATATATCCAACCACTCAAGTCCAAATTCTAGAAATCATCCTTGATCCCTTCTTCCTCCGCATTTACTCTTCTCACATCCATGCTTATCTGACTTGCTAAATATCCCTGGAATCTGTCCGCCTCTCTTAGCCCTCACCACCACCTCCCCTCTCCAGGCAACCATCTCACTTGCTTGGATCATGGCAGTCACCTTCTAGCAACAACAATCATCTCCCTCCAACCTATTTCCCAAGCCGTATCTTTCCCAAATGCCAATCTGACCTTATTTCGGCTTTTCTCAAATCTCTTTGAAGTTTCCCAATTTACCCCTGGATAAAACCATCAGTTCCTGAAAAGGGCCTATAAGCGTGCATGACCTGGTGCCCACTCAACTCCACAGTCTTATCTCACACTTCCTGTCCTTTGACATGAGGTTCTCTGTGTCAATGGAACTCTCAGTTGTTGAACGTGGCTCTGATGGGCAGCCTCTAAAATGGCCCCAATGATCCCTCCTCTCGTATCCGTGCACATGTAGAATCCTTTCCCTGTGGCTGTGAGCTGGGCCCAGCGACTCACTTCTGATGAATAGAATATAGCAAAAGTGGTGGGATGTCACTTCCAAGATTCAGTTACAGAAAGACTCTGGAATCAATCAATCTCTCTCTCTCCCTCTGTCTCTCTCTCTCTCTCTCTCTCTCTCTCTCTCCCTCCCTCCCTCCCTCTTTCTCTCCCTTCATCTCTCTCTCCCTCTCTCTCTCTCACCCTCTCTCTCTTTCTCCATCCCCCCCTCCATCTTTCTCTCTCTCTCTTCCTCCCACCCTCCCTCTCTGTCTCTGTCTCTCTGTCTCTGTCTCTCTCTGTCTTTCTCTCAAAATTGATATCTTCAGTCAACAGTGAGGACCTCAGGCAAAGTCACACTAGAGTCCTAACCCGGAGATATTGTCATGATAAATATTTGTTGTTTTGAGACATTATATTCTGGACTCATTGGTTATGCAGCAGTGGATGGCCAATAAACCTTATAGACTCTCTTATCTCTGAGCTACTACACATAGCTATTCTTTGATTCCTGGATTGCTTCTCCTGCTCCCCCCAAGGCCAACCCATTTCACCTAACTCCAATTCCTTCTCAGGTCTCAGATGAGATGACACCTCCTCCAGGAAGCCTTCTATGATTTTCCTCATTACAATGTCAATCACACCAGACAGTAAGCACCATGAGGGCAGGCCCCATGGCTGTCATGATTCGCTCTGGATCTGGATCCCCTGTATCAAAAAAAGGACTGGCCATAGAAGATAGGTTCACCATTTTCTGAATAAATGAAGGCCATAGAAAGGTTTTCCCTCTCCCTGTTCAGTTTCCTCCTTGAACCCAGCAAATGATTCCATATCATGCAGGTGTTGACTGTGCCCCGAGTGTCTAAAAGCCGCGCTTTTCATTTATAGTCATGACATTGAACTCAAATCTGATATTTCCACCAAGCTTTAACATCTCATTTATTCTCTTCTTTCACTTTCACAAGAACCACGAGGGGTATTACTTTCCTCGTTTTATACACAGGAAATATGAGACAGACAGACCTGAGTAAGTTTCATCGACAACCAACTACGAAACTAGAGTGTAGAAGCCGGCCTCCAAACTCTCTGCTTTAGAACCTCAGAAGGAAGATATTAGTTGAACATGTGCCCTAATTACTAAATAATTTTGCTTTAAAAAAGTGCAGATTGCCTTTACATGTATGACTGACGGTTTCACTTTATCAACCAGGCATCTCAGTAAGCAAATAAACTACCATATGAAATTTTTCGTCTCTAAGGGAAAAAGACAGCAGAATCAAGGAAATCAAGAAAAACCTAATTAAATTGAATCCGGAAAACAGGAAGTTATGAAAAAACTCAGTAAAAAAAATAAATAAAACATTTGCAAAGAAATTAGTTTTGATGCTTTCAGCTACATATTGGTAAGCTCATATTGTTAGGAAAAGAAATAAGTAGTAATAAGCAAAACATGTTAATAATAATAATAATAATAAAGACTATCCACAACAGGCTACTTTATAGACCAATACATCAACTATGAGGTTCTGGGCTGGGCTTTTTGTCTCTAAGTAGTCACAGGACACTTGGTTTGATTTTTTTTTTTAACTCCATCAGGATCCTATTCACCATGTGTGAGTAACATTTCTAAACCACAAAGTTCTGAATTAAATACAATTGGAAAAAAATCACAATAGTATCAGTTTCAGAGTTTGTACAGAGGGGAAAATATGTAACACCAATTGCTTTTGCTTTTCTATAACTAATGCCTGTTGGTAGCATACAGACACATCCACCTTATGCTGAACCCCACTCAACTGTAGAGAAGATTCTAGAATCCATACCAAAAATTGCAAAGAATGAGCCATAGGGTGCAGCAAATCTGCAAGTGTGCTTGTTTGGCTCTCACCCTATTTTTGAATTATTTATCAATATTTGAATATTAGAGGGTTGACATAAAACCCAGATTTCCAGCATCTGAGCCCACATCCTCTCATGGCAAATATTGGCCAGAGCTCAGCTAGGGTTTTCCCTTTTCCTAGGACATGTGGTCTCCATTTCTCTAGCCTTCATCACCCCCTATTTCTTCTACACCCACTCTTGTCTCTGGCATTTATAATATTTTCCTGGCCCCCCCATTTTCCTAAAAAAAAAAAAAAAAAAGATGGCTGCCCTTTTCTTAAAATTCCACTGGTTGAAACAGAGATTTCAAGTAACCTTTTGGGAAAAGGACATTTTGTGAAAGAAAGTGGAACCAGGAACCCGTCTGGTGCCTTTTCTTCTTTCTCTCTCTTCCCAAACTCTGCCTCATGGCATCTCTGCTTCTCTCTGTGTCTCTGCCGTTTTTTTCTCCCGCACTGAGTTCCATGTCTTCATAACGTCAGTCGTAAGTGACCTGAGAGAGCCGGCCAGATCTAGCATCTACTTCCTGGTCTTTCGACTCAGCTCTCACAGTCCCCCGGGCTCAATGTCTCATTTTCCCAGACCCAATTTGCCCTGATTGGTGTAGTCAATTGCTCAAGTTGGACCAACAAATTATTGGCCACCGTGGCTTGTCACTCAACGAATGAGGATACCTGGGGCCCCAGCCTGAAAACAAGGGGGGATTATATAGCATAAAATATGGCTGCCCAGGGCACTGGGGAACGTGGGTAAGACACAGTTCCTTCAAGGGCAGGCTGGCCATGACCCCCACCACTCATACAGCCACCACCTCCCCAAACTTGGTCCTTAGTCTTAAACAATTTGCCTCTCTGCTCCCATGAGCTGTGGCCTGGCCAGGACCTGGCTTCCAGAATTCAGTTATGCACAGAGGAATTACGTACTTTGCTTGGCTACCAAGCCCTCAGCCACACGCACAAATGGAAGCAGTTAGTTTCTGTAATGAATTTGTAATGCTCCTTCGCTTGTTTCCTCCCGGTGCCTGTTGGCCTTTCAAAACAGTGTGAATCCACTGTAGAACAGTAATTGGGGTCCTTCTTAGCCATACTGTGGCTTCACGCCCACTGCATCCCCTGTCCAAACCAACCGCTGTACCTCCTCTGAAGTGGCCATAACAAATTTGCCTTTATTGGCCCGGATTTGGGAACTCCACGTTATTTGCCTTTGAGATAGAACAAAGAGACTCTATTTTCTCTGGCTCCTCCCAGCTCTGAGATAGCCAAAGGCAAGAGCGCGAGTCTCAGGCTGTAGTTCATCCTGCAGAAACGAGGAAATCCTAGCTGCATGAGAGGCAGAAGGGCCTGGTAGACAAGCACACAGGACCTGGCTCCCATGCCAGCTCTGCTGGGAAACTGCTGTGTGACCTCGAGCAAGTCGCTTCGCCTCTCTGAACCTCACTTTCTCCATTTGTTAAATACAGACAGTAACACCTTCTTGGTTTTGAAAGGACGAAGTGAAAAATGTAAGCCATCCACATGGCCGCAGTCAATATGTAATCAATATTATCTGACTCTCCTTTCAAATCTTCTAAATGTTTGAAAGTGTGGAGCCAGGATTTGAACTCACGCTCGGGTGCACACGTGCTAGACCCCTGTATTCCTGCACACTTGTGTGCCGGGAGAGGTTCGATCCTTTGCCTCTTGCTGGCCACTTAGGCCGTATCTGGTTTTTGCTCAAACACACAATGCTTTATGGGTGTCTCATGCGCATAACTTTGCCTTCAGGCGAGAGAATTTTTGATGGGTAAATTCCTAGTAGTGCAATTGCTGGGTCAAAGAATTTTCACTCCCAACTGCCAGAAGCCATGAGGCTCATTTTTAAGCCTGCTGGCTGGTGGAGGCCACCCCTGGGCACCGCCAGCCACTCTGTACTCAGCCTCCTCTTCCTCAGAAGGGGACAAAGGGAAGCCCTGACTGGCTTCCGACAGCTTCCGTACTTCCTGTCTTTCTGCAGCTGGCAGAAGGCACTCAACGCTTCTACTGCAGACGGGGCTCAGGTGGAGTCCCCATTTCCAAAAGACAATGAGCTGTGACGTTGAACCACCCCAGTTCAAATGCCCGTTGTGCCACTGGCCGGCTGTGTGGCACTGGGTAACAACACTGAGCTTCTGTGTCCTCATATGTAAAAAGGTCAAAAGGCACACCTACGGACCGGCTGGGAGGCTTGGAAATAATGGATATCAAGGCCTGAATGCAGGGCCCGACACCCAGCCTGTGATTATTTGATCTCTGGTCCCCAGGACTCCTTTCCCCAGGCTTCTAAGTCCTTTCTTTGATACTTGACCAAGAATGCTGAAACAGGAGATAGGGGGGCAGAAATGTGAGACCTAGTCCTGCCCTCAAAACAGAAGCCTCGGGGTCCATTCCGAACCCTTTCAAAAAAGGTCTCTACTTAAGATTCAATAGCTAAGAAGGTCAACTCACTGAGAATAAGACACAAAGGGGACATCTGTCTGTTTCGTCCTCAGCACAGCTGTCAGGGGGCTTGAAGGCTCCTTTCCCTGAAAGCAGACTTATTATTATTTATTATTATTATTATTATTATTTATCATTATTTTGATCATTGCCATGGCCCGCAGGAACCATCCTTACTCTTTCACACAGAAAAGGGTATGGGGGACCCAGTCTCACAACTCAGAAGAGCACCATCCCCCACAAGGCACAGCCATCGAACTGGGACCTGCAGTCGAAATTCATGTGTCATAGTCTCTCCACAACATCAGTGGCTATTTATTGAGCATCTACTATGTACAAGGTGCTGGCCGCACAGTGAGCAAAACAGGCCAGGCCCTTCCCTGGTGGAGCTTAGAGTCTGGTGCGGGAGGCAAGCACTACATCGGGGCTTGGCTTGGCGTTATTTTTAAGCACGCAATGACAAATTGTGATTCCTGCTATAAAGAGAACAGTGTAGCTTGAGATTAACAATAGAGGGAGATGGAAAGATTTTGGGACACCCAGGGTTGAGAGAAACCTGGGAAAGCTGTGTGACATTGGGCTGAACCCTCACCCCTTTGAGCCTGTTCCCTGCAATTTAAAAAAGGGGACACATTACCAGTCTCTGAGTTACGGGGACGTGAAATGAGATCTCCCACGAACGGCCCAGCACAGGGTCTGCCCCACGGTAGCCTCTGAGTGACGCTACTTTCTCTGGATTGTAATCCCAGACTTAAGTCCCCAGACTATTTAGCCCATGGAACATTCCAATCCATGCTGGACACTTGGGAAAAGCAAAATGAGTTCCAATTGCCCACAAGCTCAGGCAGGGGCCTTTGGGGTTTAAGAAACTTTCCAAGTAGCCTCTCCAAGGCAAACTCTGAGTCTACCTGCCTTCTCCTTCATCCTAAAAGGTTATGTCCTAGTAATATGAGCAAAACAGCCCTGTCTTCATTATTGTATTGTCATTGTTGAGTTTACTGTTGCCATCACTGCTGCCAGCGATGATGATGGTGGTGCGTGTACTGCAGCCTTACTGCCCAGTCTGTTCACGGTTTCCATGACTTTCCCTGCATGCCCAATACCTACTGCCTAACAGTCAAGTTCAAGGGTCAGTAAGCACTTTATGGCAAGAGCCAGAGAGTAAATATTTTAGGGTTTATGGAGCTCATGGTCTCTGTCACGACTACTCAATTCTTCCCTTATAGTATGAAAGCAGACATCTAAAAGATATTTTAAAAATGTATGGGGGCCATGTTCCAATAAAACTTTATTTATAAAAACAGGCTGTCAGGGTGGGAGGGAGTTGGCCTGCTAGCTGTGGTTTACACACTCAAGGCCTCAAAAAGTTTCTCGTATTACATGTAGGATTTGTACAGGATGACACACTCTAAATGACCTTATTTGGAAGGACATATTAGTCTGAAATGACCTAAATCAGTATTACAGAAACTTATGTCACCTGATGGAATCATTTAAAAATATTTGTAATTTGTGGGCTTCATCCTTTTTTACTATATATTTCCCAATTTATCCTAAATTTAGCTACTTTTATTAAAGATTTGTCTGTGGTTGAAGAACAGTGACAAACCATATGGGACTATGGTGTAATCCATAATGAATATAAATAGATTTAGCAGATATTCATAAAAATACAATCCCTCAGTTATGTGTTAGAAATTATTAATAAGTGTCTGTAGATCAGACATAGTAAAGATAAATCTATAGGACAGAAGAAAAATATCTATTATTAATAGGAAGTGAATGAATGGGTGGGTACATATCACTTGAAATAAAATTCCAGTGACGATATAATGTCAGCGTTCGCAAAAGGGCTATGTCATGAGCAACGTAGATGGAAGTGAAGGTGATCTGCTCTGAGCCTGGTGGGTGAGGCCTGAAAAAAAGTATCCCCATGAATGAGAAAAACACAGGTGGCAAAGATGCATGAGAAGAGTTTGAAGAAAACAATTTTTTTTTTTTAAATAGGAGTGTTGGGAAGGGAAAGCAATATTTTTAAATTAACATGTTATTCTAACATAGGAAATGATTTAAGAAATAGTTTCTATAACTAAATCAGTACATCAAATAATAGGAAATACTTGATTATTTCATCTCCATATCCTTAAAAGCTAGTACATTTGAGTTATTTTTAAAAAATTGTAATTTCTCCTTGGGAAAATAGGACTGTACACTATGGCACACAGTGGGTAGTAATGAATAAAATAAATGAATGAGAGAGAGAGAGTGAATGAATAAATGATCTGACCATTTCCTGTTAATCACACCACCTCAAAAAGACTCAAACACTAGCCATTAAGGAGCCTCACAATTATTTGGCCAGAAATGGGGAATTAACTTAATCTCCACCTGTGGGGTGTTGCCTTTCCCAGAATTTAGCATCCTAACCTCTTTCTCAAATAGCAGGAGGAAGCCAGCAGGGGCCTGCAGCCACAGAGGGCCAGCACCTCAGTTTCCCCAGAGCAGCACACACCAAGTGAGACACACCCTGGCCCCCAAAAGGGGGCATGGTGCTGGGCACGCCGAAGTGATTGGGGTGGGATTCTGGAAACTTTCTCTCTGGGAGAAAGAAATTAATGCAACTTAGCTTTGGATTGTCCGTTCAGCTCAGATGCTCTGCATGAAGGCTCGAGAGTCCTGCTGGGAAAAGATGACCAGGCAGAATGAGAGATGGAAGGGGACGGAGGATGGGAAAGCTTTGACAGGCACAGCCCAAGCTTCCAGGATGGATTGAGGGCTCACCTGTGCCAGGTTCTGTGCCCAGGCTTTACCTGCACTGTCTCACCTGTACCATCGGACTGCGGAGCCAAGCCACTGGGCCACACAGCTCAAGTCCATACAAAGGAGCAGGAGTACACCTGTGCCATCCGTCTGCAGAGACTGAGCTTCAAGCCGCCAAGCTCAAAACCACCAGTACTTTTTCGAACTGGTGGCCATCGCTCAATAACAAAAATCAGTAAACATAACTAACACATAGACTTCCTATAAGCCAGGATTTAGGTACTGGGTCACCTAAAGTTCACCATCATTATCCCCATATTATAGATGAGGAAACCGAGGTACAGAGAGGTTAAGTAATTTGCCCAAATTAGCTAGGTAGTGACAGAGCCAGGAGTTGGGTGGCCAACTGTTCTGGTTTGCACAAGACTGTCCCCGCTATAGCACTAAAAGCTGTGTGTCCTGGAAAACCCCTTAGATCCGAGCCACCAGGTTAGTTGGTCACCCTAGCCCGGCATAGACCCCAGGCAGTATGGCACCAAAGGCCATGCCCTTAATCAGTTTCCTGACCCCGCTCTGGTATGACTGTTACAGGCATGAGCTTTGAAGGCAGGACAAGACCCAGGTTTAAGTTCAGCCTTTGCTTAGTACTAGCCATAGGGTCTGTGTAGTTTAGTCTTCCTTCCCTGTCAAAGGGGAATAATAGGATCCACTTCACCTTCTCTTTTCAGAGGCTCTGTGAGGTGACCTCTGCTCAGCTCAGGGCCAGACCTGAGGCGAATATCCAGCAGTGGTTAGAATGCATAGCCCATCCACCATTGCGAGATAACCATAGCTCGCCCGGAGGGAGCCGCGTGGGAAATGCGTGACAGGAAGGTGTGTTAAGAAAGGATTAATCCGAGCATCTGCTGAGGCAGGGGGAAGCGAGCTCATATCACCCTTAGGTCATACCAGCTGCTGTCATCTCCCATCCCAGGCACCCAGATATCCTGGCAGGGTGAGGAGGCATCTGGGCCGCCCATGCGATTCAGCCTCAGGCTTCAGCCATCAGCATTCACCTCTGGACCCAAGAAAAGATCCTCTGGCTTCTTTCCTCTTCCCTCAGCTATTTGTGGCCCTCGGACGGTTTGTAAGGGGCAGGGAGGTGATACTGTTCTCTTCCACCACACATTCTATTCCCAAACAATGGGCATCAGGATATGCAGCCCATCCAAGCCCCTGCCTGTCACACCATCCTCCGGCAATCCTAGGCCTCGACACTCCGTTAATAACAAGGCCAGCCCCAACAATGAGTTCTGTGCTTCTCCACTTCCCACGCTATTTCAAATTCCAGTCCTGAAAACCATCATTTAGTCACTCGATAAACACTGAGGGAGGCCCAGTGGGTGAGCCTGGAAGTTCTGGAGCCAGATTGCTCAAGGTTTGGCCACAGCTGCCCTCCTCACCAGCTGCCTGACCCGGGTGTCAAGGCCAGTAGCCTCTCTGTACCTCTCAGTGTTCGCATCTGGAAATGGGTTCATAATAATATTCTCCACAAAGTGCTGTCATGTAACACCCTTAGAACAATGTCTGGCAAATAGTAAATTCTCAGTAAATGTAACTCATCATTATTAATGGTATTATCAATGTTACTATTAGTATGTCTTGCACTTTACATGAGCAACCCTTTTATTATGTCTTTCTTTCTGGGCCTTTTTGAAAGTACAGAACAGTACCTAAAGGAAAAATTTTACAAAGGGAAAAATATTAAGATTGAAGACTGGAGGATGCTAGAAACACAACAACTTTCTTTTGCTCATATCGTTCACCCAGGGCCAGCTGCGTGGGCACGAGAGAGTGTGGTCACACAGCCCCCCACACTGAGGAGGGCCTTGTGCTTGAGGTTCGCTGTCCTGTGGCCTATGCTGAACTTAATGGTCTACGTTAGTGGGCTTCGACAGGACAGTGGAGCATGCACCAAGGTCTGAATCTTGTGCTTCTGCAATGTCCCACCTCCTGTCACCCCCCCGCCCCTTCAAATCATACATCTAGGACTGCGCCTATCATGTTCTGAGGAACCTCGATGTGTGGTTTTGCTAACGGAATCTCTATCTCTTTCCTCTGTGTTAACAAACGTTCCCTTCCATGTAGAAGCGAGATGGGGAAAGGAAAGAAAAATAAGAGGAAGCAATGAAGAATGAAGGAAGGAAATCTCACCCTGCCACACACATCATCCCACAGCAGCCAGGGTTGGGAAACTGACTCTAACACATGGGTAAGTTCCTTGAGCTTGCTGAGGCTCAGTTTCTTCACCTGTAAAGTGGGTATAAAGAGGAAGTCTCCCTCCTGGCCTCCTCAGAGGATTAGGTGAGATAGAGCTGGACCTGATTCTGTGCTTGGCATCAAGAAGGTTCTCAGTAAATGGCATTTCTATCCTAATAATAATAATTATTCTGGTATCACAGACTGCACAGACAAGTCATAGGACCAGATTAAAATTGTTTCTCTCCAGTCTCAACTTGTAAATTGGCTCTTCTGCTTGTGAGGAATACAAAATCCTTATTTTTCTTTTGTACTTTTTTTGTCATTATTCTCTGGGTCCCTTTCCTCTCCTGGACATTGGTTCTCGCCTCAGAGCTTCCTGGCCCTGGTTAGTCTGGGCTCTTGGACCCCAAGTCCTGCCAGTCAAATCCTGGCTCATTGTCACACATTCTCCAACCCTACCTTTGCATCGAATGCCTTAGACAGGCTGGGGGCTGTGTTTTACCTTATTTTTTAAGAAATTATTACTACTACCACTGACAAAGACATAATGAAAATAAACCGGAAGGAAGGAAGAGAGGAAGGAAGGAGAGAGCAGGGATCCACCACTGAATTGTTGTTTACACACGAGATTAACTCAGCAGATCCCTTCTATGGTTGCAGTAAAGAGGAAAGCTTTAGCTCAGCTTCAGTGAGAGTAAGTCCTCAACTAGGAATAAAATTCCATCATCACTTGACATTTGTCTGGTCAGAGGACCAGAGACCTGAAGGCTCTCCCCGCCATCCAATTCCTCTTCTTCCCTGTGCAACTCAGAAAGAGCTTCACCCACAGAACTCATACAAAAACACATCAAAGTGCCCCAAGGGGTGGGCTCCCAATTGCTTCTTCTTGGAGTATAAATTGGGACAATTTGGGGGAAGAGTCATTAAGTAAATTAGCTCCCAAGAGCCCCCCAATAAAGTCCAAGCTTCTTGATCCAATACTCTTGCTCGCAATAAACGGAAACAGGGGCAAAGACAACCGATTCCACAACCATGTTCACTGTAATTTTAAGTTTAAACGTTAAGAATCGGAAACAACTGAATCTCTAACATCGGGATTCTTGCTAAGTCAATGTTCTGGTTATCTTTTGCTGTGTTAAAAAAAAAAAAAAAATCCCAAAGCTTAGTAATGTACAATAATCACGATTCTTTATTCTGCTTGCGAATCAGCCACAGGGGTGGGCAAGCCTCGATGGGGATGCCTCTTCTCTACTCCACACACCTTGGTCCTCAGCTGGGCTGACTCAATCAGCGAAGGCCTGGAGCAGGGAGGAGCTGTGGTCTCCGGACCTGGAACGTTCCATACAGTGTCCCTGGGGTGTCTGACTTCCTGAACGGTGGCTTAGGACCATAAAAGCAAGTGTTCCCGGGGGCAGAAAGTAGAACCTTCCAGTTTCTTTAAGGTTTAGCCCAGGAAGGAGGTGTGGCATTACTTCTGACTTTTTCTGATGATCAAAGTCGCAGAACTAACCTCATCGATTCAGGGCATGGGGCCCTGCAGCCTCCTCTTGATGGAAGGTGTAACTAAGAACTTGGGGCCATCTTTAGTTTCTGGGATCGGTTGTGCCATAGGCATGTGATACAATAGCATGGCGTCACTAAAAATGGTGTTAATGAATGGGTTTGGAAGGCATGGTCAACTATTTCGGCTAGATCAAGTTTTTGTTTGTTTGTTTGTTTGTTTTTAAATAGGACAAAAAATTTTATCGACAACCCAACACAAACATCAAATTGCTATCTCCGGTTGCTAGGAAACTGAGTTGTTTTCTTCTTTACATTTTCATGTTTTCTAAGATTTTCACAGGCCACATTCAGCCCATAGAGATGCTGTGTTTGGCTCCCATAGTGACTTTTCAGTGTAAGAAAGTGGATGTTCTCATCAGCTTTTTCCAGATTCTGCGAGGATTCTGGCCATTCACAGTACCAGTTGGCTAGTGAATAACTGATGGCCTCTTTGGGGGTGCGGTGTAGACTCCCCCAGTTCGCCACGACTTCCAGGTGGTCTCCCTCATGCATTTGTGATATCTGCCTGCCCCCTCTGGGCATTCGAATTTTCAATCCCACAAACCACATTTGTAACTGAAAATCAACCATAACAGTTTCACAGAACAAATCTAAGGGAAAGCACATTGGGCTGAGAGCAGACTGATCCCTTGGGTACAAAACATGTGTGATTTCCCTACACCTGGCCCAAACTGGTCCTGGCCCAGTCCTCCTAGACTCCTGGCTCGCTCACTGCTCCTGAGTGTCACCTGCCTCTCACGCTTTCTCCCCAAAGCACAAGGTCAGACGTGGTGGCCTGGCGGTCTGGTGGTCTACGGGCCACCGAGTGTCATGAGCAATGCGGCCGAGTCCGGAGATAGGCATGGATGGGTAGAAAAGGCCGAGCAGCCGAGGGGAACACTAGGAACAGGAGATCGGGGCCAGTGGAGGCACCAACATCCCGGGGGGCTTTGGGGTTGGGACGAAAGGGATAAAGAATGAAGCCGGTGGTAAAAAGAAAGGAGCGTGAAATGGCCATTTCATGCCCCCGAGCAAACAAGATAGAGGGCAGCGAACCCTGGCCACACTGACCACCCCAGCCTGGCTCCATCACCAGCCAAAGTATGCCGGAAACAGCCGGAAGTAACCCGGAACCCAATATGCCGACGACGGAAACCTGACTACCAACTCCACGGTTTTCGCTGTGTGCACACCACCTGGACCATCATTCACGTAATGTTTTTTCTTTAAATGAATTTTAAATGAAATTCTTTTTTCACTTGGTTTTGTCTGATGCAATTCCCTCTGAGTAATCACGGGGCTCGCGGGTGATACACTCTCTCTCTCTCTCTTTCTCTCTCTCTCACACGCACACACACACACACACACACACACACACACACGTGTGCATGTGGGCTGGAGCTGGCCCATGAGGCTCGCGAGAGCCATTGTTCAATTTTCAGGAAATTTCGCAATCCCATCGTTAAGCACACCCTCTGTGAACTATGACATTGCATGAGCTTGCAATTAAATTATTTTAAAGACAAAGGTAATGAATGCTCAGAACTCATCTCTTCCTAACTATTTATCTATGTTCTACTATTATTTGTGTTCTTGAGATGATTCTTGCCTACTGTGCCTGGGTGATAGAAATACCGCATAGTAATGTGCCCCGGCTCATCTCCTTCCGACTCTGCGCTCGGTGACACGTGGGCAGCTCAAAGTCGACCCGTGGTAGGAATACTGACACCACGGACATTGGCGAGTGCCCTGGATCAGGACTTTTCTGCCCCTGGAGAGCTGATTGTTAAACACTGACCAGCACATCCCATCTTTCTGAAATAATTAAATTCACATGACATGCATAGTACAATATGTAATATAAATGTATGCCCCCTAATACACACTAAAAGACACTTAGCTGCCAATTTAAAATCTGTAATTATATCTATCTATAAAGATCTTAGGGTCCAATCGGTGAGGACCTATAGTATTTTAACACCCACTAGCTAGCCTATCACTCATGAGGGAAACTGAGGCGCAAAGTGCTGTTACCGAGACCACACAGCGAGTTCAAGGCCATCTCTGGCTTCCACCCTCCACCCTGAGCTCTCTGCTTTTTTCCTCTGTTCAATGCTGCCTCCCCCTGTGGATGGCACTAAGTCACATCCCTCAAACAGCTGGAACAATGAGGGAGCTGGGGGGCTAAAAGGGTCATCAGAAATTCACATAATTAATTAGACAATGCTGGGGACCCAGCCGTGTGGATAACACCCATTGATGAGGAGGGCAGGGGGCCTATTCCCCAGAGCCCCTTGCGGGTTACCACAAACAAAGCTCCATGGCCACCTCCCCGCCCCCCATATCCACCCCGAACCTGCTTAAATATTTGATGCAAAATTAAAGCCCAGTCCAACTTTTATGAGCAGTGTAGCCATGTGTGCGTCTTGCCCACCGCCCCCACCATCTCCCAAGGAGCCCCTACCCCCATCCCGGCAGCCTGGTCCCCCATCAAGCCGAGTGCATTAGGACAATTAGCACTAGCCCACTGGCGCCAATTAGCAACCAATAGTGTCTATATTATGGAGAGGGGGCGGCGGGGTGCCTCTGTCTCCAGCGGCCTTCACACTCAATTACATTAAGGAGAGGCTCCAAGCAGCGGTCGGTGGGCTGGACAGTTGCTGGAGTAATTGTGTCTTTTCTGTGCTGCAGGTGATCTTCCCGCCCCCCTCCCTGATCTGGGACTGACTCCTCTCCTCTCCACCTCTCCTCATCCACTTACACCAACACATGCTCCTTCAAAAGTCGGGAGTGGAAGAGGCATCAGGTGGAGGCTGCAGTGTCCAGAGAAGCAGGAAGAAGTTGTGGAGCTGAATCATAATGTGATTCGTTCGTTCATTCCTTTCTTCCCTCCTCCCTCCCTCCCTCCCTCCCTCCCTCCCTCCCTCCTTCCTTCCCTCCCTCCCTCCCTCCCTCCCTCCTTCCTTCCTTCCTTCCTTCCTTTCTTCCTCCCTCCCTCCCTCCCTCCCTTCCATTCATTCATTCAAAAATTTTCATGGCAGATCGACTGTGTACGTGGCATGCATCTATAGCCACAACCAGCGAGGTAAGTGGCTCAGAGGTGTGTGCTTCCCCAGCCTCCCCCACTCTGTGCCTCAGTCTCCCCTATCATGCCAACAAGGCTGCAGGACCTGGCCCTTCCCAGGTCCCTTCCTGACCTCACATTTGCTGACACCATGATTACTCAGCTTCTGAGCAAGGCAGGGACCTGGGCAGGGACGGAAGGTCCAATGGCCTTAGGGAAGAGTTAATTCCCTGTGAAATTACTGGGGATTACTGCAGTCTTTACACACTGTTTTATATCTTTAAGTGCTTTCTGATCGCTCAGATGCTAATCCCAGGTGGAGGCCAGAGGCCTGTAAGAAGCAGCCCTAGTCAAGTTGAAGCCGGAATCCAAACGCGCCGGCAGATCTGGGGCAGGGACCAGCGTCTGCTGGCCACGCAGTCCGTGCCCCCCACCCCCCGCACACCCCCAGCAGGTTCCCGCCCCTGCACCCCTAGAACCGCTGCCCCATAGCCTTGCCCCTTGCCTTGAGTCTCAGGACCTGGGCATGGGCCAAACCCCCAGCGTGCACCTGGTCCGGTGGAAAGATGGGTGAACGCGGGCAAAGCAGCCTCTGCCCTTGGGGTGCACGCGGTCTAGCCGGGGGAGAGATGTGACTTGCACGCAAGCCTGGACTCGGCTCCTGGGTGCTGCTCCCTCACGCGAAAGGTGGCCACTGAGTCACGCCGCATGTGAGGCACGCTCCGTGCCAGGCTCTGGAGATGACGTGGTGGCCAGACGCAAGGTTCCTGCCGCATGGAACTTTCCACCCAGTGAAGTCTGCTCAACGGGCCGGCAGAGGACGATGCCTCCCCCGAGAGGGAGGCCTTGGGTTCGGTTCGGCAGGGCTCCTTCATTCTTACTGAGCTCCTTCGCTGTGCCAGCCACTGTGCCACATGCTATGCTGGCTGGAGGGTCAGCTCAGCGGGAGTGTGTCCGTCCCGGGGAACCCTAGTGGGAAAGACATGTACTAATTTATGCCCCCACCCCGCCCAAAAAAGAAACTGCAAATGCCACAAACTGAAAATTGACCTGGCTGGAATTTGTCGATAAAGCCTCCATGTCGTTGAGGGATCTCTTATGGGACTAGGGTAGAATAACACGCAGAAATGGTTGGGGGTAATCTCCGAGAACAGGATGTCCACACCTCAAAGTTCTGTTCTCTCCGGGTGCCCAAGGGCGAGTCATTACCTGCCCCACCCCCAAGCCTCAGTCCCTTCAGCCTCCTCCTGCAATAGAGAGGAGGATCTTACCTTCCAGATCAGGGGGTGGGGAGGATGAAATTAGATGACAAGTGTGAGTAATAACGGCCCTTGCAACATTTACTCTAGCCAGGCACTCGGCTGAACTTCCCATGAATTATATCATCGACTCCCCTGGTTACCTTCCAAGGTAGAAATGGGTACCAGTCCCATTTTACAGATGAAGAAACTGAGACTTAGCAGGGAATATGACTTGCACAAGTTGTTTAACTCAGCCAGCAAGGGTTGCTGCCAGCATACTGACCCAAGCCTGAGGTCTGAAAACTGCAAAAACATCCCAGCTTTTGAAAAGTCCTTTTAGATGAACGATTCGTGATCTGATTGGACAGTCCTCGTTCTGACAAATGTCACTGTGTATCATCTGCTTTTGCCACAGATGTAAGTCTGGACTTTTGGGAAAGTCATTCAAGGCTCTATTTGCTTCTCAATGAACTGGGAGCCGAGGGAAACCAGCTCCCAGCGGGACACCCTGGTTCTCCAAGATGCTGGAGCAGAGAAGAGATTAAACAGACAAGGGCCTTTTTAGGGGAAAGGCCTATGAGAGAATATTAGGACGGAACAGGAAAGGCTGGGAGACCTCTCGGGCGAAAATCAAGTCTGGCCTTGAGTGGACAGGAGAAAAAGGGAAGATCGGGTGGGAAAGTGCCAGACTCACACAGGGGTCTAAGGAAACTTCCAGAAGGTGTTCTTGAGCCAGAATTGGCTATCAGAGTTGTCTCTCAGGAAAAGGCCTGGCCTGCCTCAGTTTCCCTGAGAAGCGTAGCCCCTGGAAACGCGGCAGTGGATGTTGGAGCAGTAGCTGCGCAGGGGGTGGTGGGAGGAGCCAGGTGAGGTGGGCTCACCTGAGCCCCTGCAGATGCCAGCAAAGAGCCGGAGGACTGAGGAGGAAAGGTCCAGTCCTGTCCCCCTGGCCTGGCTACGATGAACCGGCCCTGTCAGGGGGATGGTGGCCGCCTCTGTGTGGTTTCTGGGTACAGAAACAGCTTTCCTTCCCGTCGTCGCCTGCATCCCTAGAATCAATTAAAACTGGACTCAAGAAGGCTCCTCCACACAGCAAGGCGGGCACCCGATGAAGCCACCCGGGGCTCCACCTGGCCGTTTCTCAGAGGGCAGTTTTCCGCAGCTCAGGACCAGATGAATCGTGCGGTGAGCGGGCCGCTCCCAACCTTCCCCTAGAACTCAATTTTTCCGCGTGAGAAATGGAGGATTGCGACCGGCAATACACGTGCGTTTAGCGACTAATAAAAAACATGCGTTGTCAGCAGGTAACGTCTCCCTTTTGACGCCGGCCCCCCCCAACCCAGAAGACTCAGTTGTCTTGTGCGTTTCTTTCTTAGAAAGCATTTTGTTTGCTGCCAGTGGATTCCTCGTGCCATTATTTGTTGAGGAATTGAGTGGTGAAGATTGAGGCCTCTAGCATCCTCCTGCCTGAGTTGGTACACTAGCTGTGTCATTTAATCCCTCTGTGCCTCAGTTCCTTCCTCTGTCAAATGAGAATAATAATAGCATCAGGACTTGTAGCGTGGGCCTATGTAGCGCAGAGAACTGATACATTGTGATATACAATATAAGTAGCCGGGAGCTGTTAGCTTTTCAAAAATGGTTGCTGTTCCCTGTCCAGAGATGGGAATACTGAAGGACAGAGAGCGTACGAGTGTGAAGTCGAACAAGCAGCGAATGCTGAGTCCTGGACAGGCATTTCGGGCTGGAGCCCGTGCACACTTGACCTTCTCAAACTGTGGCTCCAGATGGATCCTGGGGGCATTGGGGCTCCCCGGCTGATTCTCCCATTGTACCCACTTCTGCCCAGGGCCTCTCTACTCTGGAACTGCTCAGAGCCCTGGCCTGACCCAGGAAAGGGAAGGCAGAATGGGCACCTCCTCCTCCCCCAGAAATAGCCTCTGCCTCGAGCCCAGTCCAGAGCCCCGGAGGCGCCAGGCTCCTCCCAGCTCCCATCCTCCTGTTCAGTTTGGGCCGAATTTCTCTTCTCTGCCCTATATTTTAATTATTTCAAAGTCCAGGCTTTTTCTCTGCCTTTCTGCCCTCCCTCGGCGCTCGCTCAGCCTCCTGTCCAAAAGCAGACGTTTCACACATTCACAGACTCTGTGCGTTGAAGTCTGAACTCCCACATTCCCTAGGCACGTAACGGACACACACACACACACACACACACACACACACACACGGCCTGCGTGTACACATTCTCTGCACCCATGGACTTAGCTCGGTGCACACTGCTAACTCCTCACCACCCTGGGGAGCTCAACAAGAAAACCCGAGTGACAGAATAAGCAATGAATAGCCTATTCAAACCCAGGTCTTTCCAACTAGCGGTGTTGTGACAATTATGAGAAGGAGGGACCGGAGCCCTGATTTACACCAGTGCTTCTTAGGACTTGGGTGCTGTTATGTAGATGCTTCAGATGCCTCGTCTCACGTGAATTCAGAGCAAGCCAATGCGGAGGACACCGAGGCTCAGAGAAGTCAAGTAACTTGGCCAAGGTCACACTCCCCTGTTTCCACTTCTCGACAAGTGGACAGGCACTCATCCTCAAGGGCCTCCAACAAAAGGCTGTTGGATCCAGATGCCCCAGTTGGACAAGATCTTGGCGAAACGTCTATCCCCAAGGGCCTGGGAGATGGAGCTGGTGGGCAGAGATGCCCCAATTCAATCCAGTTGAACTTCCATCCTGCTTTTGCAAGGACTCAGGGCTCAAGGGCAAAACACTGGCAAACTTCGAAAGCTGGGGCAAGGACAAGGAGAACTAATTAAGATTGAAAGCAAGACAGGGGCCCCAAGCACTGCCTTCTTGGACTTTAGAGATACCCAATAGCCCCACATTTCACTTGTGTCTCTGCAGACATCCCCCATGGCACCTTCGAGAGCCTGTGCGCACCAAAGTAAGACTTTCTCGTCCAAGTTCAAGAGGGACTCACCCCAAAGAGGCACTTATTCAATATGAATGAGCATATGCACATATTAAAATCAAACATCACATAATGCTCGGCATTCTTTGTTTCTAATGCCCCTTGATCTCCATCCCTCTGGGATCCACGTGATTTTTGCGGGCACCAGGAAGACACATTACCGTGGCAAACTGCTGGGCTGAGGAGATGACCGTGGGCTCGTTCGGTCACCAAATGGGTCATTCACTCCTCCTCAAGACAATTCCCAATTCCTTCTTTCTTTCATTCATTCTCAAGACCTATTCCCCACCGCCTGTTCCATTGGGCTTTCTTACAAATATAATTTTATTTTTTCTAAAAAGATGATATTTTATTCCCCAGCCTTCCCAGGCTTGCTGGCTCTGTGGCTCCATTCTGGTCAATGAGATAGAAACAGACATCTGCTGAAAAGGGTTCTAAGAAAGCATTTCCAGAACTTCCTGAGAAAAATGGGGAAAATGGCCTGGAAAGCAGATGTAATGCCTGGAGGCACAGTAGCCGTCTTGTGACCATGAGGCATTAAGCATGAAGAGAATCAAGCTAAGACTATTACCGAGGGACACTTGAGCCGTTCAACTGATTCCAACATCCATCTCCCTCTGGACTTCTTTGTCATGTAAGGAAAATAAACTATTGTTTAAGTCATGTAAAAGTTGAGTTTTCTCTTGTCACCAAATGCACTCCTGATCAGTGCTGTTTAGGAACAAGAAGGGCACAGCCCTTGCCCTTAGGAAGCTCCTAGTCAGTGGGATGAGAAAGAAAATTTAAAAAGTAACGGTAAAAGTGGGCGTCCTGGACCAACAGTTCTGCTGTCACCTCCCAATCAAGGCAAGGATGTTGCTTGGCTGAACACTGGCCCTAAAGTCTTTCTCATTTCCTTATCCAAAGTCCCCAACTCTGACAGACCTCCCTGCAGCCGAAGCCACATACTGTCCCTGCTCTGGTGTGTACAGCCCTCTTCTCTCCTGTGGGTACAAATTCTAGAATTCAGACCACATGTGGAGAAAGAATTCCTGATTATTACCCATTTTAGGTTGGCTCACGCTTTTGATACTGAAGTCCACTTGGTACCACTTCTCTCGTCACTGGTCTCAATCTCGTCACTTCTTTCCCTTCTAATCGAATGCCAAAGCGATTTCTTCCATCTCTCCTGGCCGGTGAGGATGAGACTTCTCTCTGTCTAAATTCCAGGTCAATCCCTCAGCTCCGAGGTACAATGACCCTCCTTAAAACTGCAAGGAGGAAAAATGATCGCAGCTGCAGGTTTGTGGCCAATAACGAGGAAGGAAAATGCTGAGGACTATTTCTATTTATAATAACAGTGTCACAAACACTTATTGAGCTCAGACCACGTGGTCCATTCCAGCAAAGCCCTCACACTTCAGATCTTCCAGAAAGCCCGGAAGCTCCCAACTGGCGGGGACCATGCCTGTCCCCATCACACTCTGTACCCAGTGCCTGGCACATACTAGGTACTCAGTAAATGTGATCCGGTGAGTAAATCTTTACCACAACCTCATGAGTTAAGTATGGCGATCAACCCCATTTTGCAGATGAGGAAACTGAGGCTCAGAGAGGAGAGAGGGCTTACCTTACGTCACACAGCTGGCGAGTGACAAGGCCGAGACTGAACTCAGGCGGTCTGAGCTCTGATCACCACCTCCAGGACTCCGGGCTGTGTTTCAGCCAATCTGGCTGCTCTTGGAATCGCTCAGTGAAATTTAGGTCTAATCAAGTAACTGGACTACGACATTAGCAAGGGGTGTTGATTTTCACTCGGTTGAAACAAAAAGGGCTCATTACTGATTCTTGGCTGCTTTTTAGAAGGAGGACAGCCCAAGCTGCATGGGGCGGGCGCATGCCACTTAGAAACTGTGATGCTGAAACCCTCACTTTTTCAGAGCGTGAGCTGAAGGCAATTACTCAGATTATCAAACAACCCTTCACAAAGGATTCCACACAGACTTCCTTTAAATAACAAGCCCCTATCTCTGTGGCTTATGCGTTCATTCACTGATTCATTCATTCAACAAACATCTGTCAAGCCTCTGCTGTGTGCCGGGAATTGTGGCAGACTCAGAGGCCACAACTGCAAACAGGACAGATAAAAAAAAACCCTACCTTAATGAGGTTTATACCCTAAAGTGGAAAACACAGATAACGGGGTAGGCTGTGAAATGCCTCGCCCTCCCCTCCAAAGATGTCCACATCTTAATCCCTGGAACCCGTAACATTACCCTATATAGAAAGGCCGGGGCTGGCCTTTACAGACATGATTAAATCGAGGATCGTGAGATGGGCAGATTATCCTGGGTTATCTAGGTGGGTTCTAAACACATCAGTTATAAGAGGGAGACAGAGGGCGCTTTTACACACAGAGGGGAAAGTAATGTGAAGAGGAAGCAGAGAGCTTTGAAAATGTTGGCCTTGAAGACTGGAGGGGGGGGCGGGGGTGCTGGGGGGGGCAAGGCGGGTGATGCTGACGCAAGCCATGGACCGCCGGCAGCCACCCGAACCCGGGAGAGGCAAGACACAGATTCTCCCCTGGGCCTTTCAGAAGAGGCCCTGCTAACACCTTGATTTTGACCTGGTGATACTGATTTCAGATTTCGGATCTCCGGAATTGTGAGAGAATAAATACCTGCCGTTGCAAGCCACCGAGTCTGTGGTGATGTCTTCCGACGGCCGTGGGAAGCTCCCGCGATCATTTCTAAAATCTGACAGAATGACACTACCGTGGCGGGTGCTGTTTAACTAGAATTCGATGCACACTCGTCTTTCCAGAAAAATCTCCCACGTACAGGGCGGCCCTCCTGTAATGGAAAGTCCAGTGGTAGCTTCTCGGCCCTTAGGAGAGGCCTGACTTCCTGGCTCTACTCTCCTTCGCTCCTCGTAAGCACAATTTCAAGGCCACGGTGGAGCCTGGACGGGGCCTTCTGCCTGCATCCTGTTTAAGCCAAGGGACTTCCCTCACCAATTACGGGCTTCCCCTTCAGCTGGCCCTGCTTTCCCCACACCTGCCGAGGGAAGCACGTGTCAGCCATCAGCCTCCATTTGTGCCACCACCTTGTGTCACCTCATTGTTCCTGAGTTGGCAGCCTCTCTGCAGCAGTGACCCCGTCGGGGAATGTCTGGGGGAGACTGAGCGAAAGATCTACACGGCCCTCTTCTGGGGGAAAACTCATGGTTGTCACAGCTGCCTTTCTCAGACAGTGATTTTGTGCCAGGGCCCTGGGTCCTCACAGCTCCAGGAGTGGCCCAGGCTTCTGGAGAGTCCTCATCCGCTAGGAGCTGACAAATGAGCAGCTCGGCCCGCTCTCCAGACCTGCCGATTTTAACAAGAGTCCCTCCCCAGTGATGCGTATGCTAGAAAGAGTAAGCGCTCACTCACACCTCCTCTTAAAGATAAGGCCAGAGAATGAGGGTGCACCCCACGCCCCCCTTTCTTCGCTCAAGGCAACTGGTAGTTCTGATCTGCCTGGCTGCGTGGAGCTCAGGTGACCTTGCCGGGGTCAGAAATCTGCTCATTCTCGACATCTTCGGTCCCTGATGGTCTTGGCAGGGCTCCCCAGCATCCACTTCCCACTTTCCCAGTCATAGCCGGCCCCTTATTTGAGGATCGAGGCAGGTCCACCCGTGATACTCAGGGTCTCGGGGTGAGAATGCACCTTGCAGACCTACTAGGAGCACAGGCCCTCATCACTAGCCCTAGAGATGGGCATATATACCTGAGGAATTAGCCAATCGGTCCCCACGCCCTGGCCACAGAGCTTGGCTCCTAGGTGGCCCAGTGACCCCAATCACCTACAGAAAGCCATGGCTGGGAAAGCGAGTAGAGAAGCAGATGTCCCTTCCTGCTGGGCGTGGGCTTCCTGGGGCACTGGCACCATCGTTCCCAGGACTGACAACCTCGTAAGGTACGTGCTAGTATTATTCCCATTTTACCAATGACGAAGCAGAGAAGTCGAGTAACCTGACAAAAGTCAACCCCGAGAAGTACAGACGTAAGCGCGTGCTCTTGAACATCGAATCACCTTTGCAGATGGGGGACACGGGTCCCAAATCACTTGCTACGTTCATCCACGACATCAGGGAGGTGAGAATGAGAGCAGATGGGGCAAAACCTTGTATTCAGCCCCGAAAGATGCTGATTCCTCCATTCGCACACCCCCCTCACCCCACCCCCACCCCTGTTGCTGCTCCAATTCTTCTGGCTCATTCTTCATTGCCAGCCTACTCCCTCCGGGCCCCTAACGAGAAAGCCAGTGAGATTCTGCGAGAAAATGACTACTCCCTAAAAGCACTCGGCGAGTTTCCCCAACACATCTTGTCGGCACTCAGAATGCTCGTGACAGCTTTTCCTGAAATATTTTCCAGGTGAGCTGTCCGCTGCCCCCGCCAGCCAGGCCTCCGATTACCCACGAGGCTGGAACCGCCTGTTGACAAGGCTTTCACTTTTCCGAGGCCCACAACTGACCTCTCCCCACCTCGTGAGATCAAATACAGGAGAAGGTGCTTACGGAGGGGCAAACTGGATGGTGTTAAAAGCCGGTTTCTCCTCCTCTTAGCAACGCGAGTCAGGAGGTGACGACCAAAGGGGAACCATTAAGCGTGCTCTTCCTCCAGGTGACATTTCCACTTGGGGGGCCCAGAGCAGCGGGCTTTCCAACAGCAGGAAACAGTCAGTAGGGGCTGCCCACCCAGGCTTTGGGCCCAGTGGGTGGGGGCACTGGGTATAGTGTTGGGTCGTACTTCAAACTCTGAAGCTGTGCGAAGGGTAGCAAGTGTCTGTGCTGAAATGTCCCTTCCGGCTCCGCAGGAAAGATACTCAAGACTCTGAGCAAAGACTCCCCCCGCCCACCCCCGGAAACGGCTGGAACCCAGCTTCCGGGGGCCCCCAAGAACCAGACCATCTGCTGAAACAGGGAAAACCCAGAACTACATGGCAAGAAGGATTTTTGACTCTGGCCTGGGGTTTGTCTACGGCCAGTCTGTTAACACAGGATTTTAGCCCAGGGGTGTGGAGGAGCTGGGGGTCATACTTCAAATGCTATTTTGGACTTGTCTGGTCTCAAAGAATTTTGTCATTCCTGTGTTGCTACTCTCTTCTTACTGTGTATCCGAAGGTTTCATTTTGAGGGCTACCTCCGAGTGACTGGTTGTGACCACTTTATGTTAACAAGGATTCTGGGCCATGGACTCAGTGAGAAAGAGTATTTGTGATTGATTAGTGATGTCTGCCACGGGGGAGGCAAAGGGGAGTGACAGCAGGCATGCCACATATGTCATATACAAAAAGGACATGGCAATAGGAGAAAGACTCCGGGGTGGGGGGGGGGACAAAAAACAAACAAACAAAAGAAAAACAAATAAACAAAACAAAACAAAAAAATGGAAAAGATAACCACAATCCAGTTCACTGGAAACCACCAGACAGCTTTTCAGACCTGCACATGAGAAGCTATTGCTACTGACTACAGTTCAACCCCAGAGAGCCCATGAAACCTCCGACCTCTGCACAGCGCAATTTCTTTCTAAGAAGGGCCTTCTGCATGAAGATATCATCATTGTGCTTTACGACCCTGCTACCCTGGCCGCAACTGATTGGTTAGAGCAGATATCGGAAACTCCCAGCTATAGGCATCTGCTCCTGAAAATAAAATTCTGTTGAAACACAGCAGGCCTCGTGTGTTGATGTGTTATCTGTGAATGCTTTTGCACTCCAGTGATGGAATGGAATACTTTTGATAGAGACTACATGGCCCACAAAAATACTTACTATCTGGCTCTTTACAGAGAGATCGCCGACCCCTGGATTAAAGAATGGCCATTCAAGCTCAAAGTCATCGAGTAAAGCCTGTTTATAATAGGATTCAGCCATTTATAACTTGTCTTGGAGACAGATTCTGTCCTGTAAAGACATGCCATGTTGGCTGGTGACCGATGATCCCAATTGGATTCGTTGTCTCTCTCTCTCTCTCTCTCTCTCTCTCTCTCTCTTTGAATGGGAGATGCAAGTGAAAAAACTTATTGCTGGATGCAGGATGGAAGTGAAGATAGGCCTGATTCTCCAGGAGGCCTGGTCCACATCCTGGCATTAGAGATGCAAGGGTGCCTGTGGCCACTCAATTCCCTGTGCGTCCACACTTCCCTGCATTTCTCTACAGCACGCCCTCGTCACCTAAGGGTGGGAGAGTCAGGAGATCCCACCTCCGGTAGCGCCTGCCTCGTTCAGTGCCTTCAGACGTGAGGCCTACCCTGGAGGGAAGAGCGGCACGATGGATGAGTGGAGTCTGCCGTAGGCGAGGGAGGGGAGGTCACGATGCGCGGTGTCCACCGGGTAGCTAGCTTGGGTTTCCGTCGGTCAGATGTGTCTCCTCTTTAAAACCAATTTGTCCACCTTCTCTCCTCTTCCTGGGAATGCAGAGCTCGAAACGTATTCTGTTCTTCATCATGTGCCCTTAGACGATGGTTCCACGTGCCATTTTTATTTCCTCTGCCACATTGCAAACATCTCAATAAGCACGCTCTCTCTCTCTCTCTTATTTAGAAAGACTCTTCGCAGCAGGCGCCATACGAGGCACGTAGACCTCACTTGATGGATCCATGGAGCCGGTAATTCGGGGTCTGGTGTCCTGCCTTGCCAGATGGAAGTCTGATTCTCCACTCATGCTCAGCCCCTCGTGGGGACGCAGTGGACCTTCTCTGCCCCACGAGTCCGGCTGGCTTGGCCGGCGCCCACATGACTGCAGTCACTGTTTCTCAGGGCCGGGTGACTCTCCATGAGAAGTTGAAATGACACCTTGTTTCCAAGTTCTGATCCCAACCTGTGTCTGCTTCCATGCTGGCCTCTCATCCCCCCTAAGCTCACGTCACTGTCCAAGCCCCTCAGTGAACTTTCTCCCTAAGATATGACTCACAAAAGACTCCCGTACAGCAAAGGCACACCCACTGGTTGGCGAAAATAAGCCAAGACTCCCCAGGCCTCTTGGCTCCAGATCCTAATGAGATTACATTAACTTCAATGCCCAAGTGCTTGTGGCTCATGGCCCTTACCTATGAAATTGCACAGCCTCAGAATCACCCCCTACCCACAGCCTTCCCCAGCTACTGCGAAGTCCCAGGGGGAGGCCTTATTTGCCAAATTTATTCACGATCCTCTGTCCTTGCCCTCTGTCACCTAGGCCCTAAAGCAGAATCACTGAAATCTCCAGTGATAAGAAGGCTTCAGATTTTGCCTCCACCCTATGCAGAGAACATGCAGCCAAGGACTCTGAGGAAGGTCCAGAAGGATGTTTAAGGGAAGGATTTTGAGCTGTACACACAGCTGGATTTCAATCCAGGTTTTATTCCTCGCCAAGCCACTCAGACCCAGGAGTGAAACGTGCTGAACCTCAGTTGTCCCACGTTTCAAGTGGAATATTAATATGGTTATAACTAATTTATAGGATGCTATAGGCGTATTTGTTTCCTGGGGCTACCGTAACAGGTTACCACAAATGGGGGGTGGGGCTTCAAACAACAGAAGTATGTACGACCTCTCCCATTTCTGGAGGCCAGATGTCTGAGATCAAGGTGTCAGCGGGGTTGGGTCCTTTGAGGGCCATGAGGGAGACCCATGGCCCTTTCCTGCATTCAGGTGGCCGCCAACGATCCTTGGCATTCCTCGGTTTACGCACACCTCACTCCAATGTCAGCCTCCATCTTCACGTCACCGTCTTCTGTGTGTGTGACTCTCCTCCCCGTGTCTCTTAAAAGGACATTTGTCATTGATTGGATTTAGGGCCCACCTACTCTCGTCTCGAGATCTGGAACTTAATTACATCTGCAAAGACTCTTCTTCCAAATGAGGTCCCATTTGCAGATTCTAGAGGTTAAGATGACACATTTGTTGGCAGGGAGAGGGGGCACAATTCAACATGGTGCAGTCGGATTAGAAGATGATACACGTCTTATGCCGAGCACAGCACCTGACAAATGAGAAACAGTTTTATCATCATCATTAAGGGGCCAGAGCTAAGCTCTGAACTGGGAAACAAATACCCCTGGTCCTCTATTTCCCACGTCTCGCCATCTTAGTTTGGAATTCATCAGAAGTCGTGTGTGAGACAAGGACCTGGAAACAGGTAGTATTCTGGGTGGTGAGGGTGGAGGAGAGCCAAGTGAGGGTGGAGGAGGTCAAGGTGATCTCAGGACTCAGGTACAAGAGTGAGACAAAGAAGAAGGAAACGCCAGACAAGATGCATCCACCGGGGGAGCTGCTGTGGGCAATGGGATTTCAATCCCTCTGGAATCTCTGAGAAGTGTAGAGAAAGAATCCCGGACAAGACCCTCCTGAGGGTCAGGGCGGGACATTTATCCCCACCCACCCAATGGACACTGCCATTGGTTGTGGACCACCCCCCTCTCCCCACCCCCCAGGATATTCACTCCCCTTTGGCCCATCACTCTTGCTCTAGGTCTGAGCAGCCCCACAGCTTCACAGAAGGTGTGGCACTTGTCTGGGTGGGGTGCTGCCCATTTAAATCTGAGCTTGCGGAGAACTATCCCTTGCAGCTGTGGCTGAATCCAGAGGTAGGTGCTGGGCTATTATGGGGACACCCTTCATAATCCATCTGCCTACCTCGTCATCAGGAGCCAATGCACACATCTCTTTCACAATGGACTTATTTCTTTGGTGCTTTTTTATGAGTTCACTTACATACCCCCCTCCCCCAAAGATAGTCCTAACCCTTGTACGCGTGAAAATGACCTTATTTGGGAGTAAGATCTTTGCAGATGTAATCAGGTCAAGATGAGGTCCTCAGGGTGGGCCCTAATCCCATATGACTGTTGTCCTTTTAAGAAGAAGAGAGAGAGAAAAAAAACACACAGAGACAGACTTGCACAGAGAGAAGACAATGTGGAGACACACAGGGAGAACTCCGTGTGACGATAGAGGCAGAGATTAGAACAAGGCATCTACACGCCAAGGCATGCCAAGGATCGCCAGCAACTGGCAGAGGCTAAGAGGGAAGCATTGGACAGATTCTCTCTGAGACACTTCAAAGGGAGCAGGGCCCTGCTGACACCTTGAATCAGGACTTCGACCTTCCAGAACTGTGAGAGAATAAACTTCCCTTGTTTTACGCCCCCCCCCCCCCCCCAGTTTGCGGTACTTTGCTATGGCAGCGCTGGGGAACTAATACACATGCTCATTAATCCATTCCTGCAAGGCCTGGGCGTTTTATGGGATGGAAAGAGCTCCGAGTTCATTACTTACACCAGCCTCTGAGTCCCATTTTGTTTCAAATAGAACTCCATTGCCTCTGGGAGGGTGAAGGAGGGAGGTGGGTGGGAGACATCGGTATGCGGCTCACACAGGTCTGCCCACCGGTGTTCTTCACAGCCCCCTCCACCCCAGCCCTGATCCTGAGACAGCTCTGCTTCCTAACATCCCACTTAGAAAAGTGACACGTTGACCCGCTCAGGCGAGAGCGACCCACCTGATGGAAGACTGAGGACTTCACTTGCCAGGTGCACACACGCCCAGTTTCGCTTCTTCGATCCACACGCTTTGGCTTCCCCTTCTATCTCTACAGTGGACTAGATAATGAACCCCCCTCCCCACGTCGGAGCTGTAGAGCACGTGGGCCCTTGGGATGATGGGGGCCTGTCCTTCCCACTTTCCTCTCAGAGAAAGGGAGCTGTCACTTTATCACCTACCTCCCCAGGCTGGGTCTTTCTCTTTCCCTCACCCCCTTCCCATCTCCTGTCTGTCTCTCTATTCTGAAACTTGGTCACATTCTCTTTCTCTGGTGGGGACTGACCCCTCAGGGTCTTCAGACCACCCCTCGGCTTGTGGCTGGATTCTAGACTTGAAGATTTTATCCAGAATGTAGGCTACAGATTCCCCACCAATGCCAACAGGAAAGTGGGAGCCATTGTGCTTCCTTGTGAAAAGCAGGGGTCGGCACCCTGAGCTGGGGATTATGAGGTTGTCTTCCATTGTTTCCCACGGTTCCTCCCACTATGCTGAGTGTGCCAGAGACAGCTGATGCCCCAAATTCAGCGAAGAAACGCATGGAAGCATGAGATCATGAAACAGGAGATAAGGACAGAGCAAATGGGGGAGGAGATGGGAGAAGAGGTGGAAAGAAATCTTTAAGAACACACAGAAAACTCCATTTATCTGCTGGCTCAATTCCGGTTTTTGAAATGTAAAGGATTGCGTGTTCCTATAGTTTGTCTGTTTGTTTGTTTATAAAACCGTGGTCTACAATGTCATGAATAAGCAGAGTGAACACCTAATTTCATGGCTACATCTTGACTTGGTTTTTATGCTAACGCAGTTAAAGGACACCCTCAACTATGAAATCCATTCGGTTGCTTTTGCCTTGGCCCTTCCTCTAAAATGTAGAATCACTTCGACAATGATCTGAAACGGTTAACGCAAACTGGCATTTCACTTCCTTTTACTGATTCTCCCCCCTCTCTTCCCAAATAGTGAAGCGTTTCCAAAGCAAGAAGAAGGGATAGATGTAAGAATGGATCATACCCCACCCCCACCCACCCTCGGAACACACCAAGGAATCGCTGGCCTCATGGTGCACGCCTGGGCCATTTTTGCAGGTGGCAGGATTCATTTCAAAGCCTGGTTTGGGGGCATGAATTGTATGCTCCTGGGAGTAGGCAGGTTAGTTACCGCTGTGTGACAAACTAACTCAAAACTTCGTGGGTCAAAACAACCACCACTTATTACTTAAGTCTGCAGGTTTCGACTTCTGCTGCTCTCGGCTAGGCACAGCCATCTCACTCACGCATTCTAGAGATTCTGCAGGCCTATCTAGGGCGGAGTTCCAGGCGGCGGGAACAGAGAGAGCAGTGGCAAGGTGGCCAGAAAGAGCTTGGCCAGCACTTAGGCAAGCCTGGTCCATATGGCATTTCACTTTGGTTTTCTTTTTGCTTTTTTTAAAATATATATATATATTGATTTAAACATTTTTTTCTCTTTTTCTTTTCTTTTTTTTTTTGGGTCTCATTCATTTTAGTGTGAGGCCTCTGCCTAGATACTCAAGTATGAATCATTGAAAGATCCCAATTTCCCCATACTTGGAGAATACCCAATGCTTGCGTTTTTCGGACTCTGTCTTTGCCATCCTACCAAATTTGAGGAAGCCACTGGTGTGTGGACAGTGACCCACTCTTAGGAATCAGCAGGACCGAGTTCGGGTCCCCTGACCCCTCTAGTTGTTCACTGTGTCGCCTTGACCAAGTCTCATCCCCGCTCTGTGCCTCAGTGTCCCTATCTGTAAAATGGGGAAAGAATGCCTACCTCCATGGGGTTGCCGTGAGCTCTCAAAGAACTCTCCATCTCGTGCTTAAACACCCTGGCTAGTTCCTGATCAGCACTTAAAAATGCTAGCCACCATCAACCCCGTCATTGTTGTTATCGATCGATACTGTCGTCTTCATTCACTCTTCTGTCTACCGACCCCTTCCCTCCCTCCCTAATCCCTCCTTGCCAGGTCGAGAGGAGATGGACCCAGGACTGGCTCCAGGAAGGAGCCCCCTCGCCCCCTGCCGTCTGCGGGGGTGTCTCCTGTGTGCCCAAGAAGCCGTGGGGACAACAGAGAAACAACAGCCTGGAGCAGAGCCGGAGACAGGCGGCGGCGGCCTGAGTCCCTCACCCACAAACAAAAGTGCCCTTTCATCCGAGCCACGGCCCCCGAAAAGAGTGCTCACGGCCCCCGCCCGCGCGTTTATGAAAGCCGACAGCGCGCGCGATAAAACCATTACAATCAATTTAGGCAGCTCGCAGGCGCGCAGACAGACTCCGCGTCGACTGGATTCTGTTACCCGGAGTGGGTGGGGGCGGCCGGGGAGGGGGGCCGGGGCAGGTGGGGGGGGGGCGCGGGCGGCCGGGGGGCCTTCTGGGAGGCTGGAGCATTTGGCCTTCCTCGGATGGGCCCCATTATGGCTGCAGGCTGGCGCCACTGCTGCGGGGGCTCGCTACCAAATGAAAGTGTCATCCAACTGCTCTCGGAGAGGAAGGCGAGATGGGGGCCTACCAGTGTTAGCTTAACTCCTGCGGTCTCGCAGACTAATTGCTCACGGTGGAAACACGCCTCAAAGTGCTCCGGCCTCGTCAATAATAGGGTATTAGATGCCTCCCATTCCGCAGCGCATTGATCTGTTTCCTCCCCAGGCCTCCTCCTGGCTCCGCTCCCTAACTTCCCCCACCGCGGCTGCTCCAGCTTCTACTTCTGATGACTCTTCTTCCTTTTTTTTTTTTTTTTTTTAAGTGTTTTCTAAGCGTGTGTTTAGCAAGAGTGGTGCCTAAGTGCTAATTGTTACACCACAGATTGATTGGCGACGAGATGGCTTGCCAAGTTCCTGCAGTCTCCTGGGGGGAGGCGGGAGCAGGGGAGGAGGGAGGAAGGATGGGGAGGGGCCAAGAGGTGGGGGTGGCAGCGGGGAGGGGGGGAGGAGAGGGAGGAGAGGGGAATCCTTGATGCTTCTGCGTTTCCTCTCAAGCGGTGTCTTTCTGGGTTGGAGACTGGGCCCAATCCTGGGGAGGAAGAGGGGCACACTTTCTAGATAATTTACGATTATTTTCTGCCTTGGAAAAGTGGCAAAGATTAAGCCACCAGCCCTGGCCCTGGACCCGGGCTTGCAGCTGATGAGGAGGGGCAGGGAGGACAGGTGGGAGAGTCCCCTTCCTGTGGCATTAATGGCACTACAAAACACAACACCTGGGTGCTTCCTTTTAAGGAGTAGAACCTTGGTCGTGGCAACTCCCTCCGGACAGCTGAGCCTGCACATTCTGAGCGTGTGGGCTTCTTAAAACGACACAGTGCCAGCCTATTTCCTAGACTGTGAGAGTCAACAGAGATCAGCCTCTGACCCACTTCCAAACTCCATTTTCCAGATGAATGGGGAGGGGAGGATAGAGACACAAGGGGTGAGGTGCTCCCTGAAGTTAGATGCTGAGTCCACCTCTCTCTAGGTCAGTGCCATCGGGCAGACAGACACTTCACCTCTTCATGCCTCAGTCTCCTCACCTGTAAAACAGGGATAATGACAATGCCTGACCCATGGAGGGGTTTTAAGGGCAAAATGAAAGGCCATGTGGTGAGTAGTAAATACTCTATATGCAGTAGCTGTTATAATCACTGCTTTATCATCTCCTTTCTTCGTTCTGGGATATTCGATGCCATGTGTTCTTGCTACTCGACGTTAGCTCCGTGGGTCAGCAGCCTGGGCTCACCTGGGCTCACCTGGGGACCCTGCCCCAGCCCCTGCCCCACCGGGTCAGATCTGAACTTTGGCATGGTCCCCAGGAAGTACAGGGACTCACTAAAGTTTGAGCAGTGGCAGCTTCCGCGGCCCCTCCCACTGCCCCATGAACATAACAGATGCACGGCTTAAGCTTGCACTTCTTAGTGAGGAGACGCATGACATTTAGCCGCCGCCCCAGGGTGGGACGAGCTCACTGACACCACCATAGACATGACCATGGGTCTCTCGGAGTTTAACTCTTTGGCTGAGCGAGAGCTGAGGCCTGGCTTTGCAGCTCTGTCTTGAGACGGTCATCCTCGGGGTTGTTTTTGCTTCCTGGAAAATGACAGCTGCAGACAATTCTTCCCTGCAAATACCCAGCGAGCTCATAATTCAACCGCAGCCCTCGCCAGTTGATGGAGCATCCAGGGAGACAGGAAAATAGGATGATTTAGGGTGGCAGTTCTTGGGCTAGCTGTAATCTGAAATGCTGAGAACAGCGTGTGGGATGTAAAGCCCTTAATCCACCTCCATCCATCCTATGCCCGCCCCAGGGCCTTTGGATGTGCGGTTCCTGGTGCTTAGAATGCTTTTGTCTCCTGTTACCTCCTTCTGGTCACTCAAATTTGATCCAAATGTCATCTCCATAGAGACACCTCCCTCCCTGACCTCCTTAAGCATCCACCCTATTTTTTTTCCATTTTGGAACTTACCAGTGCCAGAAACGATCTCATTTGTTTGTGTTCCTGTCTGTATCTACCCATCCACCAAATAAAACTAAGCTCCTTGAGGACAGAGGCTCTGTTCTTCTCACCACTGTACCCACAGTGCCTGGGACAGCAGCTGGCACATGGCAAATAATAATCATTGTTAACTGACTTGTCTCAAGTTTTCTCATTGGTAAAGTGAGGATAAAATAATGCCTTATGCAGAGGGTGTTTTTGAGATGATCATGGAAAACTCTTAGATCAAGAACTGATATTTGACTGGTGCTCAAAGAATAACAGTAGTTATTCATATCATTGAGTGGTATGATCAAATACTAAAAATAGACCCAAAGAGATGTTCACTCTCCTCTACCTAAACAGGGCGGTCCATTCCAGTCTCAACCTGGTATTTTGGTTTCTGCATGAGCTTGTTTGGGGACCTCGGTTAAAATGCACAGGGTCGTGCTTTCCAGAGCCTGCAGTAAATAGTTGATGAACGAACAAATGAATAGCACTTTCTGCCGGTGTTAGGGCAGACCACTGCCCCTGTGTGAGCCTCAGTTCCCTCATCCGGAAATGTGGGGGAACGATATCTATTTCAGGGAGTGTGGCGAGGATAAAATGAGATCATGCATGCAAAAGCAGCTGGTTGGGGTACAGCAGCCCCTCAACAAACATTGCCTTTTCTGATTCTGATCTTTCCTACAGCTCCTGAGATGCAGCCACACTTGGAAGTATTTGCCTCATTTTACAGGCAAAGAGATGATGCTCGGGGAGGTCTGAGAGTTTGTCTAAACTCTCTCTCCCAGTCTCTCTCTGTCTCTCCGTCTCTCAGTCTTTCTTGCTTTCAATCTCTCCTGTATACACATATTCTGCTTAATCAGGGAACCCAGGATAAAAACCCATGCTTTCTGCTTCCACATCATCCCCACAAGGAATGGCTGTGAGACTCCAGCCTAGTTCCAACCTTCAGCTATGAAATTTTACAAATCGATCACAGTGCTGTTGATCAGCACCAGAGGGAATCTTATAAGTCCAGCAAAGACCTACAAATTGTGGGAAAATCATCTTTGCCTGCAAAGGACTATTGATCACCTTCCTTCAGCCCAAGCTTGAGGATTCTTACAGGTTGGCTTAGGTCTCTTTATTTTCAAACGATTTCTTCAGTTTTGGTGCTATTTGGTCACACAGACTGTCATAGGAATAATGATGACATGAATAATGAATGAATAATGATGACAACGGATAATATTTTGGGGTGGTCACTATATACCGGGCAGTCTGACTAACATTCTAGATGTATTTTTTTCTCTCTTTGACTCTCAGAGTAACCTCATGACTTGGGTTTTCTCTCCATTTCCCATTTACAGATGAGGAAGCAGTCTCCAAGAAGGAAAGTTGCTTCCACAGGGTTGCGCAAGCTGGGTCTGTTTCACATCCAAGTTGAAATGGTGACCTCTGACCATGTCCAGCGGAAGCCTTGGAAGAATCTCAGGGGATTCTTGGGCTCTGAAAAGCACTAGCCTCAGTTTCTTCTAACTCCAAGAATCTATAATCTTAGGTTGTTGGATGTTCGAGCGCTATCATCCCCTCTGCTGCTCATGATAACATCTGAAAGATGAAATGAAGAACTGACCAAGGAAGAATCAGGACCACAAGCCCTGTCGGTATTTTTCCTCCGATGCCCCGTTGGCTACCACGTATGAGGGAAATAGCCTCCCACTGCAGGCAAGGTGCATGTTGGTGATAATTCCTGGGTTCAAGTCTGAGCTCCACCACTCTAATTGCTGTGTGACCTTGGGCAAGTACCATGATGTCTCTGAACCTTAACTTCCTCCTCTGAAAAATGGAGATAACAATGGTACCAAGCCCATAGCGTTAAATTAAATGAGATCATCCATTGAATTGTTATCATGATTAATTCCACAAAATCCATATAAGTAAGGGGTTACCTCTTTATTCTGTGGTTACCAAGATAGAAGACAGCTTTGAAAACCAATGAACTACCCAACCACATGGTCCAGTCCTCAAGGTCAAAGTCCCTTCTGTTCTTCCCTGTCTGCACCAAGAGAGGACCAGCTGGAAGGACCTTATGACTCCAGTGTCCTGTTGTTGTGGTGGTAGTTTTTACTTCTACCTTCTGTTTCTGGAGGTATCAAATAAATTTTATGATAAGGTATGATTTAGACCAATATTATTTGTTATGCAACAATTCCGAATGGATGGATGGATGGATGGATGGATGGAAGGTTGGATGATGGATGGATAGATAGGTAGATGGGCGGATGGATTACTAAATGGCTCAGCAGAGGGATTCATGGTAACAGGTGAAGCCATCCATATGTACGCTGACGGTACATTGTGTGGCAGTGGAAATAAGGCCTGTCTAGAGAGAGAGTAAGTGGCAGGAGAGAGAGACCAACTAAGGGCCACCAGGCGCTGTGGTAGGTGACCACCTCACGTTATCTCATTTAATCCTGTCCTCTGCCCTAGGAGGAAGAACTCTTAACACTATTCTGTAAAGCAGGAAACTGAAGTGTAGAGAATTTCGGTAACCTGTCCAAGGTAACACCGCTATTAAGGGACAGGCCTCAGTCCTTGTCATCATGCTTTATGCATGTTATTCCACCTATGGAGAATCTTCCAGAAATGGAAAGGAAAGTTATTTTCAAAAACACACCTAAAGGAAGATAAGGAAGTGGAAAGGCTTAAAGTCATGGAAAGACTAACATTTATTAGGCAACCACTGTATACCAGACCCTGGATTTTACATGTGTTTTCTGTTCGACTGTCAACAAGGAGCCCGTAAGGCTGGCATTATTAACTTTGTTTTGTGATGAAGAAACAGGCTCCGAGAGGGTAAAGAACTCTCCTGGAGTCACGTTCTAATTTGTCCCGGGGCAGAGCTGGGATGGGAAGTCCAACCTCGCAAGACGGAATTTTTCAAAATACACAGAAGCAAAGGGGAAGGAGAGAGGGGAGGACACTGTGCACACACCCAAATAAGGGAGACAAAAAAGAAAAACAAGGCCTGGCAGAAGGAAGAGAGAGGGAACTCATTTTAAACAAAAAGAGAAAAAAAAAAATAAAAGGAGGGTGAGGAAAGAAAGGAAGACAAAGGGCCCTTTTCTTGATCTGCTCCTGTCCAGAGAAACCGCAGCGCAAATTGCAACGGACGGTTTCCCTTCTCACAAAGTGCCTCTTAGCTCGCGCCTCCCTCTGAGGGCCCAGGCGAGGGAGAGAGACGGCTGGCCTGGCGTCGGCTGCGACGTGTCTGAGGGCACGGGCAGGAAAATCCCAGGGAACGCTCAGTGTCTGGGGTCATCCGATTAAAGCGGGCAGTGAGGCTGCAAATGGAGGAGACGGGCGAAGGGGAGAGAAGCGGGGCGACGGGGGGGGAGGGCGCCGACCCCCTTGACCTTCTGCCTGCACTAACCTGATATAACAAATAGTCCTGGAAAACAAAATAGTATTAACCCTTCGAGCCAGGTCAACCCCTTCTGCGTCTGCCTGGGATTGTGGGACTCTGCTTCCCAGAGGGTTTAACTCTTTCTTGGGGCCCTCTGATCATCACGGCACAGCCCCGCTCTGAAATTTGTCCCGAGTGAACAGAGTAGATGCTCATGGGAGGGGCAGAAGCCTGGGCATAATCAAGCCGACACAAAGTGTCCGCTGCCCCTCAAAAAACTGGACAAGAGCTTCTAGGGAGAAAAATTATCTCTGGGTTTTTTTAAATCTCCCTGTATTCTTCCTCCTCAGATACTGCTTTCTGGGAGTCCCATAACCCAAAGACCCTGCCCATCTCCAACCCTAAACCAGCATGGACTGAGCACACTGGTGATGATGAAGATGATGAAGGTGGTGATGATGCCAGTGGTAGCCGTTTATTGAGCTCTTAGTCTGTGCAAAGAACTTCTGTGGATTGTCTCGTTGAACCTGCAAAGCAACCTTACAAAGCAGCACCATATATTCGTTCACACATAGCTACTTATTAGATGTCCCCTATGTGCCAGACATGGAACTAAGAGTTAACAATACACTGGTAAATCAGTTTTCTATTGGGGCATAACAGACAACTCCAAGACTTAGTGGCTTTAAAAAAAAACAATAGCTATTCATGATTTCATATAATCCCTGGGGCCAGGAACCCAGGAGTGGCTTGGCCAAGTAGTTCCGCACCGGCTCCTTCATGAGGTTGTGGTCAAGATGTTAGCTGGGGGATGTCATCAGAGGGATGGCTTATAAGGTAGCCATCCCCGTGCGTGGCAAGTTGATCCTGGCTAGTGGCAAGAGGCCTCAGTTCCCCACAGTGGACCTCTCTGTTGGCCTCATTGAGTGTCTTCACAATACGGCAGTTGACTCCTCCCCACAGCAAGTGATCCAAGAGAAAGCAGGGATGGAATCCAGTGTCGTTCGCGACCCAGCCTCAGTAGCCACCAGTGTCATTTCTGCAGTGGTGACCTAGGCCAGCCCTCTCCTACATGGGAGGGAGCTACACAAGGACATGAACTCCAAAGCTGTGACCACTGCAGAACATTGGAGGTTGGCCACCAAAGTCGATGGGTACAAAGACGTGGAAACTACATTTATGATGCTTACTATCTATTGGACCATTGTGCCATTTTAACATTGAGGAAAACGAAGACCACGGAGAAAGTACGCAACTGATTCAAGGTCCCCGTTTAGGAGTGGAAGAGCAGAGAAGTGAAATTGCCACCACCTCCGACCCCAGTAGGCTTCTCCCATCTTCCCCACCGCTGGGCAGCCAGGATCCCAGGGTGGACCAAGCCACTGAGATTTCAGCTTGGCAAGAACCAGCACCCCAGGCTTGGCCAACCTCCAGCAACCTCACCCCTCCTGCCCTCTCCGTGGATCATTTATTCCAAGAGCCCAACTATAAATATTCACTTAGTGAAATGCCTTGCTCCTCAGGCACCTCTTCCCCCACCCCCGGCTGCCTGCACCCTGCTCACGCGATGCCAGCTTGCAATCAGTCTGCAATCTGAATCCACTTTGCATACCCAGCACCAACTGGCTGCCCAAGCCAGTCTGCTGGAGCCTGCTGGCATGCCCCCAAGATTGCTATTGTAAGTTAATTGGCACAGCAATTGGTCGTTAAAAACACTAATTAACATTAAATAGGTGATGTTATCCCGATAACTTACAGGCTGCCCCAAGTCTTCATTTTCCTCTTTTTATTCTTCACTGTTTTTTAATGCCCAGGAGTACCCGCAGATGTCAGGAGTCACCTGGATGCAGGTGAGAGCTTAGGGCCAGAGGACAAGCACACCCAATGGTCACTGGCTCCTATCAACATGGAGAAGGCTAAGACTGATGATATGGCAAAAATGGTAGGACTGAGGCCAGGCCCTGCCTTCTCCTTCTGTGTCTCCTTGAACGAGAGTCTCCAGTTTGAAGATTCGGGAGATTCTGGGAGAATCAGAGATGCAAAAGATGGAAGCTTTCTCCTCTCTATGCAATTTGGGATGTTTGCTCTCTATAGGCAAGGCATCTTAAAAACAAACTCTGGGATTTCCTTAGCTCTGAGCACAGTTCAGAGTTATTTTTCCTTTTCTATGCTCCCTCTGCTCAATAGCTAATAATAACAGAAAGTAATCGCTTATAATCATGGAACACATACAACAGAGACCAGACCCTGAGCTACATAAGCCCTTAAGTTCATTGTCCCAGGAAATCTTCACGGCCTATTGCAACCAGGAATCTTAGATGGAGACAAGGGATGCTATTTGCCCAAGGACACACAGCCAAAGGAGTTCAGAGCAGAGATCTGTACACCTGGCAGATCTCTGCCTGTCTCTAAGGCCATTTTCCCTGAACCGAGGTAGTGACCCAAGGACCTCTTTGAGATAAGGATGGAGAAGGACCATGGTGCTTATTTTCCTTCATGGCCCTTCCTCCTCCTAGGCCAAGTAAGAGAAAACCCTGTCCCCTCTGAGCGTTGAACCCAAGACCTGCTCCTCAAGGAAGATAAATCCTTTTCTCTGAAGACTGTCTTTTTCTTGGTCCCAGGTTCATGGATATAGAGGTGTGGCATCCACAGGGCCATGACGCACAGGCAGGGTGGCTTCTAGGGGAGACAGGCTTTCAGGATGTTAAAACAAGCCCAGCTGGAGTTTGAGAGGGAAAACCCTCACTTAATCAGACCATAAACCAGCATCTCTGCCCCAGGGCAGAGAGCAGCTGCCCTGACCAGCTTGAGTCGCCAATGCCCACCAAGTAATAAATATTCATTGAGTGGCAAGTCACTTACAAATGCTAGATCCTTCATATGTACTGTGTCATCTGCCAGTGACCCAAGAAGCCATCTCTTATAGCCTCTGGTAAACAGAGAAAGCCGAACCTCAGAGATATGAAGTTCTTGCTTAAGTTCACAGAGCTAGCAAGTAACAAGGTCAAGGGTGGGTACCTAGAAAGTTTGTCCAAGGTCACTTGGGATAAGCAAATGCCCCCCTCCCCACCACCAAAATGCAACCCATCAGTACGTTACTGGGCAAAGGGGACTTAGTACATGTGATTAAGTTAAGGATCTTGAGATGGGGAGATTATCCTGAATTATCCTGATGTAATCACATTAGGCCTTAAATGAGTCACAGAAGGAAGTGTGATGATGGAAGCAGAGTCAGAGAGTGATTTGAAGATGCTATGCTGTTGGCTTTGAGGATGGAGGCCAGGGCCACGAGCCAAGGAATTCAGGCAGCCTCTAGAGCCTAGAAAAGGCAAGAAATAGATTCTCCCCTAGAGCCTCCGGAAGGAGTATAGGCCTGCCAATACCTTGATTTTAGTCTAGTGAAACCCATTTTGGATTCCGTCCTCTAGAAATATAAGATAACAAATGTATGTTGTTTTAAGCCACCATGTTTAGACGAATCGTTACAGCAGCAGTAGGTAACTCATACACCAGTCACACTCTTAACTGCCAAGCTGAGATGCCTCTGCCCGCTTTTCCTTATTGCTGAATACTTAGCCTAGAGTACCACAGCAAGTCTTTTCCTCCCTGCTAGGCTGTGATCCTGAAAGGCATTCTCACTACGGCCTCTGTCGGAGAGAAGTGGGGTTAAGTGGCCTGAGCTGCTCTGATGTAGGAACAGCCAGGGAAGAAGAGCAATAAATGCCCATTTCGGCCTCAGCAGCACAACTGTCCCCACCCCCAGTCTCATCATCCAAGGAACAGATGGAAGGGAGACTTCCACGGTGTCACAGCCGTCTCCGGGGGTCACTCTGAGGCTACCTGGGGTCTTCACCCACTCCTCAGAGTCCCCAGGATGGAAGGCGCCTCACCACCCTGTTATCTGGGTCCCCTGGCAGAGGGAGCCTGGCGTCAGGCCTTAATGGGGTGATGAGTCGGAGGCGTCAGAAACACTGAGTTCAGCTCATTAGGACGACTGGGCTGGCACTGGGAGATCAGAGAAGCCACAGCTGGAGACGGGGAAAGAGGCCTTCGGGGGCCTGGTGGGGCCTCTGCCGGCCCTAAGGGGGCTGGGTGGCCAGGCTGCCACTGGCCCCCATGCCTCTTAAAGCCCATTACTTGCTGCCTTTGGCTTGGGAGCTGGGAGCAGAGCGTTTCATCAGTGCAGATTGGGCCCAGTGGATCCATGGCCGGGTCTCTGGGCTCTCCCTCCCCGCCTCCCTCCACCTGCCTCCTCCCTTGACTAGATGTGTGCGCCAGACCCACAACAAGTCCTCGGCAGCTGTCCGTCAAGCGCCATGAAATATTCATCTCTTTTAATCTTCTTCGGGGACCTGCACAGACTCTGATGGGGGGTAGAACTGTCTTCATCAACTTGTAAAGGGTGGAGGGAGGGGAAGGGAGGGGCGGGGAGGGCGCCAAGGGCAGAGATGCTGCAGCAGATGGCTGAGAAGCAGCCAGCGCCCCTCGGCCGGCACCGTCTCTAAAGACACCCATCGACCGGCCTGTCTGCAGCACCCACTGTGCCCCGGAAGCTGCTGAGCCCCTCTGCACCCCCTCGGTGCTCCCCACACCTCAGCCGTGGACACACCTCCCCGTTTTCACGATATTCATGTAGCACCTGAACTTATGAGTCATGTAATTTTTTTTTCTTTAGCCTCGCTTTAAGCAAGAGCTGCTGGGAAGTCACACTGCTAAATTTACTTTCTCTTTTTTTTTCCTAAAAAAAAAATGCATTAGTATAAATATATATTAGTATAAATATGCACATTCATGTAAATTATTACTACGTATATTAACGAAACTAAAAACACATATGTATAAATGTATGTTTTTAAATCACCTACATATACGTTCCACCCTCTGAAGGTACATACGTGGGGCATGCACACATCTTGTTCACTTCTCAAGACGCTTCCAAGGAGAAGGCACTATCGCCTCCAATTGCAGATGAGGAAACGGGGGGCTCAGAGAGGTGCAGTGATTTGTCTAAGGTCACACAGCAATATGGGACAAATCCCAGGTCCAATCCCGGGCATCTGAACTACAAGTACAAAAATAGCATTTTTTAAATCACTTGTTTTCAGGATGTTTTGGGAAAACTTGGCTAGGACTCACAGATTCTGCTTTGCCTCTTTAGTAAATCGCAACCCTTTCTTCATTTCTTCACCAAACTACGTGACATTTGACAAGGGGTGCCCTTCCTACCTTATTAATCCCATGGTGCCCCAGAAGAGTAGGGCTCGTTGATGGTTTCTTGGATGAACTACCCAGGCAGCCGAGAAACCTAGACTTCCTTGAATTCCTCGCGTTTCCTCCCTTTCCCCTCGCTGGACCATCGGATCTACACAGTGTAATTCCTGAGCAGAACTCACTCTGTTTGTTCTGCCCCGTCTCACCTCACCCTCCCCGGCCAAGAGCTCCACCCTCTCTCACCTGGATGCCCACAGCAGCCTCCTCCACCAACCCCGCTTCCTTAACTAAATGTGAGCGCCAGCCTTCTGTCTGTGCCTTCTCCCCACAATGCCTGAGTGCCCGTGTCTCCACCTGCTCATCTGTGTGATGGGCACAGGGGTGACGTCACGAGGCTGGAGTGAGACGATGCCCACGAAGCACTTAGCGTCATTCCAGGCCTTGGCGTGTGGTCAGTGAACACGCTCCATGATGCTCATCAGGAGAGGGGAGAATCGTGGGCCATCCCTGGTGTGTCTAGGTGGCCTGGGGCATGTCTGCGGACTGAAGATGCCATCGAAGCCTCTCCTACCCAAATAAAAGCCAGCCACAGGGCCCCTGCGTCCTTCCCCACAACCACACGGACAGACTGGAGCTCTGGAAAACAGAGATTTTCCAACTTCTAGAGCAGTTTCCTTCCCCTGAATGCTAAGAAAACAAGGTCTGGCCTGGCCCACACGTGGCATGTCTGCCCCCAAGGCTGGGCCGAGAGGTCAGCCTGACCCCATGTGATTGCTCCCTGACACTTCCTCCCTGCTGGCTGGCCCCCCACCCACTAACCCTTTGCAGATCTCTGGAATAAGTGGGGCTCTGTTAGGCCAGGACCTTCAGGTGTCACCGCCCCAGCTGCTAGGCCTGCCGGCCCTCCAGGCAGGTGGGCCTGAGTGCCGGAAAGCGCCAGCACTTCCTCCAGCCCTGATGGGGTCAGGGATGGCGGCTAATTGGAGGATGCTGGGCTGATGCCTGTCTCCGGCTTCCTGCTGCCTCGTCTGGGAAGGTCACTGTAGGCAATAGCCTTTCATCACCCACCCGCAGCCTTTGCAACGCAGACAGAAGTTCATTCCCAACTGCAGGTGTTTAACTTGCCAACTTGCAAATACCGTCCCCAATGTGTAGCGCCTTGCTCCATCCTTCATGGAGTCCCTTGCTGTTCCCCCAAACTCCTATGCTCAACCCCTGAGAAAGGATGGAAGAGCTGTGACAACCACTGGAATAGCAGGCTCTAGCTGCTCAGTTCCCACCCTATGCCACTTAATAGAATTACTGTATTAGTCAGCGCAGGTCAGCTGCTGTAACAAATGATCCCCAAACTCCTTGGCTTCACTGTAGGCCAACAGGGCTGTGTTCTGCTTCATCAGGGACCCAGGGGCCTGCCTTCTCATTTGTGTCTTTGCCGTCTTCAAGGGCCGTGGTTCTCAAACACGGAGTGGGTGCCAGAGTCCCCTGAAGAAGGGCTTTTTAGAACAGATCGCCATGCTCCACGTCCAGAGTTTCTGATTCAGTAGGTCTGGAGTGGGTCCCTCAAATCTGCATTTCCAACATGTTCTCTGGAAATATTGAATCTGCTGGTCCAGGGAGCACACTTTGAGCATCCTGGCTGTGGGCATCAGAATCCCTAGATTTTTACAGGCAGTTGGCAGGTGAGGGAAGAAAGGGTGTGGAGGACTGTGTAGGAGTCTGAAGAGGCCAATCCCAGCTCCAGAGAGATTTCGTTGGCTGTCCCAGGCCACACAGCTCGTAGAGGACAGAGCTGGGGTTCCTACTCAGCTCTGGGACTTGATACGCAGGAGGTGACAGCAGGGATACCAGAGAATGAGAGCCATTCCCCATGTGGGGTCTGTTAGCCAGAGGCAGATGGGGTCTGAGGCAGAACCCAGTGTGAGGCTGGTCGTGCCCCTGAGGGGACCAGGACTGGGGCTCATGGAAAGGGAAAAGTCAGTCTTAGGAGAGAGGAGTCTGGAATGTAGCTTTGAGGAAACTGGCTGACTTCGGCAGGTTGAGTGAATGTGGATATTTCTGTGAACTTCAATGCAACGATCATCATGGTTCAGATGTGGAAACTGAGGCTTAGCAGAGCAAGTACCTGGTCAAGGTCACATAGCCGTGAGCCACAGTATTTGACTGGGCCCCGGGTCTCACTCCGGTGGGGGCAGCTGCTTCCTCCTGGCTGGGGGATGGGCTGCTGTGTGTCTCCACTCACAGCAAGCACGCCAGGATGACAATGTGCAATGAACAGCGGCGTTGTGCCACCTCCTTGTTCTGCAGACTTGGGCATGTCACGTTCCGGTCTCTGAGCCTTGGTTTCCTCATCTATAAAATGGGGGTTAATAATTGCGCCTGCCTCTTCGGGAAAGTGAGAGGCTTAAGCTAATGCATTCGGTCATTCGTTCACTGATTATCTGTTCAGTGCTACGCTAGGCTGTTAATGAAGCCAGGTCCCCTCCTTGATGGAACTTACGATCTAACGGGAGAAACAGACACGAACTAAACAAACTAAGTCAAGGTCTAGGATGTTAAAGGAGGCTGAGCGATGATGGTACAGAGGAAAAGAAAACAAGATGAAGGGGGTGCTGAACCTGATGGAGTTTGGGGGGGTTCTTTTGTACAGGGTGGTCAGGGAAGCAGCAGCTGGAGGCTGCAGACAGGGACAGCGGGAGAGGACAGGAATGGGACAGGGTGGCAGGAGGGGGGGCAAGCAGAAGTAGCAGGAGAGGTTGCTGGGCTCCCTGACGGAGCCCTGGAGGTGACGGGCAGGACGTGAAAGCAAGAACGTCGGCACGGTGGAGGACTGTCGTATCAGCGGGGGGGGGGGCTGTCTGGGGGAACAGAACCAATGGGAGGTTTATTTAAAGGACGAGCTCACCGAGGTGGGGGCTGGCAAGGCTGAAATCCACAGAGCAGGCTGGGCCTCAGGCAGGAGCGGATGCTATAGTCCTGAGGCAGAATGTCTTTTTCAAGGAAGTCTCAGTTTTTTGCTTTTAAGGCCTTCAACTGATTGGACGAGGCCCACCCACATCATGGAGGGGACTCTCCTTTGCATAAAGTCAATGGATTGTAGGTGTGAACCACCTCTACAGAACATTCTCACAGCAGCACCCAGATTGCTGAGTGACTGAATCACTGGGTGCTAGAGCCTGAGCAAGGGCACGCATCATACTCACCCCCTCCCAGCTGTTTGCCCGCTGCCTGCAGCCCCCAGGCAAGGGTTGGGGAAGTGGGGCACTGGCTGGGTTAGGTTTTCCCCAGGCATAGATGAGGGAGACTGAGGAGGGCAAGCACTGCCCGGGTGTGAGCTGGGGGCTTACCATGGGTCTTGGCATCTCAGCTGATTGAGGTGGCAAGTGAGGGGGTGAGGAAGTGGGGTGGAGAGATTGGACGCCCCTGTGGATTGATTCCTGTGGGATCGAGGCTGGAGGTGGCATTGCAGAGAGACGAGGCTCGAAAGAGGGGTGGTAGTCAGAAATTGAGATTACAGGGCTTGCCGTTTGGGGTAAGAGCAAGACTGGGGTACGAGCGGGAGGAGTGGGGGTGGGGTGGGGGATGAGACCTCTGAGGGGGAGGGAGCCAGGCACGGAGCGGCCGGAGCCGGGGCATTGTCACTGTGGGCACTGAAATCATCAAGGCCGGCAGAGGAAGGGCACTGATGTGTGCATGCGTGAGCCAGGACCTTCCTGACATGAAAGCAGGGGACCGTGGAGCGTGGAGGGCAGCAACCAGGATGGTGAAGTGGGTCGCATGTCCTGGGCTTCGAAGGGGGCGGATACCATGACAAGGTAGGGACGATGGTCACCCAGTCTCCAGTCCCCGTAGTTAGCAGGGAGGGGAGAGAAAAATCCCTGTCATCTGACAAGGGCTGGGGAAGCAGGATTCAAAGAGAGAACCAGATGTTAGTTTAGGCAAGAGAGCAAAGGAGGTTATCCTAAAGGAGAATTGACGGATGACAGATCAGGTGTTGGGAAGCAGGAATTGGGCTTCAGGAATTGGGAAGGTGTGGTTTCGGGGACTACCAGGGGAAGGACAGAGCCATGAGCATCCAGACAGGCAAAGAAGGGCCTGCGATCCTGACCTTTCTCATTGATAAAGATGTAGCACAATGTCTAGAAAGTAGTAGTCGCTTGGTCAACGGTCGTCTAACTGCTGTGCGCCCTGTTTCCCAAGCAGGCAGTGCAGCATGGTGGATTAGAGCCGGTGCTGGGCGCCCCCTGGCTCCCAGCCTCCCCCTGCCACTTAACCAGCTGGATGACACTGAGCGAGTGACCTCACTTCCCTGAGCCTGTCTCCTCGTCTGTGATGCGTGGCCCATTGTCACATGCCCTCCTAGAACTGCTGACATGACCCAGCGAGGTCACACAGCCCCCGGCTCCCAGCAGGTGTACCACAGGTGGGTCTTCTCTACCCAAAAGACCCCTGACCTCTGCGAAGTCACGACAAGCACTTTGTGCCACCTGACTTGCTGCATGACCTCAGACAAGCCACTTTTCCTCTCTGGGCCTCAGTTTCTCCATTCTGTGAAATGCAAGGATGGCCAAGCCACCGCCTTCTCATATGACAACAGACAGAAACCACATCATCGAGAGCTGGGAGGTCCAGTTTGGGGGCCACTAGCTCCCATGGCGAGTGAGTGCCTGGAATGTGCTTGTCTAGACTGAGTTGTGCTTTACGTGTAAAATACACACCAGACTTGGTGCAAAAAGGAGTAAAATATTTTAATACTTTTAGACTGATGACATGTAAAAACAATAATAATTTCTATGAAGAAAATATATCATTAAAGATTCAGCTGTATTGTTTTGCTTTGTTTTTTTACGTTATTTTTAAACATGGCTGCTAGAAATCTTTAAATTACCTACATGGCTCACATTATATTTCTGAGCCACAGCTCTGCTCTAGAGCAGGGGTTGGCAAACTGTGGCCCTCGGGCCAAATCTGACACAGTGCCTGTTTTTACATGGCCTGTGTGCTAAGAATGATTTTGATATTTTGGATGGTTCAGAAAGAAATTTAAAAAGGAAAATGTTTCATAATATGGGAAAATGACATAGAATTTAAAATTCAGTGTTTATATAAAGTTTTATTGGAACTGTTTATATAAAGTTTTATTGGAACATAGCCCGGCCCCTTCAAGTCTACATTGTCTATGGCTGTTTTCGTAATAGCAGAGTGAGAAGCTGGTATCCCATGGCCAACAAAGCCGATGATACCATCTATACCTTTAGAGAAAAGACATGCTAACTCCTGATCAAGAGCATTACTTTTTCACCTTTACTCTGCACCGGGTCCAGCTGCAGAACCTGTAAATGCAGGTTACTCTAGTCCCCAATGCTCTGGGGTGTGGGGCTGGGCCCAGGAATCTGCACTGAATAGGCAGCTGCTGGCGTTGGAGGGACCCCACTCTGCCAGGCGAGGTACCAGGCCCTTTCGGTGCATCATTTCATTAACACCAGTGGATTAGAGACTGGAACCCTCCCCATTGCACAGAGCAGGAAACTTGAGGCTCGGAGGGGTGAGAGGCCTGACCCAGCACCCAACACAGGAGGCGCTCCCGATCCCCTTTGTTGTCCAGCAGAGGAATGCGCCCACCCGCCCTGCCGCTGACGCCGGGGCCTTTGTGCTGGGCCGGCATGTCTTCCTGTCTTTCTCTGCTAGTGTTTTCCCGGGATGCTGTGGGCTGAGCTGAGTGGCATCCCAGGGGACCGCCTTGCAAAGGGCTGTGTGTGGCGTCCCGGGGGGAGGCAGGGGGCAGCTCCGGCTCCAGGCGGAGCTGTGATTTAATAAGCAGACACTTAGGGCCTGATGCAGGGCCCAGCCCACGCAGGACGGCCCCCTCCGCTAATTGTCCATTGGCTGCCGCCGTCCTGCCGGCGTCTCCGGGCTCATTAGGGAAGGGCGGGGGGAGGGGGGTGCTCTGAGAAGAGCCTCCTCTAGCTCCAGCGGCTGCCGAGATTTTTATCACACTGGACAGCACAGTTACATTCACTCCTTGAAAGGAGGATCAAAACAAGGTCAGTCCCGTCCCAGGCGTCACCCTCCAGGCTTGGCTTGGAAAGGACACAGGATCTGGGTTCAAACCCAGCCCTGGCTGTGAGATCATGAGCAAGAAATTCAAACCTTCTGGCCTTGGAGTTTCCTGTCTGCGAAAGAATGATGACGCAGTATCTTGCTTTTGGAGGCGCTGTCATGTTGTGGGGGGAAAATGCACGGCCTCGGGAGCCAGGCGGTCTGCCTGGGTTCCAGCACCACCTCTAACGAGCTGTGTGACTTGGGCAAGTGACTGAACCTCTCTGTGCCTGTTTCCTCTTCTCTAAAATGCAGATAGCAATACTACCCTCTAATAGAGTGGCTGTGAGAGTTAAGTACATGACCAGAATGACCGTAAGGAGAGCCATGGGCATCTGTTTCTATTATCATCTAAGAATGTTATAAGGCGAAAATAAGGCTGAATACAAAAAAGCGCTACAAGAAAGGTGGTTTTTGTTGTTACTGCCATTTCTTTTGGGGTTGGTTAAAAGGTATATAGCAGAGACTGGCAGGCGACTCCTCCAATCCTCTTGCCCCTCCTCCTGGTACCCAAGTAGATCACATTTCCCAGTCTTTCTTACAGGTAGGTGGGGCCGTGTGATTGTATTCTGGAAGCTGAGCTGTGTGGTTTGCCACTTCCAAGCCTGGCTGTCCTTATAAACACCTCTCTCTGTAGCCTCATACTCTTCCCCTATGCCCTATTTCTCTTCTGTATGGAGAGAAAGCTAAGGCATAAACGGAGGTAGAGACCAAGACAGAAGGCACTTGGGGGCCTGAATGACTGTGTGGAGCAGGGGCCCTCCCCACCCCCACCCTTGCCGCCAGTCCGCAAGGAAATGAGCAAGAAACAGATCTGTTTTGAGCCAAGCCACGGACATTCTGGAGCTGTTGTTGCTTTAGCGAATAGTCTACCCCGACCAATATAGAGAACAAAAATGTCTCGGGCTGGAAGGAAAGACAAATGGTGAGTTTCTGTGGTCAGCTGTTGACACATTCGAGGAGGAGCATGGGGCCACAAAGCAGAAATGGCAAGTGCTCCAGACTCAGTTAACTTACCTCCTGTGTGACCTTGGTCAAGCTGCATCAGCTCTCTGAGCTGCCATTTCTTCCTTTGGAAAGAGATGCATATAAGGTCTTCCCAAGCGTAGTCACAAGGCTAACCCAGAGTGTACAGTTGTGACAGTGCCTAGGAGAACACCTGGTACACCTGGGTGCTCTGCACCAGATGGTCCCTCCGTTCTCCACGGGAGCAGCTCTTTGCTCCTCCAGCGTGGTGTCTGCCCTCAGAGTGCTCCAACCCCCAAACTGTCTTCTGCATCAAAGATGTCACCCTGGGGTCTGCCTCGGGTCAGCCTCAGAAACTGCCCTCAGCTTCTACTTCTAGGGATCCCCCATGGCAGTCCTCAGCTGGACCAGATGGGAGGCTGCAGAGTTCGGTTTTCAGGAAAGATGAGATTGCTTCTTCCCGGCATGCTTTTCCTGCCACTCTTCAACTGTTGGCTCCTTGCCATCCTTCGGGCATCAGAATAAATGTCACCACCTCTAGGAGGCCCTCCTGGACCTCCTAGCTAAAGTAGATCTCCCAGGTAGCTTCTCTTACAGACTCAACTGTTTTCTTTCATAATAGCACTTGTTGCACTTTGTAATGTTACATTTATTTGCTTGATAACTTACGGATTGCTTCTCTCTCCAGACTAAAAGTGCCTGGAGGGCAGGAACAATATTCGCATAGTGCATTTTACCTGCGGTGAGTCGAGTCGTTATTTTATCTGTAGTACCCAGAACAGTGACTGAAAATTGGTTGAATAATGGAATAAAGGCTGGGATTTGACACTTGCTAGCTGAATGAACTTGAGGAACAACCTATTTAATCTTTGTGAGTTTAATTTACAAAATAAAGACAAAAATACCTTCTTGCCATGGAAAATAAAGGACCGTTTTTTGTTTTTTTTTTTTTTAATGATTTTTTCAGTGCCTGGCACATAACTCAATAAGTGGTCGTTTCTGCTGTTGCTGTTGGTAAGGGTGCTATTAACTGTCTCCGGCTGGGTTTCCTCAAAGCAGACCCTGAGCTAAGCATACTTTATCTGGAAGGCAATCCTGAGAAGCACCAGTCGAGCAGTGCAGAATTGAGAGCAAAGGGAAAGATGCCAGTTTCAGGCGCGTGTAGTAGGAAGCCTAGTTCTTTTCCCCATTGAGTATGAGCAGGATTTAGTGAATCACTTCTAATGAGTAGAAGAAAAAGTAATAGTGTGTGATTTCTGAGACTAGTTTATAAAAGCTACTGCAGCTCCCATCTTGGTCTCTGTTCCTCTTGGATCAGTCACCCTAGCAGAATCCAACAAACTGGCAGGAAACACTCAAGCTGTCCTATGGAGAGGCCCATGTGGTGAGCAACTGAGGCTCCTTGCCAGCAGCCATGGGGGTCTGCATGGAAGCAAACCATCCGGCTCCAGCCAAGCCTTCAATGACTGCAGCCCTGGCCAAACACATTGACAGCACCCTCATAAGCCCAGACCCACCGGACTAAGTTTGAAATCCTGCCCCATGGAAACAGTGAAATTATAAGCATTTCTTGCTTTAAGCCACTAACTTTGGGGATCATTTGTTATGCAGCAATAGATAACTGATACACTGCATTGTGAAGCAGATCTCCACGAGGGCCAAGGGGGACTCAAACTGGAGAGCTCTGGGAGACTATATACAGAACGCTCTTCAGAATTCTCCTTGAGGGGTGAGGAAGCTGGGCATTCCTTCTTTAGAACCACACATTATTGGTAGAGGGCTGCTCCTGGGGTGTCAGCTCCCTAATATTTCTAGCCTACCCCTCATCAAGGCCCAGAGAAAGCTCTTGGGTAGAGAGCGCTGGGTGCTTGAAGCTGGCATTATAGGAATAGACTGGAATAATGAGTGTTGGGGGGATGCTGGTGGGGTACTGAATTTGTCTGTTACAGGCATAGACGGTCCAAATTTGTCATAGGTTCTCAAATTCCCAAATTTCTTCTTTTTTTTCATAAAACGAAGATATTAAAAGTAATTAAAGCAGCTTCACTTATATATTTCTCGAGATGTTTCATAATAACAAAACCACAAATAAGAAGGATTCATGCTTGGGGGGAGTAGAAGTTGGTTAGTTTGTTTGCTTCTTTAATAAACTTACTGATTAGTGGCATAAAAGCCCAATACAACATAACGCCTTATTCTGACATTGAATATAACACAGTACAATTAGGCAACGGGGGTCTCAGAAAATGGCCCCTTTATATTACCTCATAAAATATCTAATATCGAACTTTGTAAATTACATCAATGCCTTTGAACAAACATCGAGTTCTTTTTAATAAATAAAATGTTCAAAATTATTTCCTGGAAGTGCATTTTGGACATTAATAACTGGCTTCAAATGAAATTCCATTTCATAGCCGATAAGCAAATGTAATTGCTGCAAACTAAAACAGTCTGTAAGGCTTACCTGCCCCCAGAAAGGAAAGGAAATATTGAGCTAATGTAGCCATCAAGATATATAACCTGCTACTTCTTGAATAAACCAAATTCCATCCCTAAACACAGAGAGCTCAGAAATTCAGACCCAAGGACATAAATATAAGGTATTTCCTGGAATTAGTTTCATATGTTTTAAACATTGCAGTTATCAATTGATCTGACACGACATCTTAGGCAGTTTTAAAATTACATATTGTGCATCAGAAAAATACACATTTTCGTGGCATCTGGTACTCTGCGTTATCAAAAGCACATAGTTATTTAAGGAAAAAAATCGATATTTCCACATCATTAAAAAAAATAATAATTTCAATAGTATAAATCTTGGTTCTATTCCTTACGCCAGAGGTTAGCAAACTGTAGTCCATGGACCCAGCTGGCCCACCACTGACTTTCGTATGGCCCACAACCTAAAAATGGTTTTACATTTTAAGTGATTGGAAAAAAGTCAGAAGAAGAAGATTTCGTGACGTGAGAAAATGATCTGGAATTCAAATTTCAGTGTCTGTAAAGTTCGACTGGAACTCTGCCATGCCTCTCATTTACATATTGTCTTACGCCTGCTTTCACCACAGCGACGAAGCTGAGCTGCGAAATCGAAACGATTTACTATCTGTCCCTTTACAGAAAACATTTGCCGATCCCTGCTCTACGCCATCCCCATCTCCACTCAACAGAGTTTAAAAGAGGAGTTTCGTTAGGGACTCTGTAAGCATCGGTATTGGTTTTGTGCACCGTGCACCACTCCAGGGGCTCTGGAGACCTGCAGCAGCCTAGCGAAGACAGGAGTGGTCACAGCGTGAATGATTTCCATGGAAACCCCCAACCTGAATCACTGATGGTCAGATGCGCACAAACGATGTGTCCCCCCGCCCCCCCACCACCCCCACCCCAACCCCCACCACAGCAGAGTCGATTTGCCTGAGTGAGTGAACTACATAAATCGCCTTCACTATCTACTTCATTTCAACCTCTAGAGACATGTACATAGGAACAAGCAGAAAAAAACAAAACAAAAAAAAAAAAACAAAAAACAGCTTAGTAGGTAGGACAGGAAGCTAGTAATATGCAAATCCTTTGGCCTTCAATATCTATGACGATCACTTTCCTAAGCTTGGTAGGTGTAGTCTGGCCCCTACTCACCTGAGGTCACTTTTAAAAATGATCCTATAATTTCAATATTCTTTTTGAAAACTTTATTTTTAATATTACAAAACCTATGTGATGTATTTTCAAAAAAGTGTAAAATAACAGATAAAAATGACATATTCCCAAAGATAGCTTACTGTTAATATTTTGTTGTCTTCTAGGTATTTTTTCATGCATCCGTGTGCTTTATAACTTGACAAGAACATTCTATATCAATCAGTAGATTCTACACCATTGCATTAATGCCTATCTATGAAGCCTTTGATTTATTTAACCATTCCCCAATTGTTGAATATTTCAGTTGTTTTCCAGTTTTGTTTTTTGTTTTGTTTTACCACTGGAAATAATGCATGGATGAACATCTTTAGAGCTAAGTCATTAGATATATCCATGAAATTTTCCTTAGGATACATATGAAACATTAGTATTACTGTCCCCAAATGGATATATACTGTAACAGCTTTTGATACATATTCTGCCCATGGGAAACGTCAAGGTCCTTTCCTCCAGCATTGTGTGCTGGTGGCTGTTACACACACTCACACGCATGCACATGCGTCCATTCAATATTTTCTGAGGACCTATTATATGCTGAGCACTCTCAAGGTACTGGAAATGAAAGCAGAGGAATGTGGCAATGAACAAAACAGACAAAAATCTCATTTGTATTTCTTTGAAGATGTTCATCCATCCACCTACCCTCCATCTATCACCCATCCATCCGTCTATCCATCCATCCATCCATCTATACATCTATCCAGAATGCCTGAGCAGTAACTCCTGCCCTCGTGGAGTTTATCTTCTAGTGGAGGAAAGAGATAATTAAAAAAAAAAATCACTATGTTAAATGGTAATAAGTGCTAAAGAGGAACTTAAAAGGATAAGGGAGAAACATAAAATGCTGGTGTCAAAACTTGGCTTGTAATATGGGTGAGATGGGAATCATTGGAAGGTTTGGAGCAAAACAATAACATGATTTTATGTTTTAACAAAATAAATCTGGCCTCTGTGTTGAGACTAGAACTGACAGGGAACACAATTGGGAGCAGAAAGGGTAGTTAGAAGGCACTGGAATAACCGAGGGGGAAAATGAAAGTGACTTGCCCAGGTGTAGTAGTGGAAGGGGAGAGTGGTATTTTTTACTACGTATCAGCTGGTTAGCTACATGGGTGCATGGATATAGGTAGATGGATAAACGGGTAGACGAGTGGAGGATGGAGAGATGATAGAGGAATGGATGTATAGATGTATGTATGTATACATAAAAGGATAGGATAGGATATCTATAATATATAAGGGAACATACCACAATCTAAAGGAAGGCCGATGAGATTCTTAGCTTACCAGAGAGAGCAGACACAGCACATTCCCCTTTCTCATTAAATTCAGCATTCTAGAGTGGCTTATTCTCTCTCCTCAACAGTTCTGGGGGTAGATATTATCATACCCAATTTATAGAGGAGAAAACCAAGATTCAGAGAAATCGCCACTTTCCTGAAGTCAAACAGATAGTAAGTGGCAGCTCCAGTACCCAAAGCTCTGTCTCATTCCAGATCTTTGGCACAAACACTGTAACCTGAGAATTGGGAAGAATGTCCTCCAACCCCAAAGTAAATATAGGGAAGAGAAAGGAAACATTCAACAAAAAGGATGGCTGTAAGAGAGGGAAGGAGGAAAGGAGGAAGGGAAGGTGAGAAGGAAGGAGAAAAGGAGGGAGGGAGGGAGAGGGAGGTAGAGAGAAAGAGAAAGAGAAAGAGAGAGAGAGAGAGAGAGAGAGAGAGAGAGAGAGAGAGAGAGAGAGAGAGAGAGAGATCACAACTAGCCAGTTTCTTTATAAGTAAAAGGAATGCAAATGAGGGAAAGAGGTTAATAGGGCCCCTTGAAAGGAGACAAACATCTTTCCCTATGCGATGACTCCCTGTAACAAAGGGGAGACTGTGCATCCGCATACGTCATGCCCTTTCTCCAAGGCCACAGTTATTTATCTGCTTGAGCCCTTGTTTTTTCCCTTGCTTTAAAGTGAAGTGCGCAAACATTCTCACTTCAAAGGGAAAAATCCTCATAAATGTCATTTTACTGCCGGCCTAGAAGAATAGCATCAACAGACCCTGCAAGTTGGCGGATTGGGGGAGGCGGTGGAGGGACCCCAGGCACATCTGTGAGTAAGTAGGAAGCAGTCGCCGGCCACTTCCTACAGAAGGGAGGGCAGGCCTGAAGCAGCAAAGAGTACAGCGTTGCCTAAGTTCAAATACCAATGATGCCTCTATGTAGCCAGACAAGTCCCTTAACAACTCTGAGTCTTGGCGTGTTCATCTGTAAGATGGGTGTGATTTAACAGTAACCACATCATGGAGTCACTGTGAGGATTTAAAAAGTTAACAAATGGAAAGTGCCTAGCACACAGTGCCTGGCACATAAGTCCTGAGTGAATATCAGCTATTGTCTTTGGGCATCTCTTATATGGATGAAGCTGGGTCTTGTTGTTAAGCCATTACCTGTGATATAGTGTGTGTGTGTGTGTGTGTGTGTGTGTGTGTATGTGTGTGTGTGTGTTGCTGGGGGGAGGGGGAGGGCGGTCTTCTCATATATGTAGATGTTCCATATGTAAATTATCAGGTGAGATGCAGGTCCCCAGATAGGAAACAAGGACTTAGAAGGCAGGCTGTAGAAAGTGGGTCAACACTGTTGACTTAGAGACTCAAGATTATTCCTGCTCCCTCCTTCTTTGCTACCTCCCACCCAGAGAGGCTAGAAAGTTGAAGACATACATTGTCAGCCTCCCTTGCAGCTACAGCACTGGTCCTGGTTTAGAAATATAAATGAAAGTCTGCTGGAGAGAATTTAGGAAACTTTATAGTTCAGGAAAAAAGAGAGTAGTGAAGACTTTCCCAGTGTCCCCTTTCTTCTTCCCCTCCCAGGAATGCAGGAAATGACCATCCTGTGGCCACGAGGAAAAGCCCAAGAGAATCCCAACAGCTCCCAAGGCTTATTGACCCAATACCAACAACTACTTGCTAACAGACTTCTTGTTATGTGTATGACTTGAGCCACCGGAGTCAGGTTTTCTACTGCTTGTGGTTGTTTGCATCTCCAGCTAAGACAAACTCGAGAGAGAGTGATGCTCTTCCTCTGCTTAGGCCCAGCTCCCTGGAATCTCCCAGGACCCTGGACATATCTGAGGGAACTTCCAGTATGTGGGGAAATGTCGGCCTCTGCTTTGCCAATACCCAGAAAAGAGGCAGAAAGACATCCCAGGGATGTTTTAAGCTGAGATGCGCATAACAAAAATGGGGCACATTATCTACCTGCTCTCTGTGCCCTGTCGGTTTATCTCCCTGAGTCACCCCAGAGTCTTTGGGGACGTGGTTTCTCACGGCCTGGCCTGGGCTCTGACTTTCTACAGCAAATTAGTAGAGCTGCACATCTACCTAGGCAAGGCCATTGGATGGAGAACGGGGACTGGCCAGGGACACTGGTATCTTGGGAGAAAGGAAATCATAGTATCCAGACCTTCTCCCTTCCTTGACACCAGGATGGAGTGGAGATTGATTTTATTCAGGGGACTGACAAGACCCTAGAAGCTTCAGGGGAATTTTCCAAGCAATTTCCTTCCTCAACTGGTTCCGCTGAAACAGGAACTTTACAGGTCTTTGGGAACCTCAAGCCTGTTCATATTGCTTGTTCAAGGCAGTTCAGTTTCCCCAAAGGGTCAAGCCCATGTCTGTTTCAGATGAGTTTATTTACACTCATCCTGTAGGGATATTGCACTCTGCCATTACTGTCATTGATTGTTCCCTCATACGTGCATGGGTTGACTGACTGATTAATCAACCGATTTCATTAACGTTTATTGAGCATCCGCTATAGGCCAGATTTGCACCGAGCAGAATTTTAAGAATGACAAGTGACACATTCCTGCTTCAGTAAAGACACAACATTCTGGATTCCATCCATTGCTTACACTAAACCTTCCTCAAAACTCAACCGGAGAAACTTCCTCCCAATCTTTTCATCCCACGATTTTTCACAATAAAAAAAAAAATCACAATTTTTATTGCTTTTGCTCCAAGAGAGTCTGGTTGCAGTTGTTCAGTTTTTGCTAAGCTCACTCTGCAAATGCATTTTTAAAAAATATCTTGGCAAGTATGCAGTTTTCATTGGAGAATTCTATATGACTTCATTGTGTTTTTACAGAAAGCAGGAGTGTATGGAATGGGGTATATCACAAAACTTTATGGTAGCTTCGGAAGGTGGGGGACAAGTTGTTTGGCTTAGGACATAAGACCACACTACCACCTGGTGGTAATGTTGCACCTGAAGCCATTGAGTAAAGATGGCTGAGTTACCCCAAACCTAAATTTTCAGTGAAACTTATGAATTAGAAAGAGATTCGTCATGGATGAAGCTGAAAGGGCCAAAGAGCCCACAGAGGACCATATCTCAGGAATGTGATGAAAATTCAGAACAATACTCACTAGTTATGATCTCTACCTGCCATATATATGGTGACTAATAACTGTTCACAGTTGCGAAGTGCTTTTCATATGCCTGACTTGGGATATGCATTACTATTGCTTCGAAAACTGAGGCTCGAAGAGGTTACAGAACTGCTCATGGTGTGTAGTTGGCAATGTAGGGAATCCACAATCCAAAGCCACCTTTTCTAATGTTTAAGCACATACTTTCTGCGTTTAGGAAGAGAATCATTATAGTTCTAGATGCCCTAAAAAGTTGGGCCATATGGGCCAATGTTCTATCAGAGCACACCAGTACCAAGGCAATTAAATAGAATAAAGGAACAAATGGCATATCATCATCCTTGTGACCATGTAGACTCCATGTTAAATGAGTGTACATAGGACAAGCGTGCCCTGTCTTAGGTCAGCTCAGATTCCCCAGAAGCAGAGCCTGAGACAAGGATTAAGATGCATATGATTTATTGAGAGTGCTCTCCAGAAAAACCTGTGCCAGTGTGAGAGAAGCAAGACAGGGACATGGAGGCAGCCAAGCAAGGATGTGGTTTCACACGAAATCTAGCTTTAGCCTGATCCCACGAGGAGCTCTGACTATTAACTGCATTACAGAGTTGTTCCACCTCGGACAAGGAGGTGTGGCTTTCATACCCCAGGACAAGTCACTCACTGGCTATGGAAACATAACTCTGGAAGGGACCATAAACTCAGGCACCTTCAGGCAAGGTGGCACCAGTTTCCCAAAAGCAATTCTCTGAAGGACTGGAAGTATGAATCACTAACAGCAAAACACACAGCAGCTGGGAGATGGGCATCCTCAACCTGCAAAAGGGACCCCAGAGAATCTGGTAGGGTACCAATAACATCCCCTTTTTCACTCTCTTCCTGCCACAATGGCTTCTACAAGGTTCTTCAAATGCACCCACACATGCCCACCCCAGGGCCTTTGCACTTGAAGTTGTTTTAGCTCACCCCTTTCAGTTCTCGGCTCAGATATCGTTTTTTCAGTAAGACCTTCTCCAAATATCCCATTTAAAACTGAAACAATAACAACAATCACGTGGACGGACACACACACACACACACACACACACACACACACACACTATCTCCTCTTTCCAGCTTTATTTTTCTCCGTAGCATTTATCACCATAGTTTTAATGATTATTATTTTCTTCTCAATATTTTTCAATGTGGCCACATGTAATCTATTTTAGCAAGGGGGAATACTTCATTTTACCTTGTTTAAAAAAAGAAGAGTTGAAACATGAAGGACCTTTGGTGGATTAATCAGTTCAATGATCATCCCCACAGTAGAAAAGATAGACAACACACTAAATGCCTACTGTGTGTGTCGAACTGTGGTATAGCATGAAGGAAGACACATTCTTATGTAACACTTGTTCAGGCATGGTGCCTGCCTTGCACCATGTGCTCATTAAGAGTTTGAGTGTGGAAAGGAGGGAGAGAGGCAAGGAGGAAGAAAGAGATGGAGGTAAAAATTGAGAGATAAAAGGAGGAAGGGAGAGAAAGCTGGAGGAATGCAGGAAGGAAGGAAGGAAAAGAAGAGAGAGAATCAAGGAGGGAGAAAGGAAGGGAAGAAAGGAGAGAAAAGAGGGAGAGTGAGAAGGCAGGAGGAGGAAAACCTATTAATCAAAATTCCCCCCTCTACCATGATAGGGTCTGAAGGCTTCTGCCCCAGTTCCTGCGTGGGGTGGGGCTGCCGGGAGAGGCCAGTTTTTAGGCAGGAGACAGCAGCGGCAGCCATCTGTCAAGCACTGACTGTGTGTCAGACCCAGATTAAGCAGCCTGCAGCCTGACCGTGCATGAGTGACTTCAGCAACGTGAGCCTCGGGCCCCCCTGCACGGTGTGATCTGCCCCTCAGCATCTCTCCACTCCCCACCATTAGCTGGTGAGACAGACATTATTCACTCCAGGTGAAAGATGGAAAACACCAAGGCAACGAGAGAGGCTAGGTCACCTGTCCAAAGCCACACACTTTGGACAAAGATGAAATTTCACCTGATTCTCCATCTATCTTTATTTTCTCCTACGCTACCTGCTCCCTCTGAAGGGGCCTTGAGGTCTGAAAGTGAACCCAGGAAGGAGGGAAGAATCTGAGATTGAGACACAAGCATGCTGGACCTGAGCCCACTCTGGACCCGGTTCTCTGTGCTCTCATGGGAAGCAGACGTCTTTGTATCTTTAGACCCTCGGGGAGTGCGATCTTCCATGTCCAAGAGACTGTAGTTCACCCCAGGTCAGAATAATTGTGCATGATAAATGGTTGATCTCGTCGTGAAAGCTTCAAACCGACTTAGTCGTAATTTCATACTCCTCCCAGTCCACTTAGAAGAGCAGGGATTTATTTCCTTCCTGCACAGCTAAGAAATCAGAATCTTCAGCTCTGGAAAAGCACTTTAAACCCCTGACACACGGGCTGTGGTTTCCCAGAGCCAGTACCAGATACCACGGATGGGTCTGGCTCGTGTAGGTGAGAATGAAAAGCAAGATGATTATAGGAGGCGGGAGCGTTTGTTAGGTGCTCGCCATGCAGGAAGCATCATTCCACAGCCATTACATCAATGGACTCCCTCAATCCTCCAATCCAAAATGCGATGATTATCTCCATTTTACAGACAAGGAAACCGAGGCACAGAGAAGGTAAGCAGTTTAGGTTACACAGCTCGTCGACAGGGCAGCCAGGATTCGAACCCTGGCAGTCTGGCTTCAGAGCAAGAATTTAAGGAAGCCCTGTCTGTCTTGATGTTTTAGAATGGGCTCCCAACCTCTCCTGCAGTCATCAGTCAAATCGGCCAGCTCCTACCTAACTTCGTTGATAACTGGGTGTAAAATGATTCACAGGCCACCACTGGAGTTGTTAAACCTCCAACAGCTCATATTACATCACCTACCAGTCCCTAACCCCAAGACAGAAAGAAACCATTCCCTAGGTCCAGCCATGTCTTCTTACTTCCCTTTTCCCCAAGCGGCCTGCTGTTTCGCCCCTGCATACCTGTACACGTGCTGTGCCCTCTGCCTGCAATGCCTGCATAAGCCAAGTTCCGCTCGCCCGTCATGAACCGGGCTAATCACGTCCCCCAAAAGGCAGCTGACGAGTGGACGAGGCACAATGTTAAATCTAAGTTCATTGACATCCTGAGACTCAGCTGTGGCCCTCGTAGGAGATTTGTTTGACCACGTGGTACTTAAAAAAAAATTGAATTAGTTGCTCGTATTTCTAAAAGTGGGGGATTTTACATTTAAAAGTATGGACTTCTGGTACCTCTTGAAATGCCAGATCAGACAACACTGACTTAAAATCTTACAAGGCAAGAGTTAGTGGATGTGGGCAGTGGCTGTTCCTGTGGAGGGAACCCAGGCTCTCCAGACCACAAGAGTCCCCTCCATCCTCTGTCCCCACCCACTTCGCTCCTGTATCACACTCAACTGGCTCCTGCAGGTCTGGAAGTTTCGAGCCTTGCTCTAAAGGATATTCTGCAAAATAGGAGTTTGGGAGCAGAGAAAGGGCAGCCCACTGGGATGTGCTCTGAATCGTCTTTTCAATTCTGATGCCTATTTACCTGCCTTGCCCATTGCAAGATGTATCACATCAGAGCATCAGCTCCAGAAATTCATTGCTGGGGGGAGTCATATTCCCTTCATTCATTTATTTCACAAATCTGTGGAGTCCCCAACTCCATGCAAGAAATTTTGTCAAACTGGCATACAATCCAAGGAAACTACCAAACTTCTAAACTTTTAACTCTTGATTTCTATTCCTGAAGCCTTTAAAATGCAACTTCTCCTTGCTGCATCCAAGTTCCTACTGCTGAGGAATTTCGTCTCTTATAAATGGACCATTAAAAGCCTCCTCTTGTGACTTTTGTGGCTTTTAGGAGTGGCTCCTTGACTGGCTTTTCAGATGTTCTGGGTGTCAACTAACATACACCTCGCTTTCATGTGTATAGTTAGAGCGAGGAGTCCAGCAGCAGGCCCAGGGTCTGTGCCTCCTAGCGAGGCCTCATTATAGCGTCCCCTGACTGTGCAAAAGGTGTGTGTCCCATGCCCCAAACCAAGCCTGGCAACTTTAATTGGGGCGTGGGCTTTGACTGGGGATTTTAAAGAGCTGTGGGTTTTATGCGAAACAGATAAAATGCCAATCCCTAGAGGTAGCTGCAACCAAAGTCTGCAAAAGCAAAACCATGGGTTCCGCCCGGAGAACTGCTGCGGCTCCTGGTGCCCACGAGACAGAGGGGGCAAGGAGGCTGCTGCCCAGCTGCCCTCTGATCTTTGAAGTTGTGCCTGTCAGCTTCTTAAGGGAGCAAGAGGAAATTCATCAAGCCAAGGTGATCCTGTCCACAGCACCATGGATACCACAGCCAGACAAATTCTATAGCCCCGCATGTGACCACCCACCCAATGCCCTTGCACGTCTGGACTAAGGCTGTTCAAGGTCATGGATGTGAAACAGCAGGAACCCTGTCTCACTGGGAATAGGGCATGCCCTCCAGGGGTTGCAGTACATCCTCCTGACTTTCCTGGCTGGCGACTCCAGTAACCCAGACCACAGGTGGTCGCTGTGGCCCCTAGGCCCAGACCTTTGTTTTTATTTTAATGTTTGTTTTTAACCATGGTCTATATCCAAGAGCATGTGGGTATATTTGGGGAAGGGATGGGACTGGTGGAGGAAATCACTTCCAGGTCACCATCTCAAGTCTCACTTCTTATCACAAGCTCAGACCACAGCTCCATGAGAGGACAGGTGGGTAATTCATGGTGGGAATTTGGCACCAAGGCCAGGAGCAGGCCTTTGGGGGTCCTTGAGGCTTCCCCTCCATGTCCTCCTTGATTGCGACATCATGAACACCCTAACAGGTTAAACGTGTGGGAGCTTCAAATTCCTGCCACTTATCCAACCGCCTCCCCCAGGGACATGCACCAACCCAGTGTACAGAAAGACAGAACGGGAGCCAGTCTGCAGATCTGAGTCCTTGGCTCTGCCACTCTGTGATCATGTCGCCCTGGGAAATAAATACACTTAATTTCTCTGGGCTTCAGTTTACCCAACTGAAAAGACACCTCCTCAAAGAAGATATACAAATCTTCTTTGGCAAATAAGCATATGAAAAGATGCTTAATATCATATGTCATTAGAGAACTGCAAATCAAAGCAACAATGAGATACCACCGCACATCTATTAGAATGGTCAAAATCCAAAACACTAACGCCACCAAATGCTGGTGAGGACGTGGAGCCGAAGGAACTCTCATTCATTGCTGGTGGAAGTGCAAAATAGTATAGTCCCTTTGGAAGACAGTTTGGAGGTTTCTTACAAAACCAAACATACTCTTTACCTATAAGCCAGCAATCGTGCTCCTTGGTATTTACCCAAATAAATTGAAAATTTATGTTCAAACAAAAACCTGCACACAGATATTTATAGGAGCCTTAACTGCAATTGTCAAAACCTGGAAGCAACAAAAATGTCCTTCAGTAGGTGAATGGATAAATGAACTTTGGTACATCCAGACAATGGAATATTATTCGGCACTAAAAAGAAATGAGCCATCAAGCCACGGAAAGACACAGAAGGAACTCAAGTACATATTCAGTGAAAGAAGTCAATCTGAAAAGGCTACATACTGTATGATTCCAACAATATGACATTCTGGAAAAGGCAAAATATGAAAACAGTAAAGATAAATAAAAAATAAAAAAAGAAACAACAACAACAATAAACAGTGGTTTCCAAGGGTTATTAAAAAAGGAGACATGGACAGGCAGAGCAGAGGGGATTTTTAGGGCAGTGAAACTACTCAGTAGTAAATACTGCAATGATGGATGCACATCATACATTTGCCCAAACCCAGAGAACGTACAACACCAAGAAGGAACCATAATGTAAAGTATGGACTTTGGGTGATAATGACGTGTCAATGTAGGTTCATTGAATATGAGAAATGTCCCACTCTGGTGGGGGATGTTAATAGCAGGGGAGGCCATGGGTGCGGGCAGGGGGTGTATGGGAAATCTCTGTATTTGTTGCTCAATTTTGCTGCAAACCTAAAACCGCTCTAAAAAAACAGGTTACTAACTTATTAAATAAATAAAAACAAACAAAAACAAAAAAACATGGCCTTGTGAACACGTTGCTAGGGCTTCTCCCAGGGCCTTGGACAGAGTCTGTGCAGGTGAGGTATCCTGAAGCTTAAGTGTCATTAGTTTCTTCTTCTGAGAACAAGTACAACTGACTCAAACAGGTCTGGGAACAGACATGACTGATGTTTAGTAAATAGGTACCTTGAGCACAGAGGAAGGCAGAAATGTGCAGGTAGGTACCTTAGACCTGTGAGCATGCAATGAGCCTTGCGTAACCTTTAGTATGTTTGCAGAGGGAATAAAGGAGGCCCAGCTAGTTGCTTAATCATTTAAACAGAGGATGGCAAAGAGAGTTTCTACTGTCATTACCAATATTTGGTGACCTTCTACCAGGCCAAGTGCTTAATATGACATTTTAAAAAATCTTCGCAGCAACCCTGTTATTATGATCACTTTAGAGATGAAGAAACTGAGGGTCGGAGAAGTTAAATGAGTAACCAGAAGCCTTTCTTACAGACAGACAGTGAAGGTGGAATTCCAAGGATGCAGCACCTGACTCCACTGAGTCATGCTGCCCTAATCCAGGACTTTAGGTAATATATCTTACCCCCCCCCTTTTTAAATTTTAATTGTTCATATTATGGTGCATGTAGTATCTGCCTTGAGGTCTTTACTGAGGTTGTTCAAATAAAAATCAAAAGAAGATTGTGAAACAGAAAGCTCCTTTTAACTGTGAGATGTTACATGTATCTGTCAAGATCCAATCAGAAGACAGAAACCACTAAAGGTCTTTCAAACAGAAGAAGTTTAATAGAGGGAACTGACCACCCAGATGATGGAGGGCTAAGAAGCCCACGGGAAATGGGGAAGCAACCCAGAGACTGGCAAGAGCAAGAAGCTGCCAATCTCCTGGGGCTGGAGGGACAACAAGAGAAGGTCGTTTGGCAGAGCCGGAGGCTGGGGCACCTAGTAGGTGCTAGAGCCCTGGCATAGCTGTCCACGGAGGTGAGAAAATAGAAGAAGGAGCTGTCCTTGTGGAGATGGGGCCAGGGAGAGGAGGCAGCAGCTGCAGGAGATGCCCCCAGAGGAAGAGAGGGGAGTAGCAATGCCCTGGCTTCTCCCCTTCTCCCACTGCCCTGTCTTCCACATGCCTCCCATCGGCCAACCCTTTCCAAGAGGCTGGGAAACAGAGCACAGTGCGGAAGGGGAAAAAGAAGAAGGGGATTTGCAGGCGAGCTCGCCGTTAACCACGCTACATGTGCGCAAGATGCTGTGATTAGAGGAGACAGGCGCAAGCTCCCAGTGGATAAGAACGGGATGTCTAGACACAGGATTCCAAAATATTACTTAATCTTTCTTCTCCGACATGGCCAGAACAGGTGAGAACAGAGCGAAAAGACTCAAATGGGATGAAATCTTGACGGCGCTGAAAAGGCCAAGTGGAGGACTAGATAAGAAAACGAGGTGGCTAGCTTACACAATCTCTTCTGCCCGAAACCAAGCTCCAAAGGAACAGCCCTCCAAGGGCAGGTTTTTTTTTTTTTTTTTTCTCCCCATCCTAAAATAGAGAGAAGCCTTGGGACTCATGCAAGTGACCTGCCCCCTCTGAAGGGGCCTCCGGTTGGGAGGCGTGCAGAGCTCACCCCGCAGTGCAGAAATGACACTATCCTTCTGGCTTCCTTGATCCGTCAGAAACTGACAGCCTCCGTGTCCGGCAGTCAGCTGGCCAGCGGTGGCTCTGGCTGCTCCTGCTGAAGTGTGTCTATGGCACGGAGCAAGCAGCCCCAGTCAGAAGCCAGTATTCCCACTTCTCTCTTCGTCGATGCTCTGCCCTGGATTCTATCAGAGAGGCAAAGGTAGTTCTGGAAACGTGCTCCGGGCCACTGATGTACCAGGCATGGCACCTGCACGTGGCTTCTGAGCCCCCAGCAGTGCCTGATGTCACCCCGTGGGCCACGTCCAGCTTCCGGGGGCGTGTCCCCTGTCTTCCCTGCGGCTGGAACACTCTACGACGTTTTTGTCGTTAGGCTGTTGTGAGAACTGACCCAGCTCTCAGTTCTCAGTGTCACCTCTCCAGGGGAGCCCTCCCTGACTACCCTCCCAGAGCACGCCGACAGCACCCCACAGCGTGCTGCGTGAGTTCCTCTCCTGCCTCATCACTCAGGGATTTCCTCCCACCAACTGCCGACCCCCCCGTAGATTCTGCCTCTATCTCCCCCTCCAATCCAAATTCTCCTCTGTCCCCCAACTTCCACCGCCCAGGGCCAGGACATCATCCTTCCTCCTGGGAACCCCGCACCAGCCGCTTCACCGGCTTCCCAGCCTTTCCTCTCCCGGTCTCGCCACGGCTTTGCCTGCACCGAGCAACGTGGGGATCTTTCTAAAATGTACATCGAAAAGTAAATTTTGAGTCCCCTTTGTGTCTCCCTATTGGCTTCAGGATAGCCTCCGAGCTCATTAGCATGACATAAAAAAAAAAAAAAAAAAAAAACCTGCCGGATCTGTTTTCTGCTCACTTTGCAAACCTGCAGACGCTGAAGGTGCAGGAGGCTGGAAGGAAGGAAACACATTCGGCGCACGACTGCATCCTACCGAGCACGGTGCTGGGTGCTGGGTGCTGGGTGCTTGGTGCTTACGCCGATCCCAGCACGTCCCCTAGAAACTGCCTGTTTATCTATTAGTCCTAGATCTTGGGCTTAAAACATTTTTGATTGTTGTTTGATATACCTTTCAGAAAATAGGGTATCGACCGTGTCTGCTCCACTGAACGTTTCAACTAATTTCTTTTTGATTGGTGGCAATTTTTGCTTCTCAATCAGCAGACTGTAGGCCATTTGTCCCATGGCCACTGCAATCCGGCGTCTGACAGATGAGCGTCTCCGCTGAAGGATGCTTAAGACACCGAGTTCTCCAGTCAAATGTGCATTCAAAACTCTTCAGGGGTCTCCAGGCTGGGCTGTCTGGAGCTCTTCTCGCCAAATAAACGTCAACGTGGTCTGCTCGACCCCCTCCCCCAGCCATGTCCAAGGACAGAATCCAGCCAAGGGCCTTAAACAGGCAGAAATATTTATGCCGTGTCCAGAAAACCAAACCTAAGAGGCAGAGCTGATGCCACTTGAAAGGAATCGGGGTGGAATCTCTGGAGATTAAAGAAATGACAGTGACCAAGCTGCAAAGGGGAAAGGGTGAGAAGACGCGGAGATTAAAGCAGTTGGGCCATTTGTTATTTTGATTTGTGCTTCTTTTTATTATTATTATTTCAAAGGGAATTAAAGGAATGAATTAAGGCTTCATTAGACCCTGACAACTTCAGGAATATTAATCCATCTTCCATTTGCATTAAAACTCCCCAGTTCTCCCCAGGGTTGGAAAGAGAACTCAATCGATATGTTTCTGTCTCCCTTCCCTGTGCCCCCTGCTTCCCGCCTCTGGCCACTTTCCCTTTCATGCCTTTGTTTGACACAGAGGAAAGAATCATGAGGTGTTGAGTATCATTAACTTCCAAACACCTATGAAATCAGTAGGAATGTGCAAACATTGCGGACCCCGACCGTCTCTGCAAACGACATGTCTTCAGGTCCTCCCCTTCGGAGATGAAAAGAAAGAGCTTGGCAGGCGGATCGTCTTGGGGAGAGAGGACGGAATGAACCAGAGGGGGGACACGCAGAATAAATGAAAATATGATTGACTTATTACCTCGTTCCAGCTCACACATGGTTCTGAGCATTTAATAAACAGGTTGACACTCCGAGTTCCCCTCATTAGGGGAACGTGGAGACAGACGAGGACTATTATAAATCAGAAGGCCAGGTTATCAAAGCTTGTGATCTTTAACTGTGTCAGGGCGCCCTCCTGTCTGCTCAAATGGAGGCAGCGACCTACAAGCTGCAAAGAATTAGCCACCGTGCTGTGATTTAATACACATACCCCTGGGAGAGGCAGGAGGCTGGGTCAGGTGGGGAAAGGCTGCCCAGGTACCCAGCACAAGTATAGTCATCTCAGGGCACACGGTATCTGGGACATAAGGGTGAGAGGTGACCCTAGCACGGCCCCAGAGACAGCCCTATGTATTTGATGAGACTTGGGGCGCTGAAGGGGAACTGCTGTGGAATGTTAGGTTCATAAGCTGGAAGGGGCCTCGGAAACCCTCTAACCCTGTGGTTTCTCAACTTAGTGTCACACATCAGAGTCAAATGGAAGGCTGTCTGAAAATTTCCAAGAAAGACACATCTATCCCAGGACTCAAAAAAAGAATCTCTTGCATCCAAGAAAAATGAATGCTTATGTCCGCAAAAAGGCTGGCAAGCAAATGTTCACAGCAGCTTTATTCATGACAGCCTCACCCTGGAACGAATCCAAATACCCTTCAGTGGGAGAACGGGGAAAACACATTGTGGTACGTCCATTCAATGGAATACTACTCAGCCATAAAAAGAAATGAGCCCCTGGTGAGCGAAACAACCATTCTGAGGAATGAATCACAGAGCTCTAATGATGAGTGGAAGAAGCCAGGCGATTCCATTCATCTGAAGTTCAAAGGCAGGCAATGCTAATCTATAGCAACGAAAGTCAGAACAGCAGCAGGATAGGGGGACATGATTTGAAGCATAAGGGAACTCTCTGGGGGGATAGAAATGGTCTATATCCTGATGTGAATGATGGTTATAGAAGTAAACACATTTAGAAAAATTCATCAACCAGGATACTTAATAGCTGCATATTTTACTACGTATAAACTGTATTTCAATAAAGCACTGCAAAAACAAACAATGAATGAATATACATGCAGATTCTAGGGACTTTGCACATACTGTTCCCTCTGCCTGGAGTATCCCCTGGTCCAGTATTTCTGAGGCTGGCCTCATCCTATCAGTTAGATCTTAGCTTAACTGGCACCTCTTCAGGGACCTTGGCCATGCACTGTTGCATCATCCTGTTTTGGGGCGGTTTTTTTTTTTTTTTGGATAGTTTGTCTTCATATACTAATCATGCTCAGAAGTTATCTTGTGGGTATATGTGTTTGTTCCCTGCCTCTTCCTGCAGCCCCATCCCCACCAGATTAAGCTTCCGGAGGAGGAGCTTATCTGTCGTATTTACTCCTTGTGCTGTGTCCCTGTTTGTCCCTTTCCACTCACTGGCTACCATTCTGTTCCCTGCTTTTGGCCTCAGAGCTGCCTCATGCGGGAGCATCTGTTTCTTTGCCTTCTGGCTTCTGGCTGAGCTTTGGCCAATGAGAAACCCTAGCGAGAGACTGAAAGGAGAGGGGAATGGGACACTATGGTGCCACCACTGCTCCGTGAGGGTGCTACAAGCTGGCTGCAGCTCTAGATCAGTGGTTCTCAACTGGGGCTAACGTTGCACCCCCAGGGAACATTTACTAATGTCTGGAGACATGTATGGTTGTCACAACCAGGGGGTAAGGGGCTACTAGCATCCGGTGGGCAGAAGACAGAGATGCTGCTAAATCTAAATGCCCTCCCATCACAGGACAGCCTACAACCAAGTATTATCTAACCCCAAATGTCAGTAGTGCCAAGGTAAAAAAAAAAAAAAATCTTCTATAGACAAAGGTCACAGCTTTTCTAAGGAGGCCCATTCTCCACATCTCTCTTCCCCCAAATTTAAGGAACACTCCCCACTTCCTTCAGGTCTAGGGGTTGTAAAAGCCCCATTATTGGTAGCTCCCGGATACTGCACTATCATCCTTCATGCTCCCCCAATATCCCACCCACACCCTTGTCTTTATCTCTTTATGAAACTGCTCACCTTTTCCTAATCGGAGTGGGCCCTTCTGTTTCCTGATGGAACCCTGACAAACTGGCCACGTCATCTCCAGCAGCTAAGTGCCCAGTAAATATCAATAAACATCTGCTAAATTAATTAAGTAATTATATAAGTGAGGCTCTCCCCAGGAGATATGGATTTAGAAGTCAAAGATAAATCTTGGAACTTATATATATTTTTAAAGATTCCCCAGGCGACTCTAGACCAATCCCCTTGTGTATTAAGAGGGAAACCGAGGCCCAAGGAGGGGAAATTACATTTTTAGTGTCATACCATTGTGATGAGTAGCCTGGAGATCAAGAGCACACAGTCTTGGTGACACTGATTGGTAATATCACTGTCGTCAGCGCCCAGCTGATTGAGAAGGGAAGGTTTTGGTGGTGAGATGCCCAGTTGGAAGAATGTACAAGAGGCAGACATGAGAATAAAATGGCAGATACCAACCTTATTGCGGGGAATGCGCTTCTGTTGTGGGAAGCGCAGTTCTACTGCAGGGAACATGGTATTGCACACACTTCTTGTGCTCCCCTTCTGCTCCCCAGGGGACCACATGGCTCCACACATGTCAGAGTACAATAGTGGCATTCAGCCACACATGCGTGATACAATAAGCTGAATTATGTTTACTATTTTAGGCGTAGGCGCCCTGCTACACTAAAGTAACATTCTAAATCCGGGGTCCTTTTCCTAGCCGTGAGCCTGGATCACAGCCAGACCTGGGACAAGCCGGGCCTGGGACCCACAATTATCCTTGGTTACTTTTCCTTGAACTATTTCCCTGGTAACACTGCCAGTGCCTTTGGGCGTAAGGCAGATTCTGAAGTCCATACTTCCTGGATATTGACGAAGAACATTTCACGTGTAAGGGTCGAATTCATTCACACGTGGCTCTGAATGCCCAGGGATGGTAAAGCAGCCCCACAGAGGGGCCCCAAGCCTCAGTCCCAGGTTACATCACATCCAAGCTACTTGACCTACGAGGATGCAGCTTCCTTGTCCAGAACTTGGAGATGATACGCCTGGGTGAGATGATGCCCAGGAAGGGTGTGGCCAAGTGCCAGGCACAGAGTGAGATTTCAGAGAATAGTGGGGGTGGCTGAGTTTCTCTTGACTCCAGTTCCCTGCGTTTAGTCTTCTAGAAATCCTCATTCCCCATGCAACTGGGCCAAGATAGTGTGAATCTAAAAGAATGAGAGATTCAGTCTGAATTCCCCTCTATAGTCTTGGCTAAAATATGGGCTCTCGAGAAGCCAGTCCAAAACCACTAAGATCCAGACTGTAGTTAAATTGCTTAAATAGGTTTAAACTTGCCAGGGAAAAAAATCGGCATTCTTTCGTGAGCTTAAGAGAACAAGGCTCGCTCCAGGTTTTTTCAAAAGAGTGGAATTAGAGGCTCATGTTTTGTCTTCTCTCTTCACACCCAGATTAGAGTCTTAACACTAGGGAGTGTTCAGATTTTCCACTCAGAAAGAGTGAATTGGCTGAGCAAAAGCAAAAAGACTACTTCTGTCCCTCTGTCCCTCGGGAAGTTGGGGGTACTTTGGAGACCTAAACACTGATTCGTCTGAAAGAGAACAAAAGCTTGTGCTTCTAGTGTGGCTTATACTTTAGACACAAGGAAAGCCTAAAGGGACAGTGAGGATAAGGGAAAACTCTCTTAAATGGAGGTTAAAATGCAACGGCTCCAGCACCCCCTAACTCTGAGGCTTGGTCTCCTCATCTGTAAAATGGGGATATAGCAGTACCTACCTCATCAGGTGACGGGTAAGGACTGGCTGATGCATGTAATCGTAGTAATTATTGATGACCAACAAGTTTGTCTGCTACCTTTCTCAATTAACACTTTATGTTGTTGTGCATTGTCCTCAAGGAAAATTGCTGCAAACTTTTTTTTTCTAATTAATCATGTTAACAGTATATGAAAGAATAGCGAAGAATGTGAAATCTCATAGAACCCCAGCATCCTAAGAGAGCTGCCATTAACATTTAGGGAATGCCCTTTTGTGTATCTCTTTATGCATTTTATGTTGTTATTAAAAATCCAAGCAAATGTTGGGATCAGCTATGAATCTGTGAGTTTTAATCCAGCTATGCCACTTTTGGTTGTATGGCTTAGACAAGCAATTTAAACTCTCTGGGCCTCACCACCTTCATCTATAAAATGGTATATTCATTTTCTGTGGCTGCTGTAACAAACGGCCACAAGCCAGGTGGCTTAAAACAACAGAAATCTATCCTCTCTAATTTCTGGAGGCCAGAAGTCCAAACTCTAGGGGTGTACATTCTGGAGGCTGTGAGGGAGAACATGTTCAATGCTACTCTCCTAGCTTCTGGTGGCTGCTGGCCGTCCTTGGTGTTCTTTGGAATCTCTGTCTCTGTCTTCTCAAAGCCTTCCCCTCAGATCTGTCTTCTATCCTAAGAATGCTTGTCATTGGATTTAGCCCACACCCATATAATCCAAGATGATCTCATCTCAAGATTCCTAACTTAATTACATCTGCAAAGATTTCTTTTTCCAAATAAGCTTACATTCACAGTTTCCAGGTGGACATGTCTTTGGGGGGTAGGGGGCTGCCATTCAACCCATGACGAATGGGAATAAAAAAAAAAAAAAAAAGTTGCCTCCTAGAGTCACTGTGATAAGCACATTGAATGGGACAATGTATGCGCAGTTCTTGCCACGTGATAAATGATCAATAAATGCTATGTATTAATAATCTTATCTGAAGGGACATTGCTTCTTCAACTCCTTTCTGGAGGAATACAGTAAGATATAAATAAACACACCTAAACGAATAATTTTGAGGTTTAGATGGGTACCAAAAATGCGGGTTTTCTTGAATTCTCTGTGAGCTCTCTCTGGTGTCTTATAGAGAAGAGTTTCGATATATTTATTCTCTGATTTTTCCCCCTCTCTCCTCCCTATCGTTTTTCTCTCATCTCTGGCTTTCCTTCCTCCTGTCATAGCTCACCGAGTCTCAGCCACCTTACTCAAAAAAAACAAAGCTTCAGAATATGTAGATTCAATTGAATCAGTTAGGTGAATCACATTTTATCTAGCATGGAAATGTTACCATTCATTTCAAAATGTAGCTTTTCATGCTTTCCTAACATTGAGGTTAAATAGAAATTCTTTACAGCTTTGTTATTTTAAAGCATAGCATTGTCCTGAATTAAAAAAAAAAAAAAAAAACACCTGATAAATGAAAACCAAGAGCTAAATGGGAAGCAACTGCTCACTTCACAAAAAGATTTGTCCTTGACCCAAAGATGCCCCTAGTGCACTTGTGGCAACTTGATTTATAAGAGATGGGTAATAATAGAGCAAGAAAAATGATAGAGTGAGAGCCCAGAGAAGTGAGTTTTAGTCTGGGCTCTGTTACCCTCTAGCTGTGTGGCATCTGCTGCTAAAGTAACCTCTCTGTGCCTTGATTTTGCTCCTGTAAAGTGAAGAACGGTTGGAAGAGATGACTGCTAGGGTGCCACCCAGCTCTGACCTCCTAGAGCTCACCAGCCAAATGCTAACATTTCTCCATTCGTCCTTCTAAAGAGTTAATCCTTTCATCAGTGGCCAGGGAAGCATTAGCATTGAATTCTGCAAATTTTCTGCAGTTGAAACTCACCGATGGTGTTTGTCGACTTGGAATCTTCCAGGGCTTTTGAGCTAAGAACAGGGTGTTCTGAAGTGAATGAGCAAGACAGGAAATAAACCACCCCACACAGGAAGCTGAATAACAGCCTCATGACAATGCATGCAGACTGGTCCCAAGGCTGGCTGTGTTTCCACTTGTCCAGTGGCAGGACCCAAGGGGAGGTCCAGGAGTGAAATGGCAAGAAGAACCTCTGCGGATAGGGGGAGACTCCACTTATTCATGAAAAAGGAGTAGCTTAGACAAGAACCACATTTTATAATTCCTGGCCCCTCTCACTCCATCTTAGGCAGAATCGATGCTGGGCAAGAACTCACTGACTCACTGATGGTCGGCCAAATACTCAGGAGGAATAGGGGATAGGTTTAACTTCTAGAGAACATTAACCATGGAGAGGAACCTCCATGAAGTCAGGTGGCAGAGAAAATGTGGACAGGGGACGGCAACATTATGAATCTTGCAGGCAGCAGCCCGAGCTCTCCATGCTCTGTTGATTACTTACAAGTCATCACTTACTTCTCCCCTTCCAGGACTTAGCTTCATCATGGTCATCATCACCGTCACTGCTATCATCATCTTCTTTTTCATTATTATCTTCTTCTCCTCTTTCTCCTTCTCCTTCTTCTTCTTTCCTCCTCCCCCTTCTGCCCCTCCTCTTTCTCCTCTCCTTATTGTCATCGCCTTCATTGCTTTTAGCACCATCATCATCATTATCTTCATTGTCTTGGTCACCGTCATTACCATCTTCATTGCCTTCATCGCCATCATCGTCATCTGCATTGACTTCATTACCGTCAACATCATCTTCATTGCCTTCATCACTGACATCATCTTCATCTTCATCACCTTCATCTTCATTGCTGTCATCATCACCATCTTCATCATCATCATTGCTGCCATTTTTTTCAGTGTCCACTACATAACTGACAATATGCTAAGTATTTTTTATATCCACTATCTCATAACCATCACTACAACCTTAAGGACATCTGGGTTTCACCCCCTGATAGATCCTGAGAGGAGGATTTGGGTGCAAATAGTTCATTTGGGAGGTGCTCCCAGGGAGCATGGGAGAGAAGTAGAGACAGAGAGGAAAGCAGAAATAAAGGGTACATTAATGAGTAGTCAATATTGAGGTTAACTGGGCACAATCTAGCCATGAACCAATGGACGGGCTGTGAGAATACACCTCAGGATCGTCCCAGCGATGGAGTGGGATATTTATCCACATCTCATTCCTCAAGAGCTGAGGTTACTCCTGGGGTTATGAACTCCCTGGTGTTCTGATCTGTCCCATTCTGGGCTGAGCACATGTCTACAGCCAGAGAAAGCCCTGGGACAGAGACTGAGCATCAGCCAACTGAGAGGTTCCAACTTACACTCTAGCTGGCTTGGGGTAGGAGGTGGCAAGGAGCTATGAGGAGGACACCAACAGTATCTGACACTATTGTCATTCCAGTCTTAAAGATGAGGAAATTGAAGTGCAGAGAGGTGATGTAACTGACCCAGGTCACAAACCTCCTAACTGGTGGAGCTGGGATTCGAACCTGGGTCTGTAGCTGCCAAAGCTTGAGCTATTGCCTCCAGTGCTCCCCAACCACATTCACTAAAGGCAGGAGTTCACTTGAGGATGCTTTCCACCCCAGCTCAACTTCTCTGGTCCTCTTCTGTCATCCCTCTCTGATGTCTCTCTATGGACATCAGAGACAGGGAGGAGAAATTTTTGAAGATGGAGCCGGGACTCCTGGCAATCATGAAACATCCACCTTACATATAAATCAGCTTCATATCCCTCTCCCACCACAGTCAATGAGATTTGAGGCTCTGCGACTTTGGAGAAGTCCCTTAAACACTCTGAGCTTTAGTTTCTTCATCTGGACTACGAAGGAAACAATGAGATGAGTACCCACCTCACAGGGTTGTGGCCAGAATTAAATGAGATAATATATAATAGGAGTATAGCACAGCATCTAGCAAATAAGTGCCCGGTAACTGTTGGCTTACTATTCCTACCACACGTTACTAATTATTATAATTACCTGGGCCTCTGGTGGCTCACCTAGAACATGATGTTTCCAAAATGGAAAAAATCAGGACATTACCTGAGCAGAGTTCAATAAGAAAAGGTAATAGGGAAAATAACACAAATTCAAACTCCAATTTTCCTCAATGGTCTCCCAAGTTGGGCAGCTACAGCCGACGGCTGTGTATGTCTTTAAGGGAAGCGGAAGAAGACGTCCGAAGAAGCCTATTGATATCTACCAATCTGACCGTCCCTATAAGTTGCCCAGAGTCAAGGTTTGACTTGCTATGACCCTACTTTTTCCCTTGCCCCACTACAGTCTCTTCTCAAGCCAGCAATAGCCCGAGAGGTTCTATTTAGAAGAACACAAGCTTCTGTTCGAAATCAGACAATAATGTCCTTTCAAAGAAAAGCAAAGCCTTGACAGTGGCTGTTCCCTCCTTCTGGAATGCTCTTCCTCCAAAGCTCACTTTCTTCCATCCTTCAAACCTGTCAAATGTCACCTTCTCAATAAGGCCTTCCCCAACTACATCCCTACCTCACTGCCAAGACTCAACCCTCCTTAGTCTGCTCTGTACCTTTTTTTGATCTCCGACAGATTGTATAATTTGCCTATTTACTTATTTATTTAGTTCATGGTTTATGGCCTATCTCCCTCCCTAAAGAACAGCGGTTCTCAATCAAGAGTGTTTTTGTCCCCCGAACATTTAGCAATATCTGGAGACGGTTGGTTGTCACAAATGGGGTGAATGCTACTGGCATCTAGTAGGTAGAGACCAAGGATGCCGCTAAATATCCATCAGTGCACGGGACAGCAACCCTCCCGGTTTTACAGCCCAAAGCGTCGGTAGCACCGAGGTTAAAGAACCATATTATGGGGCTTTTTCCATACAAGGATAGGGCTTTGGGCTAGTTTTTTGTTTCTCATTATACCTCAGCATCTAGCACAGTGCCTGGCACACAGAAGTCACCTGACAAATATTTTGGGGGTGAATCATCCCTAGAAATTGATGAGGATTTCAGCTTCATCAATGTCTCAAGGAATGCAAAACTCCTCTTTGTATCAGCCACAAAACAAATACATAGGCGCTAGCCAGAGAATAAGAAAGATCCAGGCCCTTGTTTGGAAAGGAATCGTTTTCACCGGAAAGAAAGATGTCCCTCCAAACGCCCCACCCGGAACTCCCACATTGTGTTCTAAGTTTAACACATCTTGTGCTCTCTCTGCTGAAACCCTTGGCTCCAGCCCATAATATCCCTGAATCCAGGAAACCATTATGACTGATCAGGGTCAAAGGTTGCGCCTATTGTAACCCACTTCCTCCATCGGAGTTTTAAATTTGGAAAACGTTCTTATTGCTATTGTGTGGAATGTCAGCTCTCAGATAACCTCAGAATTATTTTTATTTGTCTACCATGACCCCCCACCACCAAAAAAAATTGCAGAGCAAGAGTCAGATAAGAGCCAACTGATATTTTCAGCCTTTAACTGAATAAAAGGAAGGAGAAGTCGTCAGATTCTCAGAGGTCCCCGAAATGAAATTCCATTTCTTTTTTAAGATGGCTAGAATAGGGAAAAGATCAGAACCCTAAAGGAGTAGCAATTTTAGGTGGTAATAAGCACTTAAAACCTTAAGGATGTTGTTCTAATAGCCTTGGAAATTTCTGGAACATTCTGTCCATCTTTTACATCAAGAAAAGTCATGGTAGCCATAGATATGTCCTGTATTAGAACTAGGGTACCAGAGAAATCTCTGGATTTGACCAGGAAGAGAAGAGGAGGCAAGGGGCAGGTGATAAGGAATGCTAAACCTTGGAATCACGTCCAGTAATTAAATGGCGAGAGGAAGGTTGGTTTGGCCAAAGAGTAGAACAACTGGGCACACTGCCATCTTTGGGAAGAATACATGCTGGAGGAAGGGGTCGGTAGAAGATCTTCAAAGCATTTACAAGGTCAAAAAAAGTTACCCCAGTCAATTCTGTAAATATTCATGGCACTCCTACTCTGTTTAAGGCTTGGTGTGAGAAGCTGGCAGTATGAAGACAGGAGGCACTAGAGCATGATGCCACATGCATGGGCTTTGGCACGGATCGAAATCCTTGCGTTGCTACTTATTTGCTATATGAGCTTGAGAGGATTACTTAAGCCCACAAAGACTTGGTTTCCCCATCTGTAAAATAGGATCGAAAAGAGTTACCTCCTTCATGGCGTTGTGGCAAAGATGCCATTTGGCAAAGTGCCCAGCACAAGGAATGTATTCAATAACAAATGTCAGTATTATTAGATGTAAGACAAGGTCCCTTCCCTTACATTGTTCAGAATCCAGTGGAACATACGTCAACAGAATTAAAAGAGGAACCAGCGTTTGTCGTGCATGCACTCTGTGCCATTTTCCATACATTGTGCTTTACGAATACTGTCTCACTGAGTCCCACAATAACTTGTGACAGATGGAATAGAGAGGCTCTTCAACAATATGCCTGGTCCGCCTTCCATCCTCAGGGCAATTGCACTTCCCTCTGTCTCTTGCCTTTGGGTTGTCCATGTCACTGATTCTGACCGAGTATGGGAGAAAATCATGCCTGCTACCGCTAGGCTGGAGCACTTGATTGTCAGTGCATGACCCTAATGCATATGTTCTTCCCCTTGCTACCATCAAAAGTACCACTCCGACTGGTGGGGCCTTGGTCACTATTGGGATTGAACCTCAGTTGCCCAGAGCACATTCTGGCCCACTGACACACCCCCTATACTGGCTCCTCTCCCTTCCCTTCCCATTTTCTCACTTCCCTATCAGTGCTTCCTGAAATCACTTCCCCCACAAACTTATTGTACTCAAATCCCAGTTGCTTTGGGCATTAGCTACTCTGAAACAGCAATCTTAATCCACTGAGGTTAGAGCTTGCAAATTTCATCTACAATTATCCAGAGATGAGCTAAACTCACTATCGGGGCCAATTAAGTGGGTGTTGATCTAACTCATTAATCCAATTTATCTTGAAATATCTTCTGTTTTTGTAAACATCCTTTGGTTACTCTTAATCCAAGAGCGAAGATGCCAGAAAAGAGGCCAGTGCTGAGGTGCAAAGAACCTCAGCACGAGTAAGAAAAAAGACCTGTGTTGTTTTAGGACCTAGAGATTTACAGATTAGTCACCACTGTGGCATGACTTCACCTCTCCCAACTTTTATGCAACCCTGTGTAATAAATGCCCTTCTCATCCCCTCTATAGAGGCACAGAACTTGAGCACAGAAAGGCTGATTGGCCCTGTTTCTAAACCTCACAGGTAGCAAGTGTTGGGGGCGGGATTCACACCCATTTCTAAGTCTAAAGTTCACGCTCCAAACCACTCTTTCATAGATATAAGATGTAAGTAAAGCTATGTAAGTTAACGGAGGACTTTAAACAATGTGAAGAATTTGTGGGCAGTGCAGGATGTTAGAAAACCTACCCCAGGAAAACCACGCCTTCTCCTGAGAATTGAAAACAGGGCGTAAAGACACTTGGTTGCCTAAAATCGGCTCCTACCTCTGATATAGAGAAAATGACCAAGTGCAGCATCCAGAACTGAGAAGACACTCACTGCACGTTAACGTGTGGGCAGCAGGGTGGGAGGAAGAAAGGAGTGGGGAAGGTCTTATTTCCTACGGCCATGCACCAGAGTGCCGTCATCCCTGGTGGGTGCAGAGAACCACTGGGCCCTGATGCTGACAAGCCTTTCATCTCCCCCTTCATCCCTTCAGGTTAATCTCACCTGTATCATCTCTTCCAAGACAAAATGGGCACCTCCAAAGAGCTACCAGTCCCACTTCCTGGACTAGGGCATCGTTACACGATCATTATAGAAAAGATGGGATGTGTCAGATACCACTCAGCCACAGGAGTTAACATGGATGAAGAACAGATGCATAAGTGGTAGAGAGACCTGGGAACCCAGCGGGAAGGGCCTGGGTATCATCATCATCATCATCATCCTCCTCCTCCTCCTCCTCCTCCTTCTTTTTTTAATGTGTAAAACAGGCAGATCATTATAAATTTTGGGAACTCTGACCCAAAGAAAAATCCTTACAAATTTAGGAAGGCAACAGACTTTCCTACTTGGCATCATTTATCCTCTGATCTTTGTCCGTTGGTTCACAAAAAATTGTCGCAGATGCTGGTGATGGCTTGCCCATAGATAATCCTCTCACCACTCAAAGTTCCCGTGCTTGTCAGAGACCTATTACTACAAGCCAAGGCCAGGCCGGAGTGGGGACAATGAAGCTGACCCTGCACTGGCATGACTCTGATTGAGTATCTCCTTAAATCTCGTAGCCTAAACACTTCGCTCCCCTCACCCTAGGCCCACGGGTGCAAGCACCTGTGTCTTCCTGCCTGGGGCTTTCTCTACCTGAAGGAGTGGGTTCGGCCTTAATCATAGGGAGTTGATGAGCTCAGGAGTAGCCCTCATCCAATGACAAATATAAGATAGAAGATAAATGTCTCAGCTTCCCTGCTTCTCAGGTGGGTCAGCTCTGAGGTATATTCTAGATCATCTCCCAAAAGTCCCTGGTACAAGACAGCCAGAGTCAGCAAATATAAAAGTACAGTAAGGCCAGTTTAATTTGAATTTCAGATAAGCAATGAATAATCACATAGGTATGGCCCCTGCATTATGTGGGACATGTTTATACTAAAAAATTACCTATTGTTTACTAAAATGCCAATTTAACTAGGTGTCTTTTCTTTTTTCTCATGGTTGTTAACTTGCTTATTAGCATACTCTTTTCACTCCCTGACTTCTCTATAAGGTTTTCCTGGAATCACTTCCCAATTAAATTATCTGTCCCCGAATCGTGGGTATTTCTAGAAAAACCCAACTTAAGACTGAGATTTAAGCCACTGAGGAGAGAGGTGTGAGAGTTTTTCCATCAAAAACCCTCCATGATTTATCTGGACAAGAGATAAAAGCATCACCAAAGTGGGTGTTGACCCAACTCATCACTTCAGCCAAAGTTGAAAGTCTTCTCTTGCGTAGAAAGTGAGGAAAGGAGATTCATGCCGATCTCATCAGTGGGTCTCGGGCTGTAGAAAATGCCATCGTGATTCATCAGGGTCCTTTTCTACCACTGGTCCCTGAGCTCCTCATCTCTCAGAGAATAATTCATTCCACAGGAGGAGGCAGCAGTGGGTAGAGAGGTACAGAGACCTACTGTCCATTTCTAGTCTAAATGGAGACCAAGTTGTACAATGAAGAGAAGCACTAGAATTCTACCCCGTCTCGACATGACATTTTGTGATGGCCAAGAACACAGGCTCTGGGCTACGACACTGAGTGTCAGGCTTCATCTGCTACTTTCTGGCTATGTGACCTGAGCAGGTGACTTCACCTTGCTGAGCCTGTTTCCGCCTCTGTCAAACAAATAATATTCCCGCACAGGAAGTTGGGGACATTCAGTGACGTGATGCAGACAAAATCATTGTTGGCTGTGACTGTTACGGTGATCATGCCTCCTTCTCATTGGATTTGTTGTGCAAAATCCTAGGCAGTCACAGCTTAAGGGTTCTATTTCCAAGGCAGAAATTGGGAGCAACACCCATAAGGGGTCAAAGGGTTTAAAATCACTTCTCCTGGCATGAGGTGATGGCTTTGAATGACTTACATGGGGCTCTCCTTCAGGCACGAGTCCCAAAGCCAGGAGAAAGAGTGAACAAACACCTTCTAGCAATCCATCCAACAGGATTTACAGAGACTGTAGATGGGCAGCGAGTGTCCCTACAGATGGAACGTGAGTTCTCCTTTCCACCCAAGTGCCCAACGAGGCTCATTCATTCATTCTCACACCTGTCCCCCGTGGACATTTCAGTTTGTGACTTCTGATCCGATGCTATTGCTTTTTTCCTCCAATATTTTTTAAAATGTACGCTTCCCCCTGGCCTCTCCCTAAATCCTTATTTAATGTTCATGGATAATGTTTCATGGTTTTATATAGCCCTGGTACTAACAGATTGAAGGCACAGCTAAAGGTAATTTCTGTGTATGCAAGTGATCCTGTAAGAGACAAACTGTACTCTTCCTTATGGTAAATAAAAGGGAATCCTGATTTTTTTGAACAACAGAAAATAATTCAAGAATCCATCTTTTCCCAGGTCTCTGTAAGAAAGAATTTTTAAACTATAAAGCTAATCCTCATGCAAATAATCTCAAATCAGGTGTTTTGTTTTGTTTTTTAACCCACCCTAAAATTGTATCAACTCTTTACTGTTAGAATACTACTACATGATGGCAAAGTAAGACGTTCAACTCTAAAGGCTTTTTGTTTTCAATTTTTTGTTTTTACCCAAATCGCATCTTACTTGGCACAGACTTTATTTTTTTATTTTCTTGATTCACAGGTCCTTAATGAAAGCAAAATTCGACCTTACATTGGTCTTGTATGAATTAGGGACCGTGTAAACAGTACTTAACAGTTCTAATTGAAGGTCAGTAAATCCCCACGAGATTAAATGAATCCTGCAGGGAGCCGTGTAAATCTCCCTCGCTTTTATGGCAGACCGGCCAAGCCCCCAGTCTGCCCGTGCAAGGCTTAATAAACAGAGAATGCATCTAATCAAAACCATTTTGCACCCAAAGGGGTCAGAGGTGTAAATCACAATTACCTTTGGCACTAAACCCTTGGCCCGAAGACCAAAAACCATTAGGAGTGGCCTTCTTGGACATGGCTCTTTGGCATGGGTTTCCAGGTTAGAGTGTCCAGTGGGAGAATCTAGATGGGGGTGTAAAATCTGAAAAGGATAGCAATTTCCTACGACCCCTTTGCTCTCTCTGGTGGCTGTACTCTTTGTCAGCTATGGCCCGATACAAAAATAACATTGTCCTCACTGTGATACTCAGAGACAGGTGCAAAGGCAACCTTCTTGACATTCTTTTGTTTAATTTCACTCTTTACTTTGGGCCACTTTCAGCGTCGACACTTAGACCTGCCCTTGGAGTGCCATGAAATCATTTACCATGACCGAGCATGAACAATTTTAAAAGAAGATGGTATAAGTCCCAAGAACCTTGCCGAAAAGAACTCCAGTGAGCAGAATTAAACTCGAGAAGGGTGCCTTGGACCTGTGTCTGAATGTCAAGACTTGGACAGTGTTATTCCCCAGCATGGCTGTAAGTCACAATTGTCAATGAGTGGATGCACAAATGGAATCATAAGAACGAAAGGTGGTCTGTGACCTCGGGAATTGTAAGAACTAGAGTAAGAAAGTTTTCATGATTTCTTGCAAAATGCAGACCGAGCACTATCTATTAAATCTGATTCTTGGATCGTGCATCTCAGGTCTATGCTATCCTCTTTATGTCACATGTAAGGAAACTGAGGCTCAGAGAAAGGAAACCACGTCTTCGAGTCACCCAGCTGGTTCAGTGAGAAACCTGGGGTTCAACTCTCAGGTCTACCCCTAACTCCAGAAACCATCCTTTTGACAGGATACTTAGAAGACCAGGACAAGGGAGAGACTCAGATCATCTCCAGAAAGACTCGTACGAAAGGGAAGTGACATCCACACTGCTAAGGAATAGTTCTTCGAAGTCAGAGAGTAAAACTAAAAAAAGCTCTGGAATATAACTGAGGAGACACCATCCCTTGTAGAACCTGGCAAGGGGGATTAACATTATGGGTAGCCCGTATGCGAAGGACTGTTGTCCCTGTAAACTATCTGTCTTCCGTGGGGTCCCCTGAGGCAGAGATTTACATGCCGGGGATTCACTGGGGGCACAGGAAGCAGGACTGGGTAGAGGGAGAACGTGGGCTGTAATATGGCTGTGACAAAGGTCTCAGTCAATCTTACAGGGAGCTGGGGAGCTGGGATGGCCCATCAAAGCTGGTTTAAATCAACGCAAAAGGGCTGGGTCTTTCTACACCCAAATTAATCAGCCATTGGGTATAGGCCTCCCCTGGAGAGTGGGCAAGCAGCCCCCTTCAGCCAAGGGTGGGTCCTGCAGATGGACTCAGCTGTAAACCAGAAACAGCTAAACTCTCTGGAGCTGGGGGAATGAGCCTCTTGGTTCTGGGGGTGGGATCTGGGTAGCACACGACTGCATCTACTACGGTCTTCATTCACTCATTCGTCAAATACCTACACCATGCCAGACCATGTGCACCTTTCCCTAACACGCCTCGCTGCCACCCTTTCATTGCTCCTTCCTCCTCCACCTCCCTCACCAACCCCCACACTTTGCCTGGAGCTGGAGCTTCAAGAATTGGCTAGCGCCTTAATTGCTTCTCTCTCCTCCGTGACATGGATTGGAGGTGACATTTCCCGGGCATGGAGCTGCATCCCCGTGGCTGCATATTCCCCCTGTCACAGAAGATCATCGAAGCTGTCACCAGTGGAAAGCTAGAAGCCATTGGAGGAGCAGGGGCCGCCGAGATCCGGGTAGCATTCAAAGGGTTGGTGAGACACACTTTCCCAGAGCGGGTTCCAGAGGCACTTTCTGCCCCACTGGTCTCTGCCTCAGGAGAGTTGACGGGATCTGACATTTCAGGGGTTACCCGACTGAGTTACACCAACCAGGTCTCTCACCCAAAGCAAGGAGAAAAGGGCTGGATCCTAGGTGACAAGCTGGTCCCCAAGGAAGAAACAAAGTGACGTGAAGAAGGAGAGGAAGATAATTGAACAGAGAAGATTCCAGTGGGCTCTGGTAGCAAGTGAACCTGGCTTTGAGCTCTGGTTCTGACCTTGAGAGCTGTCTTGGTGTCCGGCCATCAAACGAGAATAATAATATTCACATCAAAGGGTAGTTGTAGGGATTAGATATGAAAATCCATTGAATCAAGCAACCCAAAGTATAGGAGCATTTTTTGACACTTCTCTCGATTCCTTGGTTACTTGTGGCCAATCTACCAGCAAATTGTCTCCTAAGGTGTCCTTAAAAATGACCTTTGCCCCATCTTCACTGCTACCAAGCCACTATCATCTACTGCCCAGACAACAACCATAGGCTCGTAACTGGTCCTCTGCTTCCACTCTTACTGTCCCACATAAGTCAAAGTTGTCTGCAACACCTAAGCTGATCACATCATTTCCCTGCTTGCCACCTTTCTGAAGGCTCTCGTTATGCTTGGAAAGAAAAGACCCTCCAAGCTCTGGCCCTGACCCCTCTCCGACTCCTCCCTTACTCACTTCAATCCCCACTGTCTTTCTTCTTTGAACTCAATACCTCAGAACTTTGCACTTGTTGGTCCCTATGCCTACAATGTCCCTTCCCTAATTTCACCTGACCAATGTCCTGGCAATTTCAGACCTCTGCTCAGAAGTCAGCTTTCTCAAGGCGGTCATTGGTGACTGCATGACCTCAAGTAGCCCCTTGATTGGTCGGTCTCTCTCTCTCTCTCTCTCTCTCTCTCTCTCTCTCTCTCAATCTCTCTCTTTTTCTCTCTCTCTCTCTATCTCTCTATCTCTATCTCTCTCCCTCCCTCCCTCCTTCTTCTTCCCTCCCTGCCTCCCTCTCTCTCCCTCTCATGCACACACGCACACGCGCGCACACACACACACACACACACACATTTAGCTTCTTCATCATCTCACACTTTGCCAATATTTCCTGGTTCATTCGGCTGCTCATCTGAGCTCTGTGTCAGCCTGGAAGCATCCCGTCCAATCTCATTCACCACTGCATCCCCAGTGCCCAGCAGAGTGCTTGGGACTTGATAAATACTTGTTGTGAAAGTGAAAATGCATATGCTGGGCGCGAGGTAAATAGACTGTAACCACTTCGTGACTGTGGCTTTTAGAAAGGGAAGGCCTTCTAGCCTGGTGTCAGCTCTCAAGGCATATTCAGTGGATGGTGTCAGTAGTGCCACCCACACTAATGAAGATGAAACCTGCAGCTGGAAATGTCTTGTTCCACCCTCAACAGCTTCCAGAGCTGCTCTTTAAATTATTATTCAGACTGACAAAGGCCAAACAGGTGCTGCACAATGTCCCAATCCATCTCAATTTCAGTTTGTCACCCAAGATTCATGTGTTCGCCGAGCTCGGAGGCCCCGAGAGACTGTCCAGAACTGCCCTCTCATTTTTCAGATGGGAATATTGACACCCAGGGAGTTTAATCACATCACTGGCTCTTCAGCACGGGAACTCCTGTCCTGGGTCCCATGTGCTTGGCGGGGCTCTGGCTCCTGTGTGCATGCTCTTTGCTCCGTTCTTTGTGTGACTGGCTTTCTGCACGTCCTCGTGAGAGCTTAAATGTCAGTCCCACTGGGAATAATTCGTTGACCACTCCCATAGATTTCCCACAAACCTTGCTCGGTTAGTGTCTTTTTCACACTCTGACGAATTGTTTATCTAATTACCCGGCCTCCTCTCCCATAGACTCAACTCCCCTATAGCAGGAAGGTGTCTGTCTCGTGCATTCTTGTATCCTCAGCACCCACACAGTATGTGGCACACAGTAAGTGCTCCATAAACACAGGATGGGTGAAAAGAAACACACACCTTCATCTTGATGGAAAGTTTTGAATTCTCAAATCATGTGCTCATGGGTATGAGACTTCATCTACTTTCAAGCCTTGCCTTCTCTCATGCCATGTTTCCTTACCACTTTCAACATCAGCTGGATCTTATTATTAATAATAAAAACAGCCTATGATTTATGGGGCACCATGGAGCCCAAGCTGACTAGTGGGCTTAAGCTTTGCACATAAAAGTCAAGTCTGTTCCCTGAAATCCAGCAGCTCTGTCAAGGAAGGAAAAATGGACACTGGACCAAGCCACGTGGGTTTTCTTCTGCCAGTGGGTCCTGTCCAGCTCCGAATGGACAAGCCTAAGCTGTCCCCTACACCACTGCTCCTCTCCTACCCAGTCCACTGTCTTGGGCTTGCTGGGGATGGGGCTCTGGAACCCACAGATATTCCCACAAGTGGGAAAATCGCAGCACTGGGAGCTGGAGAGAAGTCTCAAAGATCAACTAGATTAGAGGTCAATCTTGGTTTGCTTTGTTTGGCCCATGTTGTGCTTGGAAGAAACCTGAATCAGTCACAGACATTTGAAAATCAGATTTTACATAAAAATCTTGATTTCTCTCTTCTTTTGAAAATCATAAGTTCTGGCGATGTTAGGCCAGCATTCCCGTCTGGCGACAATTTGCGGGAGCTGTGTGATGGCTGAGCCATTTAGAGGGGCCACAGCCTCCTGGTTTATCCAGTCATTATTCTCCCCGGTATGCTGTCGGCCCAGGCCCACTTCACTCCTTCGCATAAACTGTCCGACTTGGAAGAAGAGCTCACCACCCATGAATCAGCCAACTCACCAATTCACAGACGAAGACAGTGAAGTCCAGAGACGAAAACTAAGTTCTCCAAGATCACAGGACAGACCCGAGCCTAGAACCCAGTCTCCTGGCCTTTAGTCCAGGCTCCTTCTTCCAGTTCGAACGTGCAGTGCTGCTCCTGATAAGGCCACTCTATTAGTTTTCTGGGCCTGATGAAATCAACTATCACAAACGAGGTGGCTTAAAACAACAGGAATTTCTTCCCTGTGTTCCGGAGGCCAGAACTCCAGAATGAGGGTGCTGGCAGGGCCACGCCCATGCGGAAGGCTCCGGGGGAGGAGCTGACAGGGCCATGCCCACACGGAAGGCTCCGGGGGAGGAGCTGACAGGGCCACGCCCACACAGAAGGCTCCGGGGGAGGAGCTGACAGGGCCACGCCCACACGGAATGCTCCTGGGGAGAATCCTGGTGGGCTTCCTGCAGCTTTTGGTTCTCCTGATATTCCCTGGCTCAGGGCAGCGCCGTTCTGATCTCTGCCTCTGTCCTTTCACGGCTTTCTCTCTGCATCTCCTCCTTTGTCTAGTCTACCCCTGCCTTACCTACAAGGACACCTGTCATTAGATTTAGCCCCACCTTCCCACTCCAAGATAATCTCTCTTTTTCCAAATAAGGTCACATTTGCAGGTTGCTAGGGGGGGCGGATGGGGACATAGACATAGTTTTGTGGAGGCCACTATTCAACCCACTACAGGCACTAGGACAAAAGAGGTCCCTATTATCCCCCCGGCCTAGGATAAGTTTCAACTGGGAGACAGTTTTGGTGCAGGGTACTCTGAGACCCTGGGATGCACAGACACTTCCAGGTGAAAGGCAGAGGTTCCAAACAGCCCTCACGGTGACCTCCACAAGCAAAGGCCTCCGAGAAACAAAACACCATAACAATAACTATAATCATTTGTATTATCAATAATAATTATAGTAATGTTAGCAATAATAATGACAATGATAATAGCCAGGCGCAGGCATTATTTCATTTAAGCCTCTCAAACGAATAGTGAGAAAAGTGGCATCATTACACTCAGTATAATGATGAGGAAACCGGAACCTCAGAGAGGTTAAGTCACTGGATCAAGGTCACAGAGCAAGGAAGTGGTAGAACCAGACTCTGACCCAGGTCTATGTGACTAAACCCTTGGTTTTTCCCAGCACCTGACCTAGGTAGGGACATCTGTAGGAGTGAAGAGAGGTGTCTGCTTGTGCTCATGTGGACGCAATCCTACCACATGGGAGCATCCCCTAGAATTTTTCCCGTATCGGCCTCCTCTCGGTCAAAAGCAATTCCTGCCAAAGCAAAGGCATTGTCAAGCTGGTGTATTTACTACTTTTCCAGAGTAAGAACCATATGCAGTGGCAGAGTTAAAATCTACAGGTGGCAAGGAAATCATACAAGGGGGTGCGAGTCCTTCAAGAATCTAGGTCAGGTGACATTAATGAATTTCTTACCTGCCTGGCATCTTCTGTTCTCAAAGAAAGGTCAGAGGCCATTATTAACATTGCTGAGAGTTTTCAGGCCCCAAGTTCTTAACTACTCACTCCAGAGTAGGTGGGACGTCCCCCAAAATATCCACCTTCTTCAAGGCTTGTGGTTGTGCCATCAAGAAACCATGACCCATCAGTTCCTCTCATCCTCGTTAATTCTGTAACTGGAAAATTTTGGACCTATGATCAAAGCATTCTTACCCCCAAATGTTGAAAAGAGTATAAAGAGTATAGAGTCACTTGATCAAGGTCACACAGCAAGGAAGTGGGAGTATACCATCAAATGTTGAAAAGAGTATAAAGCTACCATAGTATAAACTGTGGTATTAACATAAAGAAAATAGACAAATTAAAAGATAAATTAGAAAACCAGGTGATTCAATCAATGTTATTAGGACATGTGATTACTATTAGGCTGCACTATTAAGAAAACAGAAACAAAAATATTGTTCTTGCTTGCTGTTAAGCCCATTGAGATTGAGAGTTATTTGTTACCATGTCATAACCTAGCTAACACTAACTGGAAAAAAAAAGTGTGTTTTCTTTACATGCCAAAAGAGAATATTTCAAGAAGTAAAAAAAACTATTCATGTGCTAATGTTAAAGCCACTTTAGGACCTTGAAAAATGTAAATGTCATTATAAAGGAAAAATTTCCCTTATCACAGACCAACGCTTCCTAAAAATTCATCTGCTTAATATACTTAGTAACCCCTCCAGGGAGGCTGCTGTGAGATGGTACAGCATAGGGTTCAGCAACCCCCAGCTCTAGAGTGAGAGTGGACCTGGGTTTGAATCCTGACTCTGCCATTTACAGGTTATGCAAACTTGAGCCCACAGTTTCATCTCTGGGTCTCATCTTGGCAGAGGCAATCTGGGAATAACATGTGTCCCTATCTGTAAACACTGGTAAGAAGACGGGATGAGATGAGATGTAGGATGGTTGACTGCAGAGTTTACTGCCCAAACCAGAGCGTTTTGAGAAGTGAGTGCTATTATTATTTTGGAACAACAGATGCAAATGGCGAATGTCTTGGGCAGACCTGGACACGAAGTCACCCTAGCCCAGAGGCTCTCTACCTTGGCTGCACACCAGAGTCACCTGGGGAGCTCTAAAAACACTGATACCTGGGCCCCACCCCCAGAGAGCCTAATGTAGTCAACCCGGGGTGTGCCTGGGCTCTGTGAGTTTTAAAACTCTCTGAGCTGCAGCCGTGATGGAGACTCACTGTCCCTGACACACGCGAGGCAAAGCGTGCGGTGAGAACCATCAGTGCTGATTGTCATTACTATTATTAGTACACTGGTATTATTACCAGAGAGAATGGCATGTCTACTGCTGAGCCTATTGTAATGATTTTGGTGACTGTTACTAGAATGAAGAATTATTATCAACGAAGAGAACAGTCCGGTGGGAGCATGCTACCAACTACCGTGAGCCCAGCTTTAAACAGTGGATCTCAAGCAGCGGCAATTGTGGCCCCCCAAGAAGATATCTGGCAATGTCTGGAGACATTTTTGGTTGTCAGAACTTGGCCAGGGGGGATGGCAAGGTGCTACCAGCATCCGGAGGGTACAGACCAGGGGTGCTGCTAAACATCCTACAATACACAAGACAGTCCCCCACAACAAAGAGCGATCTGATCCAAAATATCAGCAGTGCCAAGGATAACAATCTCTGCTTTAGAAGCTGGGACGGGAAAACACTCTGGAAGTAGAGTCCTGTCAGAAACTCCAGAACAGCCTTTGCAGCCCTGCCCGGCACTGTGCTGCCCCCGCCAGGGGTGGGAGGCGAGGAATGCCCTGGGGGCTGGCCCCGGGGTTGCATGGCCAGCACCTCACTTCAACCTCACCCCGGATCCAGATCATCGCATACCAGGTATGCACTCAAGGTTGCCTTTCAACTTGGAGGAGCCGTTCAAAAGCCTTGGCGTCCGCCCTGGTGCTGGAAGTGTTTATAAGAGACTTCCTCGGGAAAGAAAGGTCATCCAGGGAAAACCAGAAACAGATTTCTTTTTTTTTTTCTTCTTTCTTTGGCTCACTTCCGCCAGGCACCTCAAAGAAGCACACTAGCACCTAAGTCATAGACAAGAAACTTTTCAGAGAAGAGAAAGGCAGAAGCCATTCATGCCATTGTAAGAAGGCCTGCACTGAGGGTCAGCCCAGGCTGTGGTCTAGAGGAGGAGGAGGCAGAAGAGAGAAGGAAAGAAAAAACAGAGGGAGGGAGGGAAAAGGGAGGGAGGAGTAATTAGATAGATAAGTGAAAGGATGGATGAATGAGAGGGTAGATGGACAAATGTATAGATGAGTTGGTGGGTAAGTGGATGTATGGGTTGGTTGGTTGACAGGTTGATGAATGAATGGATAAATGCAAGGATGGATGAGTGGATGAATGGATGGATGGATACATGGATGGATGGATGGATGGATGGATGGATGGATGGATGGATGCATGGATGGATAGATACATGGATGGATGGATGGATGGATGGATGGATGGACAGATGGATGGACAGATGGAAAAAAGGGAAGAAGGAAAGAAGGATAGGTAAATGGGAGAATGGATGTATGTGAGGGTGGATGGGTGGATGGGTGTATGGATGTGTAAATGATGGATAGATCAGAAGATGGGTGGACTAATTCATCTCAGAGACATTGTATCCTTATGTAAGATTGCAAACTGGTGGATCCTTAGCTGGACATGTGGCAAGCATGTTTGATTTCGCTCCCTCGGTGCTTTTGAACAGTGCCCCTCAGTCTTGGCTACACATTAGAATCAACTGGGGAACTTACAGAATCCTGAAGCTCAGGTGATAGCCCCACACCAGTTATGTCACAACCTCTGGGGATGACACCCCACATCAGTATTCTTTTGAAATCCTCTCATGATTCAAATGGCAGCCAAGCTTGAAAAACAGTGGAAATTCAAAAGACAGGAAGACTAGGCTGGTGTTATGCTTAATCAAAACACCTGCAATGGCTTATTCCTCCTCTTCTGCCAGGTCCCCTTTCCGCATTGAAGTTACTCGCCTGGCCTTCCTGTGTGTCTGAATTTGTAGCCAGACTTTGCTGTCAAAATTGGGTTGCTATCTCCCCCTATCACGATGCTATATAACTTCAATCAAGTGGCTTAGGTGCTCTGTGCCTCTGTTTCTGCACCTGCAAAATGGAGCCCGTGAAAGAAAAGGTAAATGCCCTGCAGAGCTTTGTAAAGGGCAAAGGAGACAACATGTAGCATATTGCAAGCATTTGACCAGTGATAGCTGCTATGATCAACACTATGAAGATAATACTAATAGAATACCTCACAATCCACAGATAAGGATAATAATCATAGACAACATGTATCAGTCATGTCCTTTAGGCCAGGCATTATTCTAAGACCTTGATATTTTATATGTATTAACTAATTTAATGCTTGTAAAACCTCGACAAGTTAGGTACTCTGACTATCCCCATTTTCCAGATGGGGAAATCGAGGCACGCGAAGGTTGGGTCGCTTGCGCATTAGACACACAGCTAGTCCTGAAGAAGCCACGACTTGAGCCCAGGAAGTCTGGCTATAGTTCCAACCGTGCTCCACCCCACACGGCACCACCCACACAGAACTTCTAAGGTCCACCCTTTATTTCTTCAGGTGGGATAGAGGCCCAAGGAGGAGAAACGACTTCCCAAAGTCTCCTAGCGAGTTCCCTAGGAAGATGGCCATCGTCTGAGCCCACGTCCCCAGCCCTCCCCTGCTGTGCTCTGTGTCAGTATCCCTCCTTCCAAGTGCAGCCTGGCTCCTCAGGTCTTTCAGAACTTTTCTGATCTCCAGAGCTTTCACTAAGATTCAAACGCTTCTAAAAGGCAGTCCCTGGTGGGAGGTCATTTCTTCGCTCACTCATTTGTGCAATGAATATTTATTAAGCACCTGCTCTGTGCCAGGAACTGTGCTAGGGGCCGAGGATGCATTGTGAGCGGAACAGACCACAGGCCTGGCCTTAAAGGAGGTTGCCGGTGGTTTCACGGGTCTTGGCAGGCACTGCAAGGCTGAGGTCTGGGCTGCAAGGCCACGGGCAAGGGAAGGGTAGAAACCCAGGAGGAGAAAGACGGTCTTCTCAAGCACCAGTCCTCCCCTCCCGGATGGTCTCCCCACTTCACAACGTCACCTGTGCCCACCCTGACTCTGACACATAGCACCTATGGCTCAAAGCTGGCAGTCCTCACCTTGGCCTCATGTCCAAGCCATTTGTAGAGGGCAGGGATGAGTTCTCTGGCATCTCCATTTTGCCTGTATGAGATGTATGGAATTTCCTTGATGAAACTGTCAAAATGGCATACAAGAAAATGTTGGGGGGACATACCACCCTTAACCGTACTACTAAATATAACTGCATTTGGGGGCACTTCCTGACAACCTCTGCAGAAGGGCTGCGATCACAGAGCTGGAGAAGAGTCAGACTCACCAGGTTCTGATTTTTGACTTGCGATGTATTCGTTGTATTGATTTAGCAGCGTTACTTTCCTCGGTGCCTCTGGTTTCTCCTTTGCAAAATGGAGCCAATAATCTCTTTCTAGCTTGCAGGACTAGCTGGAGCATGTGACATGGATTTACGTCCATGCCTGGTGCAAAGCAAGCACGCTATACATTATTCCAATTATTCCTACGTCTATAGGTTCAGAGGAAAGCAAAGCCAGCCCCGGGTCCAGGTCCTAGCTCCCCCTCTTACTAACTGAGGGACACTGGACTAATCACTTGACCTCCCCGAGCCCCAAATTCCTCATCTGCATCCTGGGGAAGAGAACGCCCATCTCGAGGTCATTTTGAGAATTCAATGAAAAGAACCTGACGTTCTAAGAGCAGTCGTTGCTGTTATGATTGCTGTCATTATTTCACGCAGTATTTACATCTCAACACGTCCTCCCAGCACGAGAGCCACACGCAATTCAAAGGACAGCGAATGGGGGCAGAGGCAGGGTTAGGGAGCCTGACGCTCCTTTAGGTGAAGGGACCTCACCTGGAGGAATTATACGAAAATATCTGGCTTTTGCAAATTTCATAGGAATCCATGACCCTGGGAACACTTCCGAGGACACCACTTTCCAAGGCTAGAAAGGGGGCTCTTCCCAAGGTGGGGGTCCTGAAACACAAGCTTCATCAGTTTCACGAGAAGTCTGCTTCCGATGTGGATTTTTTGGGGGTGCAGGGAGCCAAGAGACTGAGGGAGAACCGAGCCCCCACTGCGGTCCTTGCCCTGAGAGCTTAGCCAGCTGGCCGCTCAGCATCCGATCGGGATTGGGACTGCTCGCATCTTCCCCACTGGGTTTTCGCTGGTGCCAGGCAGGTGGTACCCGCCCTGCCTCCCCCTCCTCCGCGCCTCCCCTCTGCCCCCCTCTTCCATTCCCAGAGACTTGGCTGGCTCCAAAGGTTCCAGACAGAGGAGCTAAACACGTTAGCCCACAGACTAGCGAGACACAAAAGGCGGCAGGAATCAAATAAAAAGAAAACGCAGCAGCCACAGGTCAGTCCTGTATAAATATTTATGCTGGAGGAAAAGTTGGTGCCTGAGTAATGACCTTGTGGCTGGTATTAATAGAGATAATGTGTGTCTCTAGAACATGCCGCCAGAAAGAGAAAGGGGGTAGGGGTGGGGAGGGGGCGCGAGCCAGCGCTGAGGAGGTTATAAATCTTCATGCCAAGCCGAAGCCCCAGCTGACCTTTACACCTTTCTCTCCCGTCCCCTCCATCGACCCCCTCTCCCCCCGTCTGCATCTTCGAATCTGTTTTCTCTCCTTCTTGGCCATCGTGTCTCCACACAGGCACTCACCCCGGAATGAGCCATCTTGGGGCTCCCTCCTGTCATCGCAGGGGCTGGCTCTGCACCGTGCTGGGTACATAGCCGGTGTTTAATAAAGGATCGGGGCAGTGAACTGATCGAGCCGTGTGCACGGAGCTCGGCTTCTGTGGATGGTTATAGACCCCAAATATGGGGCTGCTTTCATCTTTTGATGGCTTCCTTGTCCTCGTCTCCCTTCTCCAACCCCACCGGCACCGCTGTTTGTAGCTAAAGGGAACTTCGCAAGTGCCAGTCCGACTGCGCCTCCCTCTCTTCTGCTGGAATTCTCTCAGTAGCCCTTGAGGTCTTGAGATCAAATGCAAAGTCCTTAGCAGGACACACAGGAGCCTTCGTGACGTGGCTCCTGCTCACCTTTCCAGCTTCGTCTCTCGCACTGACCCACCCGTCGATGGCCCCCGTCCCCGACATGACTAAATCACTTACAGTTTCCAAGAGCCACACTCCTTTTTCACATCCACGCCTTTGCACGTTCTGGTTTTCCCACCCGACATGCCTTCTCTGCACATCCTAATTTGGCTGCTTCACCTGCATCCTTGTACACGCTTCTCTTGGGTCACGCCTCCTCCTCCAGGAAGCCTTCCCTGCATTAGATGCTCCTTTTATCCCATAGCACCCGGTGCCTCTCACTGTCACACCACTATCCTCTGAGTGCCAGGAGGGCGACAAGGTGACATCGTTACATCAGCACATATAACGTAAAGCCTAGTGCGTGAGAGGCGCCCAGGGAATGTCAATCAAAAGGACCACAGGGACAGAACACCACCTTCTTGCTGCTCAATAAATGAAATGGGTTCAAACTGCCCCATCTGGGACCCAAGAAAAGAAAGTCCTTACCACCTGAGAAAGTCCTACCTTCTTCGGTGGCATGGGAGCCAGGACTTCCTTCTGCCTTCATCAGCCCATTCAGAGGCAAGTTTCCGAGTGCTGGTTGGAGACATCCACTTCTGTACTCTGAATAAGGAGAAAAAACACGAAAGGGAAAGGGCAGCTGTGCCCGGAGGCAGCCTTCCAACTCAAAGACGCCCACCTGGGATCCGAACATCAAGGTGGAGCAGGAGGTGAGGTTCAAGCCACAGCTTCTGCGAAGCCAGTGAGGTCTTCCAGGGCAGGGAGCCCCAGACTAAGATGCTCCTGGAGGAAACTCCAGGCCTGAAGCCACTGCACTCATCGCCCCTTCCTGAAGAAAACCCCAGGGGCAGACTGTCATATTTCTCTGCCTGAAACCATATGGAAGAACCGGCCCCTGGAACCCTCAGCACTCATAATCCTGGGCTCTTTAAGGTCTGTGCTATGCAGAGGAGGAAGAGCTGAGAAGACTCAACCAGCGCCTCTGGGTGCCTGGACCTCAGTACAGGTCATTTCCTTCTGCCTTCAAGATGGCCCTGGACCGCAGGAAGCGTCATCCCCATTTTCCAGATGAGGCAGCTGAGGCTGGTAAGGGCCTTGATGGTAAGCGCCCCAACCCACGTGATGCCAGGCTCAAGCTCTTTCTTCTACAGCCTCCTGCCCTGCCGCTCAGAACCCGCATGCCCTGTTGAGGACCGCCTCCGACTGTCAGCTAACTACTGGAAGGGGCAATGTAGCCCCCTTATTCTCTCTCCCCAGTCCCACTCACCCTGGAATCAGGTAGCAAGCTGATGGACGATGCTTGTGTATGTTCAGATTTGGTTGAACTGGGCCAAATGACTTTGGGGTGGGCTAAAAGAACAAAGCCAGAGGCAGCTGAGTGAGTCCCCAAGGAAGGACATTTGCCCATCGCGTGAACTTAAAATGCTTCGCAGGAGACAGCGACAAAGGCACAGAGAGGTAATCGCACACTAATGCACATGTCCACGTTATTCACAATAGCCAAGACTGTGAATCGGCCTCCAGGATTACATGAGCCGATTTCTTATGAGTCATAAAAGGACAGGGAATGAGGAGTTAGTGTTTAATGGGTACTGAGTTCTGGTTCAGTTGATGAAAAGTTAGAGACGTGTGTGGGTGACGGTTCACAACAATGCCAAGGAACTTGATGCCATTGACTGACACCCTATAACATGGTTAAGATGGTAAATATCATATTATGTGTATGTTAGCACTATTTTTTTTAAGCCAGGAGAGACAGGACAAAGGAGTAAAGCAGAATAGAAGAAGAGGAAGAGAGGCTAGTGGGAAATGGAGTCAGGAAAAGGGAAGGCCAGGTGGGAAGGTATTTAGGGAGGCAGGAAAGCAGGACAAACTCGGGTTACTAATTCCTCCACCTCCCCTTGTTTGAGACAGAAACTCATCTCTAGAAGCATGCAAAATATAGGCTATACTCCCCCTTCTCCCATACACCTGAGGTGAGAATCACTGGCCTCATCAAATCACCCAAGAATGCCCAATTACTTCTCTGACTGCCTTCATCATTCAGGGCTCAAAGAAAGGAAAAGATAATAAGGGTGATTTGGTGGCTTCGAATGTACTTTCCTCTGGAAAACAGCCTTAAAAGGAGAAGAAACCACAGCAAATTTTTGCAAAATGAAATTTAGCCACTGCTTGTCCCTAATGTAGATTTATTTTCAGAGCTAATAAAACTCGAAGCATCCAAGAATGTGCTATTGAATGTATCACAGTTTCGACTCTTAGGATGTAAGATTTTTGTCCCCTCCCCCACTCCCCACAGAGTGTCCAGCGGGAATCTGGCGTGACGGCCCACTCCCCAGGCTTAAGGAGCAGAAGGAAGTGGGCCCTCCTCTGTTTAAGGATTCACATGGAGTCCGCAGAGAGTCACCACTTGTCACCTGACATCACTCAGTTAGGGCTTTGTTTCCTCATCATGCATTCTGGCACCTGACCTGGGGAGGTGTCCCATTTCAGGGACATGGTGGATAACACAACCAGCGGTGACATTCAACCCCCACGACACAGTTTCTGCACCGGTGTAACGGCCCCTGTAGACTCTTTATCCTACAAGGACATCTGGGACCACGTGACGTGGAAACCTTCTGCCTGGCGTTCACTTGAGTGGGGGTGGGGAGCATCCTGCACCTTCAGAGCCCACCATTCACCAGGGGGTCATCCACCAGGCACCCTTGTGATCCCAGATTGCTCCTTGGTGATGGCAACAACAGGCATGAGCTCATGGTCGACTCCCATCAGGACCAGGGAATCTGCCTTAGGTTCCCCAGAATCCTCCACACTGACACCCAACAGGGCATGGAAGACAGAGGATCAATCCACTTATTCTTCAGTGAAATATGACATGTTCTCTTTGCCCCCATGGGACGCCAAGGATACACAATGCAGAGCTCAGGAAGCCCAGTATTTTTGAAAAATCACTGTATGAAGTCCCCTCATAGTAGCTCAAAACAAATGGGGGCGTGAAGATAAGCAAGGGCTAAACATGGAACCAGAAGATCTTAGAACTTAAAGCAATTTCTCAATCCCTCACCCTCCTCTCCTGTGAATTCTTTTCCTCTTTTATCCTTCCCTTCCTTCCTTCCCTTCTTCCTCCCCCTCAACGCTTATTCTCCCTTCTCTGTCTGTCTCCCATCAGCTTCATCACCCTCACTCTAGAAGTCTTCTGTTCCCTCAGAAGATTGCTCCGAGTAGGCTTCTGTCTGCTCCGGCCCCACCTCAGCCTCTTGCCCTTTCGTGCATTTGGAGTCATGCAGTTCAAGTTCCTATGAGATAATCCAGTTGACTCAGTCTCACCCCTGCCCTTGATCGCCTCTCATCCAGCCGGTTATGGCCAACAGTGAGTGAAGGGAGTGGGGTCATGTGATACACAACGTGGCCACCTACAGCACAAGCACTCGGGCCAGGGTGGGCATGCCCTTAGAAGGAGCTGTAGGCAGAGTAGGCATATCCCCTACACACCCATGTCATAACTGAGGACCCTTCCAGAAAAGGGAAGTGACTTGGAGACAGAGGAGAGTCAAATGGAATCTCAAAAATAGAATAAGACTTGGAATTAGAGACCAAGTTTCCATTCCTTAAACAAATCATCTATCCTCCATGAGTCTTAATTTCCCCACCTGTTAAATGGATAAAATAAAGCCTGCCCAAACCGCCTTCCTGGTATGTTTTGTGAATCAAATTAGATTATAGATAGAAACATGTTCTGTAAGCTATAAAATACTATATATAAATAGTCATCATCATCATCATCGTCATTATCATCCAAGGTCACCTAGTTACTCATCAAAATGATTTTACCCAACTCGGCGTGGCTAATTTGTGCCTCACTCATGCTCAGGGTACTAACCTGATTCTACCAGGGAGTTACCAAGGCAGCATGCCTCGTCTTCACAAAGCGGGCCCAGGGGTAGAGTGGCTAATCTTTAATTCTGAGCTCCGAAATACAGATTTTCCAAAAGGAGAGGGAAGAGAGAGAACATGTTCTGAGGTCCAAGTACCTAGCCGGCTTTTATGATGTGGCGTCTCGGTCCCTGTGGCTCTGTGAGAGAGTGGTAACTGTTCCGTATTTGGTGAGATCACACAGCTAATAAGTGGCGACGTTAGGCAGTTTGACTCCACCCCACCTCCTACCAGCAGGCCTGCGTGGACGCATCTTCGCTGCTTCCCTCCCTCCCACCTCACCCTGGACTCTGCTTCCCCACCTCCACCATCTTGGCCCTCCCTTGCGCCATCAATACTTAATGCTTCGTGCTGTCACGTCCATAGCTGTGAAGGATCCAATTGTGGGGTTGATCTATAATGTAAGGTTAATGGCTAATTAGTTCGTTTAACATTTCTTCCGTGGATAATTCATGATAGGTCACCAACAACAGCCAGGGCAAACAGAGGGCCATGTTCATCATCATAAATCAGAGGCCTAAAAACATCATAGAAACAGGAAAATGCGTGTATTGTTCAGGTCAAATAAAGAGCCAGATCTGCATAAGGCTCCTCAATGCTCTTCTGACCCTGAGGTCAAGGGACCAAGTGCAAGGATGAAGGGATAGTTGCTAACAGCAGAAACAAGCTGCCTAGGGCGTAGTGGGGATGCACATCTCCTGGTCAACATATGGCCACATCTCATTGTTAAATTTATAACTCCCCAAGTGGAAAAAGCCCCTTAGGCTATCAAATAATGCATACCCTCCAGAACAATAAATAACTACCACTTGTAGAACACCTACAACATGCCAAGCTATATGTGTGTATGTGTATGACTCTGTGTATGTGTGTGTGTGTGTATGTGTATTCCATGTATCAGTTAGCTCTCGCTGCCTAACAAATTACCCCCAAACTCAGAGTTTTATGAGTCTATGTCTTAGCTGCTAATCTGGGCCAGGTTTAACCGAACTCAACTGAGCCCTCTCATGCATCTGTGTTTAGCTGGTGGGTTGGCTAAGGGCCACTATAGTATGACCTCACTCAATGTCTGGCTACTGACTGGTAGTTAGGGTGAGATGGGTGACTGGGCCACGTGTCTCTCATAGTGAAGTCAGGGTTCCAAAAGACAGATTAGAAGCATGTAAGACCTCTTGAGGCCTAGACTTTGAGCTGGCATGCTGGCCTGTCTGCAGCATTCTATGACCCTAAGCCATAAGCCCAGCTTAGAATCACAGGTGGGACAATTAACCCCACTTTTTTTGATGGAAAGTCACGAAGTCACTGCGAAGGATAAGGAAGGAGTGGAGAATTGCAGTCGTTTTTGCGAGACTTTTTCCACAACTCATTTTCTCCTTGCAACAAAGCGTTTATACATTCTTCCGACAAACATCTGTTGAGTACCTGCTGTGTGCCAGACACTGTTCAAGGTGCTAAGGACACAAGCAGTGAACAAGAGAAAGTCCCTTCTTGCACGGTCCTTGCTTTCTGTGGAGGATGAGAGACAAACAGTAAACAAGGGAATCAGAACATGCTTCAAATACTGTTAGATAGTATTAAATGCTACAATGAAAATAGGAGAACGTGACTGCCTGTTCAGGTGTCCGGAGGCGATTTTGGATAGGGTGGTCAGGGAGGATCTCTCTGAGGAGATGACACCTGACCAGAGACCTGACTCATGAGAAGAAACCAGGACGGATCAGAACATTCTAGCAGGAGGAGGAGCAGATGCAAAGGTCCCGGAGGCAGGACTGGCTCAAGGAACAGGAAGCCGGCCCGTGTGGCCGGAGCTCAGTAAGTGGGAGGAGGAAGGGTGCCAGATGAGGTCCAGGAGGTCAACTGCTCTTTGGAGGGAAGTACGATTACGCTTCAGGAAAATTAAACTCAAAAAGGTGAAGTGACTTACCCAAGGAAGGCCATGCAAACAGCTAGTGAACAGTAGGGCCAGGATTCAAACCTGGGATCATTTAAACTGAAAGCCCACACCCTTTCCACTATCCCATTCTACCTCCTGGGATAAGCCCCCAGCTGGAACTTTTTCACGCAGGCGAACAAGACCTCAACCATCAGAGAATCTGATATAAGAGTCCCTCGTGGAGTTTGCTGGTGGCCATAGCTGGACACTCCAGCTCAGTCTGAGCTAACCTGGCCTTTAACTGACTCTGCCCCATGATGCTTGTCTGGCAGCTGACAGACATACCCACACACCCCAGAGCCTCATGACAAGTTGACCGGCGACAGCATCCCCAACTATCCGCCCCGGGTTAACCAATCCCATTGGCTCCGTTTTTTGCAGATGGCTTTATTCTTCTCCCCACCTTGGGTCTTTCTTGGGAAGGGCCTCCCTGCCTCCTAACCATACTCCAGCAGGAATTTCTAATAAATATTTTAATTGAGTTGGTGGTTATAACTACACGCGAGAGGAACAGGATGCTATAAAAATGTCGAACAAGGAAACCAAGAGTTTACTTCTTTTGGGTGGGGGGCAAACATTAGGCAGAGGAGGCTTCTTGGAAGGAGCAGCACATTGGCTGCAACTTGAAAGATGAGATCGAGTTAGTGAAATGATGAGGAGGAGGAGAGCATCTCAAGCAGCAGGAAGAGCATGAGCAAAGGTCCTGGGGCAGAAAGGAGACGGGCAAGTGTGGCCATTTGGATGCTCATAAGGACATGCTCTCTTTCTGTAGCATACTGCTCTGTTCTCTTGCCTCTGAAATAGTTGATCCGGACACTTCATAGCAAAAGGCCCACACTGGCTCTATCTTGCTGTGACCGCTATTGTTTTCACTCTGCAGGCAGTTAGGAGGGCTCAGACCCTCCCATGCAGTAAATGAAGAATGAGGACAGACTGGCTACATTGGCACAAGGTTAATAATGTGGTGACCTTGACCAGTCCAGAGTCCAGTGACCCTCACTGAGAAGGACCTAGGACAGCTTTCTTTGTCCCAAACCCCTGTCCCTGTAGATGACCATGCTGCTTTACTGAACTAAGCAGGTGTAGGGGAGATGGCAGGATGGCCCCTCAAAGGGGGAATCAAGATTAAGCACATAAGCTGGCCTTTTAAAAGCTTAGCAGGCCTTTCCAATTGGATCTCAAATGGACCACACTTGAGAAATTAAATAAACAGCATTTGTCAAGGGCTTTTGTGGGCTTCCAGCTGTATTTATTTATAGGTTGGTCTGTTATTTATGGGCGCTCGTGCTCCGTATAAAAGCTTTGTCGGAGAGAAGTGGTAGGGAGGAGGCGGAGTGCTTTAATGCTTACTGGGACACTTAAGTATTCGCTCCAAGGAGCTCAAACAATGAGCATGTGCTACTTTTGTCCCACGGAAGCTGGGTGCTAGAATATAGCAGGATAGCATTCCTGGGCCACTGGGCAGCCCACAGAGTCTGGGGTCTCCTCGGAGACCTTGGAGGGCCAATTCCCAGGGAAAAGTTAACAATCTCTTGGTCCCATCTTCGGTCCCATCTTTGACTCGTTGTGACCTCTGGCTCTGCTGGGAACCCCAACAGTTGTGCCTTGAGAAGCACCAGCAGCTCTTTCCATGAAATGAGTGCTCAGTGGATGTTCTCAAATGAATAATGAATGCCTATACGCTACCCCCATAGTTATAAAACTGAGAAATTCAAGAGACCTCAAGACATCATGTGGGATATTGAAAAAAAAAATTGGCAATATATATCTAGGGCCTTAAAATGTCCATAGCTTAGCTATAAGGGACATGCAAATCAAAACCACAATGAGATACCATCTGCCACCTGTTAGAATAGCTATAATCAACAGGACAAGTAATAACAAATGCTGGAGAGGATGTGGAGAAAAAGGAACCCTCATACAACTGCTGGTGGGACTGCAAATTGGTACAGACACTATGGAAAACAGTACAGAGGTTCCTCAAAAAACTAAGAATTGATCTACCATATGATCCAGTAATCCTTCTACTGAGTATTTACCCCAAAGACTTGAAAACCCATATCTAAAAAGATATTTGCATACCGATGTTCATAGCAGCGTTATTCACAGTGTTCCGGACATGGAAGCAACTGAAGTGTCCTACGATAGATGACTGGCTAAAGAAGCTGTGGTACATCTATACAATGGAATATTACTCAGTCATAAGAAGAGATGAAATACTGCCATTTGTGACAATGTGGATGGACCCTGAGATAATCATGCTAAGCGAAATAAGCCAGACAGAAAAAGTTGAAAATCACATGATATCACTTATATGTGGGATATAAACCTAAAAGCAAAAAATGAACAGGACAAAC
>CM053510.1:100729706-100772683 GCA_028627145.1 Eidolon dupreanum | reverse complement strand
GGAGAAGTCGCTGGTCACCTCCCAGAGAGAGATGTGTCTGGGCAAGACGGAGCCATCACAGGTTAATGGGAGAAGAGCCGTGTCACGAGAGTAAGGAGAAACTCCACGAAGGATGAGATCTGGAACTACAGACTCAAGAGTCCAGGTGGGGACAGAGGAAGGAGGAGAGAGGGGAGGTTCCGATCCCTGCTCTGCCACTCAGTAAACCCGAGGCCCTGAGCCAACCGCTGGTGGCTTCCCGTCTGTAAAACGCGGGGCTCACCACTTACTGCGTAGACTCAGAATTACAATAGCGATGGTCATAATATCCTATCCATTTAGGTAATATTAACCATGTTTGATTAAATGTTAATGTTCATTTAATTAAAATAATACTAACATTATGTTCTAGATTCCTAAGCCCCATTTCATAGATGGGGAAAAGTGAGGCTGGGCCATGGTAAGCAGCGTGCCCAAGGACACAGAGTTCAACGTCATTTCCATCTAACTCCAGACGTCCCTTGCTCTTACACACCTCATGATGTGCCAGTCAGATCCTCACACGAGAGTCAAGTCTCCTGCACGCACGGGCAGTGACGCGTGTCGCCTGCTTCAGTCCCTCCACCTCCTTGACCAGTCACGCTCCAGTCTCCAGAGCAAATCTCAGCTTCTCAGCAAGCCCCCAGCACGCCGCTGGCCTGAGATGCCTCGCCCGCCTCCTCCCCATCCCTCCAAACCCTTTGCGATCGCGAAGGTCGCGCTCAAGTGCCGTCTCCCGCGGCTCCCTCCTCGGAACTGGTCACAGCACCTGCCTGTTAGCCACGCCGCTAACATTCCACAGCGCCGACATCTGCTCTCTCATGGTTATTTTCTGCGCCCATATTTTATCTCCCTGCTTCGACGTTATCTCCCCAGGTCTTGCACAGAGTAGACGCTCCTTGACTCGTTCGCTCAGTTGCCAAAGAGCTGTCGTGTGCTCGGCGTTGCTCTGGGCCCTGGGAAGAAGCCTGTGAACGAGACAGGCAAGGTCTCTGTCCTCGGTGGAGAGATCACGTCGTGAACACGTATGGAAGAGAATGTCACAGAGTGAGCGAGCGGTACCCCCAAAGGAGTCGAATTAATTGACGTGACAGAATTGAGAGGGACTGGGATGGGGGGAAAACTTCCTCAAATAAGGTGGGCGAGGAGGCCACTTCGGGGGTGGGAGGGGCGGGGGTTGGAATACAAGGAGAAGTATGCAGCAGTCAAAGGAGTCAGCCATGAAAAGAACCCGAAGAAGGAAGCGCCTGGCAGAGGGAACGGCAGAGGCAAAGGCCCTGAGCTGAGACCAGACATACAGCTCTTCAAGGATAAGAAAGAAGGCAGCCGCCGCCGCAGGAGGAGCCCAAGGCGGTGAGCTGGGAGGTGAGGTCGGAAAGCTAGGTGCAGGCCAGGGCACGCGGGGGAGGGGCTGGGGCTCGTGCTAAGCCGAGCTGGGCCAACGGGTCACTCCTCTTTGAGGGGCTCACGGACTGAACCGCAGACCGTTGCAGGAGTGCACCGGTCCTATCTCCTGTGAGCATCCCCGGCCTCTTCCCATCCTGTATCAATTAGACCACTGATTCCATCGCTCCCGACTTCAAAGGGGGGAAAAAAATGGCGGAGAATTTACAAAGGACAATAAACCCAGTCCGTGGCAGGCTGAAAACCCATAAACTTTTACCGGCCCTTCAACTGCCGAGAATACATCACTCCCTTCCTCGCCACCAAAGCACTGCCTTTATCCACAGCCAGCACAATAAAAAAAAAAAAAAAAAAAAAAAAAGTTCTTTATGGAAGGAATCCCACACCATCTGGGAGGAAAATCCTGAAAACAATATTTGCCCCCAATGAATCAATCTCACTCGGAATGATCAAGGTCATCACCGGGGATGCCAGATTAAATTTATAAACTGCTATGCATCAAGGCTCAAAAAGCCCGAACTTGACCACTCAACTCACTGGGTGACCTGGGACAAGTCACTGTCCCTTCCAGTCTCCATTTCCCCTGTTTGAAATGATGGGGTTGGGTCACCTCTGTTCTACGGAGCTAGAAGCAGAGACGTACTTCTCAAGGACTGCTGAGGACTCACGGGGTTACGATGGTCGTGGGTGAGCATGTGGCCAATAGCATTCTCGTGCCCCGCAGGTGGGCTTATAAACTGGTACACCTGTGGAAGACAGTTGGGCTCTACGGGTCGAGAACCTTTAAACAACGGTACATACACTCAGATCCAGGAAATGATCACACCAGAATACAAAGATGCAGAGCGCTCATTCTAAACTGGGAGCAATTTTGCTCCCCTGCCCTCAACCCAAGGGACACTGGGAAATGTCTAAAGACATGTTTATTGTCAGAACTTGGGGAGAGGATGCTACTGGTGTCTAGGGGATAGAGGCTTGGGATGCTGCTCAACCCCCTACAACGCACAGGACAGTCCTACCCCCTCCACCAACCCCCGCAACAAAGAATTATTGAGCCCGAAGTGACATGGGTGCCAAGGCAGAGAAGCTGGCTCAGATAAAGGGACATTCACTCGGTGTTGTTTCGGGAGATGTAAAATAAAAATTTTAAAATAGAAACACACAGAAAATCCCTGAATGCGAAATAAATGGGCATGAGTTAAACAATGCCTGTGAAACCCACAGCATAAAGATTCCATGCAATCAGGAAAAGGTGAGCCATTTCGTAGTCAAGAGCCTGGAGGTAGGCAGCTGCCTGGGTTCAAATCCCGCCTCTACCATGTATTATGTGAGTGATCTTGGGCAAGTCTCTTTGCCTTCCTGAGTCTCAGTTTACCTGTGTGGAAAATGGGGATGAGGGCATTGGGGGACTCCACACATCACACGGAGAGGATATGAGCATAGCGGATTCAGTTCAATCCTGGTTCCCATGTGCCCTTGAGTTTGCGATCCCGGAAAATAACACAGAAAAGCAGACGGCAGACAAGTGAACATCCTTTTGGACTAGCCATTGACATTTGAACAGAATTATGTGTCCAGTGCCCCAGTTAAGGACTTGATGTCACGTTTTCTTAGAGATCACCTCCCCACCCCCGCCCCGAGCAGAGAATCTTAGTGCGTTATCTCATTTCAACCTCATGACAACCCCTTAAGTGTTATCCTAGTTTATAGAGGACGAAATTGAGGACAGGAGAGGTTGGAGACTTGCCAAGGCCACCTGCTCAGAAGGAAGCGGTGGTACAGATGACATGTGACTCAGGTCAGCCCGACGGCGAAGTCGTGGGCCTCCGTCCTACACCAGGTGGCATTCTGGAAAGACCTGATGCTACACGGGTTTAAACAGACCCTATATATCAAAGTTCACCAAGTCGCGCAGTGACAGGGGACCAAGTTCTCCCAGTGTTCTTGGAACTCCCAGTTTCAGCACTGACGTCCCACATTCTGGAAAACGTCTCCGTCCGAGGCAAACCGGGATGGTGCGTCACCCTCCTTGGGGTCAGACCTGCGTCTCTGCTTCCCTCAGGTCACACCGGCCTGGTGAGGGAGAGTTTAATCAGAGGGAGAAACTTCTAAGGCAACAGGGACGAGGGCAGGGGCTCTGGCCAATGTGTCAGAAAACCTGGTTCTGCCACAAATTCACTGCGTGAAACAGGTTCCCTCAGTTTCCTCTTTCACCCACTGAAAATGGATGAAATCGTGCTACATTTCTCCAAAAGCCATCCACCTAGGGTTCTAGTGTCAAGCCTGCTACCTGCCCCGCCCATCGATAACCCAGTTCTGCGTCGGCCACTCAGGCTAGACCACCCGCTCTGACGCTCAGCTGTGTGACCTTGGGTAAATCACCCATCTCCCTGAGCCTCAGTTTCCTCATTCGCAAAATGTGAATTATAATGGGAACCCATTGCACGGTAGATGGAAAATATTTACAATGGGGCTCTGACATGTCGGTGTCTTGTAAATACTGGTTAATATTATATCAACACTTACCTATGGATGCATTCACTCCACCCAGCAAACACTAGCTGGACCCAGTATACTTGACACAAAATCCTCATAGCTCCTGCCTTTCTCGCATGAAAAAGCCTGGAGTCTAAACCCAAATGAATTAACGACCAGTTCCCTCCCTTCTGAAGTAGAGATGAGACAGACAGACAGACAGACAGACAAAGAGAGAACAGAGGTGCTCTCTCCAACACACAGGCCAAAACACACGTCCCACACTGCACGGCCAGCCATAAATCCATCAGTGGGTGAGGGCTCTTCCCAGCTGGCGTGGTGACCTTTTGAGGCTCCGCACGGATTCCTCCACAACTGGCTGTAATTACCAGCTGGATAATTATCAGGCCAACCCACCTCCGTCAAATACTCACCCCGCAAGTAGAGGACAACAGCGTGAGCAAAAACCCTCCCTCCCTCCATCCCGTTGAGCCTCCTGGCCTCCTAGCTCAGCCAACCTCGAGAGGTCCCTGCCAAAAACACGCCTCCCACCCCCCGGGAGTAAACTATCTTGCCGAGGCTTCTTGTGCCAATGCCTTAAGTTGTTTTATGTTTTTTGTCTCTATGAATTAGAAGCCGTTAAGAGAAGGCCTCCCAAGGAAACCAAGCACAAAATATATTTGGTCACAGATGGATGGGAAAGGTTTCTCGTTGCCTTCTTTTTTCCCCTACGAGACTGAATAGGAACTTTTTTTTTTTTTGTTGATAGACTTGGAGCCGGGCTCTTGGAGCCCAAACGGTGTCAGGAGCACATCCTCCGGGGTGTGGAGGAGACGTCCCTTCTCTGACCATCCCACTCTGGGCTTGGCCCAGAATCCTCTCTCACATACACGTGGCCCAGGGCATCCTTGGGGAGCGCAGACGTGTGGGCCGAGAAGGAGACGCCGCTCGGCTGGTGGCAGCCTCTGTGTCGGCCTTTTTCCGGACCCCCTATCGGTGTCACCCACCGCGTCACCAATGCTCTCCCCACAGCCTTCCCCGTCGTCCCAGCCCCTGGTCAAGCGTCCGGGTTCTAAGGTTGGTGACTCGAGCGCAAATCCTGCATCTTCCCCTCATCCCTCGGGCGAATGCTGTGTGCCTCAGTTTTCTCATCTGTACAGCGGGTCTAGTATGGGTTTAGCCTCCTGGGGGTGTCGTCACAATGAAATGAGATGACGGGTAGCACGGAGCTTGGCCTGGGTCTGTGCCCAGGGAATGGCAGCTACGATGATCTGTTACCCAGCTCCTCTGTGCCTCGATTTGCACAGCTACAAAATGGGGATCTTTGTGGGGGGGGGAGAGGAGAGGAATTCTGAAGATTAATTTTATTACATTTTATTTATCAGATGCCAATTGCTGAGTGTATATTTCGTGTCCGAAACTGTGCTGAACAGTCTACATACGTTATCCTATTAGATCCTTGTAATGATTTGGGAAGCTCAGCGATATTTGAAAAACGAGGAAACTGAGGCTCAGATAGGATAAAGCCCCAGTTTGAAATCTGTCTGATCTCAAATCTGGGTCCCAACCATGTCCTTTAAAGTCCGTCTCCCTCCGGGATGAGAAGGCACAAGAGCCTCTTGGAGACCACAGCCATTTCCCTTTCAACCCTCTGGACAACCTTGGGTCTCATGTGGCCTCCCCGTCTCTGATTGCCAAGGCCAAGAGAGCAGACCTAGAACATATGGTCAGAAAGAATCAATATGTACCATTAATCACCCCACTCGAGTCTGGTTTCCACCTCAGTCTTGTGGAAATTTGGTGAAGATGTGTCACTTTCCTGGGTTCTTATCAACTTGATTACATTGATCAAATCAAGTATCTGGGGTGCCCTGACCCTACAGAAGAAATGCCACCATCGCCACCATCATCACCATCACCACCATCGTCATCACCATTAGCACTATATCCACCTATCCACCACTACCATCGCCATCGCCAATCCCAAGACCATCACCACCACCACCACCACCGCCACCCCAGAGGGACTTATCTGAGAAAAATCTAAATTTTGGAGACAAGGAAGAGTTCAGTGGAGAAGCCAGGCAATTGGATGCACTAGCAAAGTCCTAGAGACAAAACTCCAAGCGTGACCCGTACGTGATTCCCTGAGGTAGTAAGCTTTTGCTCCGATGCCCAGTTTCCTTGACGTCATTTGAGCCAGAGTTTCAGCCAAGCCAGATGTAAGTTAAAGACAAGGAGAGATAACAGATGCTGCTCAGAAAGATGGTCACAGCACGACGTCTGTGGAAAGAAAATGGGCCCTAGAATCCGGCAACTGTGAGTTTGGATTTGGTTCTGCCATTTACCAGCTGAGCATCCCTGGGAATGAACCTAGACCTCTCTGAACCTGAGTTTCCTCACCTGTAACAAACATATCTGCTTTGCAGGTTTGTTGTGAGCACAAACAGCAACCACATGAGTATACTGGCCAACACTGTTAGGCTCCCAGTAAATATATTATCACATTATAAAACCCAAGATCACTATAGAGACTATTCTTTATACACTCACAACAAAGACAGCTTGGTTTGATGCACAGTAGCAGATCACTATCCCAGAGCCAGCATGGGAGAAGTCGATTCTAGAGAGATTAAGACATTTGGAAAGCTTAAAATAAAGATCTTTTCATTGTAAAAGACAGAAAGGAAGGGAGGCAGGGAGAGAGTGGAAAAGAGAGAAAGGAAAAGAGAGAGAGATGGAATGGAGGAAGGAGGGAAGAAAGGGGGTAAGAAAGAGAGGAAAGAGTGAGGAAGGGAAAGGAAGGGAAGGAAAGGAGGGAAGGGGAAGGGAGGGAAGAAAAGGGAAGGGAAGAGGAGAGAGGGGGAAAGGAAGATGTAAATACCAGCAGGAACAGCTGTAGGAAGGAGAGGCACCTCCTTAGAGATGCAACCCCCTGAGGAGGGTGGGTGGTCTGGTGGTCTGGTGTGCCCAAAGAGGACCCACAGTGTAACTCAGGGTCATTGCCAAGACCAAGCGGGTCCCGTAGGCAGCACTCTCCCATCTCTAGTCCTGCTTCTTGTTATATTCTTTTTCCTTTTTTATTAGTTTTAAGTATACAGTGCATTGGCTAGACATTTATATTGTTTCTATTGTTTTAGATTTGTTTTTCCTTCTTCAGGTCAAAAAGGAAGCCCATTGCCTGACCAAAGAGGTAGACTTCTCTTTTTTTCCTGAACAGTCCCGTACAGCAAGGAGCTGATTTTCCTGTAATGAAAGGGCTCAGCCTGGAGCTCAAATGCAGGTGGGTGATACAAGAAGCAGATAACAGCTGGAACTTAGATGCAGCTCCCTCCCTACCCCTCAAAGGGAAGATCATTCGGTTGCTTTGAAAGAACTCCGCTCATGAGGGGTTTGGCATACCTGGAAAGAAAGAGACAACACCACCCAGGGAGGGTAGACTAGGAAGTCCCTGATGCATCCCTCAATGGCAAACTGAAGAGGAAGAACAATGTCACTGGCTGTTCACGTCGGTGAATGTGGTCGCTATCAAGGCCTGCCCTTTATTCTAAGGCTGTGTCCTTTCCGTATTTATCGTCTTGGAAAGATTCTCTCTCCTTCAATGGGACACTTGTGACTGACACCCGCCAGCCCTTTCTCTCCTTCTCCTGCCTGCTAAAAGGAGCCTGGTTATTGCTGCCCACCTTTGCTTCCGGAAGGCACGGCAGCATGTGCTGGATGGTTGGGGGAAGGTAGCAAGGGGACTTTGCTAGTGCTGAATCAGAGAAAGGGAGGGAAATACCATCATCAGAAAGAAAAATGGAAAAGCGAAGCACCAAAGGAGTGGGAGGTTAAACCAACCAATGTGGCACAGAGCTGGGGCTAGGGGAGCCGGGGAGACTAGGGATGGGAAGAAAAGGGGCTGAGAGTTTGGGCTTGTTCTTTCTTAAATGTGTTTTCTCTTCAAAACTGAAACTTTTGAGCCACGGTTTTGATTGAGTTATGTATTTACAAACCTCTAATAATTACAGACAGCAAATTTTAAAATATTACTTAACGTGGCAAAAGAAAAAATTGTCAGCCCCATGTCAGTCACCCAAGGAATTTTAGCGCTGTATCATCTGTGCCGTTCCATAATCTTGCTTTGGCACAGGAAGTTGACTTTTCTCCAAGGGTTGTTCCCTTGATTCTGGGTATAATGGGATCTCCTTCGAAAGGAAAACAGGAGGATAAGCTACCTTCCGAATTTAGTTAGAATACACTATATCTGAATAATTTTTAAAAGCTGATTGTGAACTTATGAAAGCCTACAGGATCCCAGGCTTGGGGGCAATGAAAGTGGAAATTAATATTTAGTGTTTGGGGATAGATACTGTCTACAGGGCAGGCCGGGGCTAAGGTACTTTGTGTGCCTCACTTAGGGAGCAGGAAGGAGGGAAAAAGTCTTTTTACAAAGTGAAAATTGAACATTGCAATTGATAAAATGGGGAGGGCGAAGAAGAAGGGATCAAAAATGACTCCCAGATTTTTTCCTAAACGATCGAACTGACATGGGACATTCCTTAAGTGAAGGAATATAACATTAAGAGAAAATTAGAGGAGTACAGGGAAGAATAATAGTTGCCTTTTAGACTGGTACAGCTCCCAGAGCCTGAGAAATATCTAAATGCCAATATCCAGAAAACTGTAGGGTAGGTGGGTCTGAAGTCCAGGAGAGAGAAAAACAAGAGGCTTGGACTTGGATATCAACCATGGAGCTAGTCCCAGGGGATCTATGCTTTTGTACGGAGCCCACCCACCATCTCACACCACCTTCAATCACTTCTTGTCCAAGTATGGACAAGTCCAAGATGGAAGTCTTGTCCATCTTCCAGAGTTTCCTAGAAAAATGCAACCCCCCTCTAGAGAGTTACTCTTAACTGCTTAACATTCAACTTTCAGTGGGCCATCTTGAACATAATAATAACTACAACCAATATCTCTACAGGACCTATGGTTTTCAAAGCAGATTTACATACTAGATGCCACTTCTATAACAGGATCCACATGACGAGAGAGTCATTTCAAACCAACTTAAGCAAAAATGCAACGTATTGGGTGGTTATGTTAGTTTAGTTCTGAGAGGAAGCAGAAGCCAAGACAGAATCAAGAGATTTCTTGGGAAAACACCCGGGGAAGATAAAAGGAAGAGAAAGCAAGAATAGGCAGGGAGAGCCTCTGGATCGTGACACATTGGTGTGACCCCTGGAAGGGGAGAGAGAGAAAGGAGGAGGATTGAGTAGAGAAAGCCTCAAACTATACAGCAGCACCAGTCAAGCTGCAGTGAGGCCAGCAGAAGGTCCCAGAGTGAAGAAAAATGGCCTTGTTCTAGAATTTTCATCATTGGCGCCATTCGCCATTCAGTCATTGGTGTGGGCAGCCTGGGGAGAGCATGGCTTTAGAGTGAACAATGTAGAAGATGCAAAGTCTCAGTGGTCGGAGCCTTGCAACCACGCTACTCACACGAGACGCCCGAGTGGCACATCTCCAGGGTGTCTCAGGCACCTGAGGGAGAGGCTTCAGGCATAGCTAGATCCAAAGTTCAATTAGAACACCTCATTAGATCTCTCTCTCTGTCTCTCTCTGTCTCTGTCTCTCTCTCTCTCTCTCTCTCTCTTTCTATCTCTCTCTCTCTCCCTGTCTCTGTCTGTCTGTCTGTCTCTCTCTCTCATCTTTCCCCGCCAATGTTTTCATGGCTTCACCTTGTGCTCCCCTGACACAAAACCAGAGACAGCTTTCAACAAACGCCAGGCCTGGATGGTTCCTAGAGGAAGCTCACACTTTATAAAGGAGGGAAACCCACCTCATCGCAGCCTCCATCTCAATTTCAGCAAAGGACACACAACATCTGTCCGAAGCGATCCACTACATCTGAGGCCGTAGAGATGCTCTCAACAGCCAGGCTGAGTAGGGGACGAGAGAGAGGGACCCTTGATGGAAAGTCCCCCTGGAATGACACGGAGCAGAGAAGGGCAGGATAGTCAATAAAAGTCACATATCACCTTCAAGGCGAGTGAGAAACCAGTGGGGGGAAAGTAGATCCTTCGGCTGGGAAGAGAACACAGGGCAGGCTAGGTAAGCACCGTTCTATTTTATAGGCCACTAGACGAAGGTTTGGCAAAAATTACTGAAGCTAGAGTTTCTCAGGCATTGGGTTAGGTATAAAGGGAACGATAAAATTCTCAAAATAAAACTAATTGTGTTTTCTTTTTATCGATGTCAGTGAGAAATGTCAGGAATCTCAAAATTAAACTCCAATCGTGCTAACTGCCACCTGCACATGACGTATTTTCCAGATTAAAGGCGGGGTCTGCGGAGTTCTCGCCCCAGCTCTGCTACCTTCTAACTGCATGGCCTTGGAGGACAGTCTCCTGGATTCTTTATCTCGGAACGGGAGAGGGAAGAGGGAGGATCATCTGTCTGATAATAAGGTCGCTGTAAGAATTCATTGCAATCATGAAAACACCCTGCACGGTGCTAAGTGCCTGGAACTTAGTAAGTGCTCAATACATTTGTGTCCAACGTTATTAAACCTGAACGATTCCATGCACTTCAGCGAACGCTGGCTTCCTGCCCTCTCACACCAGTCAGCCACGCCAGCAAGGCTGAAAAAGCCCTTTGCTTCATAATCCAATAATCCCATAGAGCCCTAAGAAGGGAAGAGAAGTGTTCCAAGCCCAACAGGGCTATTTTGGGAGCTGAAACATCATCCCATTATTTGCAGAAGGAAAAGAGGATGGGGCAGAGAGTGGCTCTCCATGTGATCCAGGCCTACAGTTAATAGCGCCTTGGGGAAGCTTCCATTAGGGAGAGAGGGATGTTTCAACATCCTAGAACACAAAGCACCTTTACAATTGCCCTTGATTTATGCCTCTCTGAGGCTGTCTTCTATCTAGCTCCAACCACAATCCCTTTTGGGTCCACCCAAGTTTCTGCTCACATAGACACAAGGACATAGCCACTAGGTGGGAGGGGAAAGAGGGTCCCCAAAGATTGTCACGTGTCCTGCTCTGAGGCTGGCCCCTGTCTTGCAGCCAGGGGGACACTCCAAATTTCTTCAGAGTTTGTTTCTCACATCTTTTAGATGCTCATCTGGCTATTCTGGAGATCATTTTAGGGCAGTGATTTCAAAAAAATAAAACAAAAAAAGCTCGTTTTTGGAGATGGTCCGTGGCGCCGCTGGCTGGCAGGAAGTAGAGAAACACTGCTCTCTGTGGTCAGACGAAACACAGCCAACGGCGAAGAAGTGTTCTCTGAATTAATACCTGTGGGAGGAGCCCACAGTGAACCTGGGCCTGTGTGCAGGAGGTGCTGTGTCTTTCTATGCAGAACCTGCACGGAGGGACCCCTGGCGTGCTCGCCCCTCTTTGACATGGTCGTACTGGGTACCAGAAGGAAGAGCTGGCCCCCCTCTTGAGAAGAGGTTTTTGATTGACACAGCATTCTCTAAGCTCATAGCATTCAAACACATCATTAGAATAATTCCTATAATTATTGGGTGATTGTCATGCGTTAGACTAGGTACCTCGTTTAATCCAAACAGATTAAATAAGGAAACTGAGGCTCCAAAAACAGAAGCAAGATGGCCCATTAACTCCACTCCTAGCTATATACCTGACAGAAGTGATGGCCTACATCACAAGAAGACAAGTACAACAAGGTTCTTTATTTATAATAGCCATAGCGATGGCTACTACTATTTTTAACAGCTGAACACTCAGAATGGTAGCAACACTGCTCAAGAGAAGAAGGAATAAGTACACAGTGCTATAGTCACACAATAGAATAATATGGAAAAATAGGAAATAAACATGGATGAAACTCACAGATACTATATTGCGTGAAAAGAAGCCAGACACAGAAGATTATATTCTATGTGATTCCATTTATGTGAATTGCAAGGACAGGCAAAACTAATCAATGGAAGATAGATGTCAGAGTAGTGATTGCCTCTTAGTGGGAATATAGATTGAGAAGTAGCATGAAGGAACATTATGAGTTGCTGTATCCTGACCTGGGTGGTAGTTATATATACACACATGCACATGGACATGCACACACACACATGATATGTTTATATATAAGACAGATAGGTATAGCTATAGATAGAGATATATAGATACATCAGTAAGATACATCACTTAACATTAGTGTATTATATGCACTTTATCTTTTTTGTGTTATACCTAAATAAATTTGCAAAGATGAAAGATGAGAGGGAGAGAGGTAAGCCAAGGAACTTACACAAATTCCCACAGCTATTCAATGGCAGAAAAGGAATCTGACCCCAGGTCTGCCTGGATTCAGAGTACACTTTATCTACTGGGCTATACTGCCTCATTGCTGGGTTTCTGTTGACGATTGAATAAACCTGTGTTGATGGATGGGTGTTCGTTTATAGAAACTTAGCCGCATTAGCTCACTGGCATTCAAGATTTAGATCCTGGTGAATTCCCTCTGACCTTTCCTATCACCCCTTTCAATATCTCTCGTGGTTCTTGGTGAGGAAAATTTAGCTACAGCAAGGTTATAATGAGCTTCCACTGCAGGCTGAAGCTTCGTGGTGAATTCGGCCTCCTGTTCTTAGGTCGTCATCAAGGGAATGTGGACAAGAAGAACAGAGATAGGTATTGATCCTTGTTCATTATTTAAATGCATATGGCGGCAGGCAGCTCTGCTCAATAAAACCCTGACAGAGACGCCTCAGGCCTGAGTGATGGCCCCAGCAACACCCAAGGGTTCCTCAAGGGGACTAAAACTCAGTTTCCCCAACTAAAAAAATCGGGAGCATTGACAGGTCCATCCAGTTAAACCAGATGACTTGAGGCTATTATGATTACACTTACAGGGTGCGATAAATACTTTGATAGTTTTTCCTTCACAGGGCAGAAGTACTCTGTAATTTTCCTCCCACTAAGCTTAATTTTTAAACAGGGTATCTAAAATATTATGGGTTTATTAAATTTCAGCTAGTTCATAGAAACAGCATAGTGGTTAAGAATTCCAACCCTGGAGAGACAGATTTATTTTATCTTTACTCTGTTATGTGCCAATGCTATGAGCTTGGGCAAATCACTTTACCTCCATAAACCTCAGTTTCCACTTCTGAAACTGGAGAGAGTATTTGTGTATACCTCACAGAGCCGTTGTAAGTATCAAATGAATTTGAATGCTTATCACAATGCCTGATATAAATTAATCTTTCAATAAATATTAATCTGATAATTATGATGATGACATTGATAATCAAAACCACTACTATTATATACCTGGAATCACCCTTTAGCACTTCAACTTACTAGGTAAAAGAAAGAGAAATCTTTGAGATTTATATTTAAGTAAAAATCAGTTCTCAAACACCTCACAATGACTTTTGACGAATCCTCTAATCTTTCCAGTTCATTTTTCCACCTCGTCTAAAGGCCTAGATGGCCTATAAATTCGCTTCTAACTGAAAACCAGGATTCTATAGAGATAGTTTTTGGATACTTCATATGCATGCCCAAATTTGGAGTAAAGAAACTGCAGAGGAGGCTTCTGGAATCTTACTTCTAAGAGGATGCCATGATTTGGGAGAGGAGAGGGAATGAAGAGAATTCCCGAAATGATACGTGAGTCCTAGAATTCTGGGAAAACATTTTACGAGACTCATTCATTCATTCATTCATTCATTCATTCTACATGTATTTGAGGTGCTTCTCAAGCCAGTATTGTTCTATATGTTTATTCTCACTCATAATGGGGCAAGGTAGTACCAGGAGGCCCCAGGTGTATCATGAGTGAATTCTGCATACCTGAGTTCCCTGCCCCAACTGTGTGAACAAAACCCTACCGCCTCCTACAGATAAGAGTCAAAATTCCTCTCAATATGGTAACTCCTCTTCTTGCTGGTTTGTTTCTGGACCCAAAGTGCTCTGGCCACAGTCTTAGCTTGTAGTTTAAGGGGACCACTGTTGTGCCCCCAAAGATGATGTCCCCTTTGGGGACCAGGACCTCCAACCTGGAAGAATATAGGGTCTAAGCTTAGAGGACTTCCAATATCTGATGGCTGGGTAGAGGAGAAGGGTAAGGCAAGGGAATGGAGAAGCAGCAGCCAGAGAGATAGGGTAAACTGGGAGATTAATGGGAGATTATGAAATTACTGAAACCAAGTGAGGAGGTTGGGTCAAGACGGGAGAATGTTTATGTCAAATGCTGCTGAGAGATCGCATAATATGGGAAATAAAAACGTCCACTGGATGGTCAAGTACAATGAGCATACCCATCAGATTTAGTAATATAGTGAGGTCCTCAGGGACTATATGGGGACAGATGTGGGTGGAGTGGTGGGGATGTAAGCCAGACTGGGGAGGGTTAAGCATGGGAGGTAATAAAATAGACACAGTGACATAGAGAAGTCTATCCAAAAGTCGTCATTGAAAATAATACCTACACCCTTGAGTGCATGGGTCTTAGGAAGTATGCATATACTATTCCATGTGTGGTTCTAAAGAAGGAAAAAATAATGTCTCTCAATAGCTTTTTCTCTCTAACTTTGAGGCTTGAACTTCACTTTCTGATGAGTTCAAACCCAATGGAATGTGAAGCTTTGGAGTAAATCTCAAGTGCTAACACACATACACGTATTCACTCACACACATATTTTAAGAGGCTTATATACAAGCTCATAATTCTTCCTGGACATCAAATGGCTCTTTATAGGCTCCATTTTGATGACCTAAGTATACTACAAATTAAACAGAAACATAAGGATTAAATTTCCCTCGAAGTACCAGGGCTTTGAGGAAAATAAAAAGGAAAAAAAGAAATGCCTGGATGATCACGTTGTGGTTTTCTCTTGCCTTCATGATTCCAAAACTTTGCAAATGTAGTCAGAGAGCATGCCAGACCCATGTGACATCAGCCACCACATCCCAGTAACACCCTACCCTGAAGCATCCTCTCCAAGCCGTCCTTTGTGGGCAAGAAGGAAGTGGGATGACAGATCCGTGTTCTCGTGAATTACTGAGTGGAAGCAGAGCCTTACAGACTAGCTGGCTTTTTAGAGGAAGGAATTCAGACACAACACCCTGTGTTTTAATCTGAGAGCCATGCATTCATGAGGAATGAAGAGTGACTAAGACTGGATAAGGACAGCAGTGTCTTGCATTTCTCTAGCTTTCGGTAATGGACAGCTGTTGTCTTAGTCTGTTTGGTATCCACTTTCCCCTTTAGTGGGGATCTACCTCTTCCCAGTCCATGCAGTTCAGACCCCTGGTCTCTCTAGTACATATGTGTAGAGACCCTGCCAATCAGAGCCATGCATCCCCCAAAAAAGTAATTAATGCAGAGATGGGCACATGACAGTTGACAGTCAATCAAAGAGGTGAGTGATTTCAGGTCTTCTGTTGGTACTATTTGGGGAAAGAGGATCTCCCTATCTGGTGGCCTTCAAGCTGGGAGAATACTATATAAATATGGAACTCTTGGTGCCATCTTGTCATGTGACCATGAAGAGAAAACCTGAGTGAAAATGGAGTCCATATAGCGGGAAGCATGACCAAAGAATGAACAGAATGAAACTAAATCTTGAATACATCCTCTGAGCCCTTAGATCCAGCCACACCTAAATTCAAATCTACCACTGATCTTTTTTTTCAGTAACTTAAACCTATAAATTTCTTTCCACTTATGATGTGGGTGGGGATTCTGTTGCATTCAACTGGGAGTCCTGAATCAGCCAGCCTTTTTGGAGGCGCCCGCAACATCATATCTATTATTTATGTAAATGAGTTTCATCTTCATTTCACCCACAGATTGATGACAATAGGCATCATTTGCATCTGGGCAGCGCTTCCTGGTTTCCAGAATGCCTTCACCAAGGGTGGATATTCAGAGTGGCCATCCTAGTTGGTATAGCTGGCACCTGTCCAACGTTTGTTCCAACTGGTCCATCCCCATGCTATACGGATTGATAAATATCTTCAATTTCACCTTTGCTTTTGCCTACATGATCCCATTTATACCACGAACCAAAGTGAGAACAGACTAAAAGCCCATTTCATAGATGAGCAAGATAAGACTCTAAAGTGATTTCTCCGAGCTAATCAATAGTCAAACCTGGTTTTGAAACTGGGACTTTTATTCCAAAGCTCTTTGCCCCTCATTGTGCTCTACACAGAATGTAAAGAAATTTTAATTATATTTATCCATTATCATTTATCAGAAACTGGGCGAAGGGCTTTACAGATATTGAATAATTATAACAAACCTCAGGAGGTTTTGTTATCTTCTTCATTTTGCATATAACGAAGCTGATACTCGGTGAGGTTAAGTTCATTATGCTAGGGAATAGTGAAGACAGAACTTGAACTCAGACCCACCTACTCTAAAAAATTATGTGTCTCTCACCCGCAAGAATCTAGTTGCAGAGACAAGATATGCAAATCTTTATTAATCAAAGGCTAAACAATAGAGTGGATGTGACTCTACTCAGATGGTATATACTTTATGAAATCAGGATAAGGAGAGGTCAACTGAGTTTGCGTCATCGGGAAAAGCTATTACACAGGACTTCGAATCAACTCAAAAATATTAATTGTGATTTTATAATACTGTGGATACTTGTAGAAACTTGAAAGCTGCATTAAATTTTGAATGATGAATGGGGCTTAGTTAGGCAGAGACAAGGGAATTTTGGTAAAAAGGCCAGCAACTCAAAAGCATATAAGTCTGAGGAAAACCTAGAACATTCAGGAAAGGAAGCCAGTCTGCCTATGCCAGGATGGTAAATCAGCTTTATTTTGCATGCCAACCTTCATCAGTTGCGAATGGCTGCCTGGAGCATGGTTGCCTGGAGTGCTACGTTGAGGACAATGGTGACACCATAAGACATCAGAGGGGAGAGTTCTGAGGTCGCTTCGTGATGTCTGCCATGGACATGGAAGGGGAACGAGTAGCACAAGAACCATATGTGTGCCATCATAAGACTGCAGAAGATACAGGGCATATTAAAGGCTGAGTAAGCAAGAAAGCTGAAAAGACATCTTAGGCTAGATCACAAAGACTTATTTTCTATAAGGACATGGAGTTTGGACTTGATTGAATGGGCAAGGAGTGATTGTGAGTTCTTCAGTGAGGGAGGCCCCAAATAAAATTAGGGCAATGATGATGTGGATAACCAGAAGGCAGCTGTGTGGAATGTGGTTCCTGATTATTCACAACAGCTTCTGAACCTGATCTTTTCATGCAGCCAGTCATCAGGTAGCCAAGCGACGCCTTAACAAGGAGAAATAAACTCCATACTCACTACTGGGTAAAAGCCCAAGTGGTACGCAAGCACCTGGCGTTCACCAGAGCTGTGGGATTGGCTAACAAAACCCCAGCTACCACTTCTACGACCCAAGCATCTCAATGGTCGTTAGGTCACATCAGTGGTATTTCTGGATACGAAGTCCCACTGGGGAGAATCAGGCCACTAAAGACCCAGGTCTGCCGTGATCGTATCACAGGTGGCCATCCCATGACACTTGATCACCATCGTCACTCAGATGGATTGAGCAGATGCTGTGTGCTCAGATAAGCCTGAGGTTATATTTTTATTTCAGTTGATCCTCATGACAACCCTAAAAAGTGCCCATGTGTCCATTTTACTGGTGAGTAAACTGAAACTCAGAGAGGTCACGTAAATGGCTTGAGGTGGAGCTGAAGAGCCAAACAGGACTCTCTGTCACTGAGGATGAGCCATTTACTGTTATGGTAGCTTAGGCCACGGCTCCGCACACAGGGCTCCAGCAAATCATACCCCCATTGGCGTCCCACCGTGCAAACCACAGAGAAGCCTACATGAGTGCCCACTGGACTGAGACATCTGTCCCATTTCTTTCCCAGATGACATCAATAACCAAGACGTAAGAACCTGGAAATTAATTCCTGTGTGAATCACACACCCCCAAGTATCTACTGTCGAGAAAGAATATGGGAATGTCTGACCCCCAGAAAACATCTTCTCCAGGGATCTGTAGTAATGATATCTGAAGCATTAAACATATTTCTAGAAATTAGGGGGGGAACCTTCATAGATCATAACAGGGGTTACACCCCTTGTTTCCCAAGATCCACACACCCTTCCTGGAAGCTGGGCTTTATTTTAATTTTCTGAGACATTGAAAACTCCCAGTTTTTAGGTCCAGTTTTCTGTTCTTAATGTGTTCTATTTAGGATGCTGACAAAAACAAAACCTCCACATGTACATAATGCTATATATTAAATACATTTCTGAAAAAGTTGGGCAATGACCAGAAACCCTCCCATTCTGGTTCCAGAAGCCCTTGTTTATTTAACTGATACATAATAAGCCCATTTGCTTTTACCTTTAACCTCTTAAAACACTCTGTGGTTTTCATAGATTTCCTCTTCACATGTACAGTGATACCCACTTCCATTTTCATTATATATAAAAGCTGTATACTTTCCATCAAGCCTCTTTTTTTTTTCAATACGAATCCATTTCAGGGTATTTCAGAGCTGAGTAGATTCTCTCTCCAAAAGCTAGAGAAGTTTCCCCACCCCTTGTCTTTATTTGGATCTGCACAATGGGGTTATCGTAAAATGTGATGGAGGTGTGAACCCCTAAAATAGTTATTTGAAGAATGCAGATTGGTATGGTTCTGTTTCTAATGCTCATCACTGTGTCAGCCAGGATAGAGATGGATTTTGCTGCAGTAACAAACAGCCCCCAGTCAAGTTTGCCTTGAAACAGCAAAGCTCTATTTATCATTCACACTATATTTCTATTGCAGGGCAGCCAGGGGCTCTGCCTGCCCTATTCTCACTCTGGTACTGGGCAGACAGAGCAGCCAGCATCCAGAATCTTGATGGTCACCATGGCAGAGAGAAAGACAGAGGTGGCAAATTACATACTGGCTCCTAAAATTGCCACCCAAAAATGACGCTTCGCTTCTACTTGTATGTAGTGGCCAAAGTAAGTCATATGGCCATGGCCAGCCCTAATTCCAAGCTACAAGGAAGTACAGTCCTTCCAAAGCTGAGTCAGGCCATCTCGACAGCATGGATGACCTCTGCTATGGCCACATCGCGCTACCTGGGGGAAAGGAATACGTGACAATAATGATGGCAGCTCATCTTTACTGAATGTTTACTACATGCACACATGACTTTAAACACTTTGCACTTACTGTCTCATTAAATCTTTAAGGTAACTCTATGAGATAGGCACACTTCACCCCACTTTGAAGATGAGAAAACTGAGGTACAAAAAGTTGAATCCCTTGCCCGAGGTCATCTGGCTAGTAAAGGGTTATGCTGATACTTGCAACCAGGTAGATATGGCCTGGCCTAGATCTATCTGTACTCATAACAGTGCTGTAAGATTGTGTCTCAAAGCTCCTATTGCTAGTATTACTAACACCCTCTCTTAGCTCGCTTTTCATCATCTGTGCAATGGTAATGGCCATCATCGGCTCTCCTGATCCTTGTGTGGGTTACCTGAGAAACTAAAGCAAAACTGCTCCTAATGTAGAGTTTCACCACATGCTGTCCAGGTTGATGGACACTCAGAGACTTAGAAACCATCAAGAAAACAAAGACAACCAATAGACTGGGAGAAAATATTTGCAAACCGCATATCTGATCAGGGGTTAATATTCAAGATATACAAGGAACTCATACAATTTAGTAGAAAAAAAATGAATAACCCAATTAAAAGTGGGCAAAGGAATTGAAGAGACATTTTCCCAAAGAAGCCATATACATGGCCCACGGATACGTGACAAGTTGCTCAACATCACTAATCATCAGGGAAATCCAAATCAAAATCACAATGAGATACCACCTCAGGCAGTCAGAATGGCTAATATCAAAAAGACATGAGATAACAAGTACTGGTGAGGTGTGGAGAAAAGGGAACCCTTGTGCACTGTTGGTGAGACTGTAAACTGGTGCAGCCACTACGGAAAACAGGATGGGTTTTCCTCGAGAAATTAAAAATAGAACTACCATAAGATCCAGCAATCCCACTTCTGGGGATATTGCCAAAGGAAATGAAATCACTATCTCAAAGAAATACCTGCACCCCATGTCCACTGCAGTACAGCCAAGGCATACAAACAACCTAAGTGTCCACCAAAGGATGAATGGATAAAGAAAATGTGGCATACACACACATACACACACACACACGCAAAGGAATATTTTTCAGCTTTTAAACAGAAGGAAATTCTGCCATTTACAACAACATGGATGAACCTGGAGGCATTATGTGAAGTGAAACAAACCAGACACAGACAAATACTGCATGATCTCACTTATGTGTAGAATCTAAGTTGAACTCAGAAACAGAGACTAGAATAGTGTTTGCCAGGGGCAGGTTGGCTGGGGGAAGAGGTGCGTAAAAGAGTATAAACCTTCAGTTATCACACGAATAAGGTCTGAAGATCGAATGTAGAACATGGCGACCACAGTGGGTAATAATGTATTGTATAAGTAAAATTTGCTAAGAGATTAGAACTTAAGTGTTCTCACCAAAGCAAACAAACAAACAAAAAATAAAACAAATAAGTAAATAGGTGAGGTGATGAATAAATTAATTAACTTGATGGTGGGAATCCTTTAACAACACATTTGCATACCTAATCATCACATTATATGCTTTAAATATATTATAATTTTGTCTATTATACCTCAGTAACGTTGGGGAGGGAAGCGCCATCGTCTTTAAGTCAGAATTTTTATACCTATTTTCTTGGTTGAGGTAAGAGAAATAACCTTTCTCAGCCATCCTGATGTAAAAGCCAGACACTTGGAAGTTATTTTTGATACCTCCCGCTTCCTTACCTCCCACATCCTCCATCACCAAGTCTTTGCAATTCACTTCATCTCTACTTCTCACAGCCATTCTCTTCTTCCCTGGCTCATATCTGCTTAGTTCAAGCCACCACGCTCTTCTGCCCGGATTACTACAATGACCTCACCCTGAAACTGGCCTTCCAGCTTCCTCTCTTGCCCATGTCTGTTTCACTCCCTGCAGCCCAAGTGATCACATCCAACCGTATCACACCTTCAGTGTGTCGATGGGACAGAAGTCTACCTGAGCCCCCGGATCCGGCAGTGCCCAGCCCGAGCCAGATATCCTTGGACGTTTCCGTTAGCCTTCTGTCCCTCGCAACTAATTCACTCTGGCTAATACTTACCTCTTCCTCTACCATTCTGGACACCTCTTACTTATCTTGTGTCCCAAGTGGCTTATCCGATGCCGGCACGTATTGGACACTCAGCATCTGGATGGTATTCAGAGTCCTATCCTAGATCAAAATGGGACCTTGAAATGAAAAGTCTTTGTCCTTGAAAAACCCACAAAACGTCACTGCACAAAGACACAAAAGCCAGACCTCACGGTTGACAACGAAGTTGTGTCCCCAGTCTTCTCCTCCATCAAGCAGTTTTTAAGTGCAGTTTAGGGAGTTTTTCTCACTCCCTTAAATGTGGTTTTGCTTACTTAGTTCCCGACCCCCAGGAAAGGCTCTCATCTACTGGGCCTCTTTCATTTTTGAGTCCAGCTTGGAAAAAAAAAAATGTGCATGTAGAAAATCCTATAATTACCGAATCTGATTTTCATTTGAACTTTTCCTCTCTGACATCACTGCAAAGTTGTTTGGTGAACTGCAGCCAACAAGGTCCCAATGCGTGTCGATGATGGAGAACCTGTGGGCGTGTGTGTGTGTGTATGTGCGTGCGTGTGTGCACGCATGTCAATGTGTGTGAGTTCGTGTGGGTGTGTGTGGGTGGGAGTTACCTTTGTGTGTGCTTGTACAAATGCATGCTTGAGCGAGTGTGTAAATAAAAGTGTATGGGGTGTGTTTGTATGCGAGTGTGAGTGTGAATGAGTGTGGTATGTACGTAACTGTGTTTGGGATGTATGCATGGGTGTTGTGTGAGTGTATGTGTGTGGATAAGTAGGAGGCTATGAATAAACGTACGGGTGTATACGTGTCTGTGTGTCATGTGAGTGTGCATAAGGATATGTGTACCTGTGAGTGAACACGAATGTGTACACGTGTGGATAAGCTAGCAAGAGCTTTACGGGCCAGGGCAGCGTATGAAAAGAGGTAGGAAGTGCTGGGCAAGAGGGGAAGGCAGAGAAGACACTGAGAGGAAAACGTCATGAAGGGAGCTTGACTTGAGGGACAGAGACGGACAGGCCGTCGGCTCCCCCGCCAAGAGGCACTCACATGAGAAAGCAGAGACGAGAGTGCATGTCGAGAGTGGAAAGGCTTGGACTCAGCCTCAGAGAATGAAAGCGAACAGTGGTACCTACTCGAGTCCCCGCCAAATCTCTACAGTTGAGAACAATCAGATGTGAAGAACTTAGAACACGACGTTTATTTTGGATGGAGGAGGCTAGAAATTCTGTAGGGACGAGTGTGCTGACGGTGGCAGTGAGCGAGGACTTTGAGGGCAAATCTCGGTCTTATTTAGAATGTAATGACGGAGCGCTGGGCTCCGCAGGTTCAAATCTAGGGTCTCCTGCGTCATCCTGGGAAAGTTGAGGTACACAGAGTTTAAAGTTAAGTAGCACACAGATGCCGAGAGGCTATGTGTGACTCAGCTTCTGCATGCAATTGCCTGGTCAACAAGTGATCCAGAAGTACAAGAGACAACTGATGGCGAGAGAGAGACAGAGACAGAAATAGAGGTAGAGGTAGAGATGGAGATGGAGATGATGGAGATGATGGAGATGAGATGATGGAGATGATGGAGATGATGGAGATGATGGAGATGATGGAGATGATGGAGATGGAGATGGAGATGGAGATGGAGATGGAGATGGAGATAGAGAAGGAGGTGGAGATGGAGGTGGAAGAGGTGGGGTTAGGAGGAGAAGGGAGGGAGGAAGGGAGGGAGGGAGAGAGAGAGAAGAATATCAGACAATAACCTCTATTTTTTGTGTTTTAACTATCAGTCCCTCCCCTATTCTCCTGGAAGCTGGGACTCTAGGGCTGGGTGGAGAACTTACCCATATCCAGAATCCAGCACAGTGCTGGGTTAGGAGTCAATGCTAAAGAGTGTTTGCTGAGTGCCTGAGAGCAAAAAAAAAAAAGGGTAAAATCAGGTTCTTTGGGGAGAAATGTGGAGATGTGGTTTAAGGGTAAAAACTTGCAAGTAGTAGGTAAACGAGTTCTGGACATTCAATGTGCGGTCAACGGCACTGTATTGTGAACCTCAGAGTTGCTAAGAGACTCATCTTAAACTGTACTCATCACAAAAAAAATATTATTATGTGACATAATAAAGGTGATAACTAATGGTACAGTGGTGATCATACTGTAATTTATGAATGTATCAAGTCAACACATTGTATACCTTAAGCTTACACATTGTAGGTCAATTACATCTTAATTGTTTAAAAAATTGGGTTCTTCAAAACCCTGAGCTCCTAGACCAAGACTTGCCTGAAGCCAGGTCCACTGCTATACTTGCAATTCCCTTTCATGTAATATCTGGTTTCAGAAGGGTTTACTAACACTTGAACCTGAACAATTACAAATAGCTGCAGCCCCTTAATCACTCTGTGCCTCAGTTTCCTCATCTGCCACCCTGCTATGATCACAGGAGGAAGACGTAAATTGTTAAAAGCGTAGACTTTGGGGACAAGAGAATAAATGCAAATCTGAGCTCCATCACTAGTTCGCTGCAAGACATCAGGGGGTCACTTCGTTGGTCTGAGCCTCGGTTTTTCCATCTGCAAAACAGGCACAGTGCCCCCCTGATAAAGCTGCCGGAAGTAGTGAATGAAACAATGACCAAAAAAAGCTCTTCAGAAAGCGCCCAGCACATAATAGAACTCATTAAATGTTGACGGGACATGAAGCTCATTTTCCCGGCCCACCTCATCGAGAGTTAAGGTGATAACGGAAGCACTTCCCCGATGTCATAGTTTTCATCGTTGTTACTAGCCAGGTAAACCGATTGACAAAAACCAGGACAGAACAAAGGCCAAAGGAGCTTGAGACTGTTCTGGAAAACAAACCAAGGGAAGGTGGTGTGCACGAGCGAAAGCCCCAGGCTGTCAGGCAAACACAGACGTTGCTCTATAGTGGAGGATAAAGGCGAGTACGAAATGAAAGAGAACATGGGTATTTTCAAGCTTTAAATGAAATGTTTTTCCCTCAACTCAATTCAGAGTAGAAAAGTGCAGTCACATGTAATCAAGGGCAGACAAAGTGCAGAATATTTATTCCGGTAAAAACACTCATTGCTCCAAACTCACTTGAAACATGTTCTGCTTTCTAAAGAAGCTCTAACGGACTCAGAGCTGCAAAGACTCAGCTGGTGAGTGGCTGTAAGCAACTCAGTGCTTCCCAAAAAAGGGACGCCCAGCCCTGGGCAGTGGGAGCCCAAGGCCCGGGGCTGGCCGTCAAGGGGGGTGGCCTCAAAGGGGCTTTGCACCCGCTGCCACTTAATGTTCTGATGCGGATGGCACCGTGCAAGAACTGAGCCACAGATGGTGCTCTCTCAATGGAGGAAGGCCTGGCCAGGTGGCAGGGGGCGAACTGAGGCTCCCTTCCAGAGAAAAAGGAGGGACACTTGCTGCTCTTTTTCACTGTTTCATGTTTAGATGTCCAGCAGCAGTCACGGGGCCTGGAGTGTGTGAGGGGCTAGGCCAGCACCGTCCAACAGAAAAACAACACAAGCCACATTTGTACTTTAAAATTATTTCGTAAACCACATTTTAAAAAGTGAGAAAAGGCAAAAATAAAAGGGTGACGTTAATTCTGACATCTTTGGAGCCCTCTGGTATGTGGTACTGGAGAGAGTAAGTTTCTCTCTTTCTGTCTCTTTCTCATTGTTTCTCTCTGTGTTCCTTCCCTGTCTTTCTCTTTTTCCTCTGTTCCTCTCTCTCTCAACACTCTGTCTCTCTCTTTATGCCTCTCTGTCTACCTCTCTCTAAATCTGTCTCTGTATCTCTTAAAATTAACTTTTTTTCTTATTATAAAAGCAACAAAAATGAACCAGGGACAGGGGTAGAAAATGACAGAAACCGAATGGGGCAGAGAAAACTCTACCTAGATGAGCTAGTGCAGCCAAATTCTTCTGAAGACAAGTTCTTTCAGGAGATGCCTATGGGATGACAGAGACTAGCCATGAGAAGATGGGAGGGAGAAGACTGTTCCAGGCTGAGGGAACAGAAGGTGCTAAGACCTGAGACAATGAAGAACTGGCTGAGTTCCAGCAACTGAGAGGGAGTAAAAAAAAAAAAAAAAAACATCCTGGAGGAGAGCAGTGAAGCGAGGAAGAAAAGTAAGCAGGGGCAGACGAAATAATGGGTAAACAAACACAGCATTGCTATAAAGGTGATTTATCCTTAGGATCGAATCTCACAGGAAATACATAAGGAATAACTGGTCCAGAACAGTTTATAAACTAGTGTTTCATTCTGTCATTTGAAAAGTGAAAGGGAAACAAAGGAACTAAAAATACAAATTTTACATGCGATCCTCATGAATTGAGTGTGAAATTTTATTTTTCACTTTTAGACACAAAGAAAGAAAAAAATGAGTGATGGCGACTGACAGGTTGCCTAAAAGCTCTTGAAAGAAAAATCATAAGCCATTGGTTAGGTCCACCTTTCTAACTTTTCATGATGCTATCTTACCATGACGTGCTAAGGGAACCTAGGAGAGATACTGTCATGAAAAGTTAGAAAGGAAGACCTAATCAATGGCTAATAAATGAAGTTCTCATAATGGGTGAGTCCTTGGAGACTTCTGTGACAATGGAGTATTACGGCCCCCAATACGATTTACCATTACCTCTTAGACCAATTGCATCTGTCATGTATGATTGTTCTTTAATGGGTAGTGAGTCCTATAAAACATTCTCAACCTATCGCTTGGCACCCCCAATCTCCTTACCCTTCTCTGTCTTTCTTTGTATTTCTGAAACTTAACTGTGCATCCAAAATAGAAGAATGTTTTTTTAAAAAAATACAGATTCCCAACTCATCTCCCAATAACTTCTGCTGTAGTTTTCCTGGCATGGGGCCCAGGAATCTTCATTTTACCAAGCACCCCCTTCCCAGATGATGAAGACACAAGTAGAGAGCTGATGCTGTCTGATGAAACACTGGTCCACGGCGGTGCTGCCCGATGGCCCTTTCTGCATTCACAGATAGGTTCTGTCTCTGTGCTGAGCAGAGCAGCCACTGACCCCACGTGACTACCAACCACTTGGAGTCAGGCTAGCGGAAATGAAAAAGGGAATTTTTAATTTTAATTCATCTTAATTTAGCCACATAAGACTAATAGCATAACAAGCCTTTCTTCCATTAATAAAATTCGGGGCAGCGAACTCCTAGTTAAGGAAACTCTTGATGCTACAGATTTTCGTATGCAAAATTATTCATCCCCCATAATTAAATCAGTTGGAGGATATTTATAGATGTATATGTATATGTATGTGTGTATGTGTGTGTATATATATATATGTGTGTGTGTGTGTGTATGTATATATACATGTGTGTACACACACACACACACACACATATATACACACATACATACATACATACATACACGTATTTGGAGAGAGAAAGCATTCTCCTTTCCCTTTATGTGAGCTTAGCCTTAATTATCATTTTGTTTCAGGCTCATCAAAGAGTTTCTTGCTCACTATTTACCATCCCAAGAACACTAGCCAGATCCAGTTCCTACTGTACAACAAACATCAGGTAAGGTGGGGCACAGATGCCCCAAAAAAACCTCTTCAAGAAAAACTCAGCTTTCCTCATCTCGGGCATTCAATACGTCACACGCATAACTCCCTCATGGACCCCAGCTGCCCAGAGCTCACTGAGGTCATTGGAAATGAGCTAAAAGAGGGAAAAGCCATGTGGCTCAAGGGTCAGAAGAGACTTACTTACCATATGGCCTTGAGCAAGACCCTTTCAACTAGGGACCTCAGTCTTTCCATCTGTAAAATGGAGGCATCTTGGCTAAACAAGTTCAAGGACCGTTTGAATTTTACAATTCTTTTTTAAAATAACACAATTTACCCATAGATACTCAGGTGGCCATGATATATTTATATAATTGTTAAGTTTCCCATCTTTGTAATATATGTACATATAACATGCATAGCTTGTTATATAATATGTGGATATACACACAATATGTATAGGAAGATATACACATAAAGAAGTCCAGAAGTGTACATTCCAAAGCGTAACCAAAGTTTAACAAAAGTAACAGCCTCTGGGTAGCGTGTGATCAACATCTATTGGTTTTGACAATCTGGAACTCCATTTCAGGTAATCACACCTAACTTCCCCTCTTCTTCTTCCAGTCCATGTGATTTGAATGGAGTTGACTCCCTCTACCCCTAAAGCTCCCATAACGGACATGTGACTCAAGCTTGGCCAATAGAAGAACAGTATCCCCCAAGTTGCTCCAGTTGGGCACATGACCTAAATCAGCCAGTTAGAGTCAGTCCTGGGTCTTGACTAGAACCATGAGCAAAGGGCTCTCTTCCCTGCAGGAGAAGGTGAGTCTGGAGGTGTCTTGGGGCCATCTTTGGGCCAGGAGTGAGAGAACAACCCTACACGGAAGAAACAGAGCTAAGAGATTAAGAGAAACAAAGGCTGGTGATCTGCTTTGAAGCTCTAGCCAGCTGTACGTCAAAATATCTCTACCCTGAGCTTTGTAGCCTAGCAAGTCAGTAGATTCCTTTCCCATATCAAGGCCAGGTGGGGTTGGCAGTCACCTGCCACCTTTGTGATTATATATGTGGCTTTGGCCAGTAGGGGAAGAAGATGACCTCCACGTTTTATTTTGGGGACTTCTATTTTTAGATATTTTTTCACAATAAGTATGCATTTACTTTTTAAAAATACTTTGATGTCCTTGGTCCTAGATAAACATTACTCACATGTGTTGAGCTCTTGCCGTGGATCAAACACGAAATGAAGTGTTCCATGCATTATTTCATTTAGTACTCACTCTCACCCTATAAGGTAGGTACTGTTGTTACCACCATTTTATAGATGGGGAGACCAAGAAGGTAATGCAAACATTCAAGGTCACATGGGGGGACTGGACTGGGACCCATGCCTGTCAGTCTCTAAAGAACCAGTTCTATCCCCTCTTTATTCCAGTTTCATGGCAAGAACATTTAACACAAAGGGTTCTTAATAAAGAGCTGTCTTTACCCCTAGACTCCAAGCTTTCATAAAGAGTCTTGTTCCTTACTGAACACCCAGCACCTACCCCCGTGCCTGGCACAGGGGGCTCAACAATCCTGTGTTGAATGAATGAGCAAATGAATGAATGAATGAATGAATGAATAGGATGCAATGTCTGAGGTGTGAGGAGGCCCAGGTATATGAAACACTCATTTCAGGCCAACATCTAAAGCATTCCTTCCAGCTTCATCGGGATATATCTTAACAGCTCAGACATGCTTTCCAGTCGAAAACATTCATTTAATTAGCAGGCATTTTCCAAAACGGATGTGCCTTTCTCAATCACTGTGTCTGCGGCGGCGGACATTTGTTGAAAAGGTGCCCCCCGCCCCCAAACATCAAAGCGTGTGCTCCGCAGACCTTTCTCCCCCAATTACTCCCATTGGGGAAGGACGGCCGGGCAGACGGGAAATCGGCCGCAACGTGCAAGATGTTTTCCCTTTGTAAAAGGGATGCTTGTGGTGTAAAGTCCTTTTGGGGGAGGGAAAAATATCTATGTCTTTTTTTTTTTAATATGTGTCTTTTAAAATGTATCTTTTGTCAATATGGGCTGCTCACTGCAGACTGCCAAAAATCATTTCTGGTTGAGGTCTAGCTTCCCCTCCCCAAAATTGTAACAAAAACAATCTACAAGATACTGTTTCATTGGGTTTATTGTATTGCTGATTTTTGTGGCTGCCGGGATGGGTACTCTGGTCCTTCCTCGCACTCTGCTTTGGTTTGACCAGTACGACTGAGCTTGACTGGAGACTCTGTGCCTTCTTCTGTCTCGAGTCCCTGCATCCCAGATCCTGGGACAGCAGTAGCTATGAAGTGAAGAGGGCATTCATATTTTGGCAAAATCATGCTCCTTAAGAGGATTCTCCAAGTCCACTGAAGTATAGCTAGAGTTGGTTGGATCAACCCCTCACCACAAAATCTTCCATAGCCCCTCCACTGCCATCTGGGTAATGAATGAATGAATGAATGAATGAATGACTTAGCATGGCTCACAGACCTCAATTCTGCTCCTCCTGGGCCCCAGCCAAACAACTTATCTGCAGTTTCCAGCATCTTGCGTCCTCACTTTACCACCAGTTCCTTTGGATGTGCCCTTCCCACCCCTGGACACCACCTTTCTGTCTCACGTTTTTCACCTGGTTAATTCTACTGAGCGTCAGGTCCCAGCTGAGATGTCACCTCAGACTTCCTCCAGGAAGTCTTCCCTGCTTCTTCTCTCCACTCCCCAGTGGAAGAATTGAATTAAGTGCCCTCTCTGGCACGATCATTGCTTACCCCTCTAGCACTGACGGCCCTATTATAAATGCCCATCTCTTTCTCCATCACTCTCACTGGATTTGAATCTCTTAAGTGCTGAGTCTCATAGCCTGGCATATAATAGGCCCCCACTGAACAGCTGTTGAATGAACAGGATACATCCATGAATGGAGACAGGGAGAGAACACAGCATCCAGGTAGCAAACCTACATGAATTTTCCTCATTAAGATGGTCAAGTTGCAGACTGCTAAACATGGTAATGAAGGCAGGTAAATTCCAACCCTTACCCCCAACCCCAGGGTGCACAGAAAACTAACTGTCCCCTACCATGGTCCCAGCGAGGAAACCAACTTATACCTACAACATAACTCCAACCAAACGGTTCTGTCCACAGCTTCCCAAGCAAGCTAACTTTGCTCCACAGCCTGATGCAGTGAAACAAGCCACTTGGAATGAGCCTTCAAGGTCACGGAGAAGGCTGGGTGAGACGAGAAGGCAAAAAGTACAAGAAGGTGGAGATTCTTGGACTGGGGTGCTCTCTCTCTTCGACTTCAGGTTCTGGTTACATTCCTGTCCAGCGACTGCCAAAGAGCCAGGGCTGAGTCATAAAGACACAGTGGGAGAGAAGTGGCAAAGAATCTTAAAAACGGGAAGTGTCTTTTCCCTCCAAATTGCAGGTCCCGGGAAGACACCATTTTACCCTGTTCTTGTTCCATGCCACATGGTACTTGATCGGGTGAATGGGCTTTGGTTTTTTTCCTGTTATGTGACACTTGTGGTACAAAGCTCACTGCTAAACAAGAATTATTGGCTTTTCTCGGCCTTTACCTACATGGCATCTCCTTAGGATAGAAAGTTTACACTTGTTTCTCAGTATCTCAACCCTCTCTTCCCTGTGCCATTGCTCTAAGCAAGTCCAAGTACACTTCTGGCTCAGTGGGTTTTCCTCATTAACAGAGAACCCTTTCTTGCCTCAAAATACATGCTTGGAAACCATGCTTAGATATCCTAGTATTGAAGCTCACTCTGCCAGGTGTGTGTTTGCACAGGACCTCTGCATCTTTCAGGCTGTGCGATCTTGGGCAAATGACCTAACCTCTTTAAGACTTAGTTTCCTTGTCTGTAAAATGAGACAATGGCAGACCTCTCTCATGACCTTTCATGAGGACTGAAGGAGATGACATGTACATAGCATCATGCAAGGCTCCTGGCTTTAACAAAGCACCTATCCCCAGCAGTCATTATTCCTGCACTGAGGTGAACCGCCTTCTTGGATGAGGGCTCGCATTAGACCACCATCTTTTCCATCCCAGATTTTGTAATCCTAAAGCAGTATGCTGAATAAACAGAAATAGATGTTTCTGTCTTATATAAATGGAGAGCCTCAGAAAATGCAAACAAGACAAAGAACTAGTTCACGTTGACTCCAGGATGTATTGTGAAGAAGTTTTGTTTTTTTGTTGTTAATACATTCCTGATAGCCACTTGTTTCCTGGTTATTCGCCTCTTTGGCTCTGATTGGCTGAGTTCCAGTTTCTTGAGGTTTTTACTGCATTTGGAAGCTATGTTATGAAAAACTTGAAGCCTCCACAAAAATGAAAACTTCCTTTTCTTCCCCTTTTCTCCCCAGAGTGTGCTGGCCAAATACCCCTCAGATTTGGAGGACCGTCCAATTTCAAATGCTTTGTAGCAATGATTCCATAACCATCAGTTGTCCCAGAAATTATAGCATTTAGGCATCTAAACTGTAATTCGCTGCCTTGCCTCTCACACTGAGACACGGTCAGGAAAAAGCCTTTGACGTCCCCTGCCAACCCAGTATTTGATTCAGATCATTGTCTCATATTCACGGTATAGCTTGCTTATCCCTTCATCCAGAACTCCCACTATCCAACCATTACCTTCCCCACTTCTAAGAATGTCACACACACATACACAAACGCATGCACACGCACACATGGTCGTCTTCCTTCTCTTCCTGCTCCACGGGCCTCCTCATCCTTACAACCCACGCTCAACAAAAACTTCGGTTAAAAGGTTCGAGAAAAACCAAAATGCCTTTCATTACCGAAGGGTGTGTGAAGGTGTTGTAATTACACCACCAACCAAAGGATCCATTTCTTCCCGAACGCCTGAAAGGGTCTGGATAATCTTACAAAGTCATGGTCTTGTTTTCTGCATGATGGAGGCAAGCCAAGATACACCCACACTGATACACGGTTCTTTTTTAGGTCTAGTAAGCTTTTCAACAGCAAGCTAGCCCCACGACCTGCAAATACAGCTCCTTGGCTTGGTTACTTTTCTCCTTCTCTAGGTCTCTTGATGATACTGTCGACTACTCAGAATCAGCCCCAAAGCGCAGGTCCACAGTCTTATGGGAAAGCCCAAGGGCCGCATCAAAATCAGGCTTAGGAGCAGTAACCAGGGGTGGGGTGCCATCTGCTGGCCACTTTGATAAGACAGCTTCCCGCTTCTTAACACACACTAAGGAAATGTTCCCGGTTTCAAAGCTGCAGAAAGGATTTGATGGTGGCTTCAGGCACAGGAACAAACGATTTTTACTGTATTAATATCTTACTATTGGGAATAGGCATTTAGAAACAACGCCGCCTTTTCTTTCACTTTGTTGTTTTTTTTTTTTTTTTTAGGTATTTAAAGGCAAAATCTGAAATCTGGGAGCGATCGACTGCTTACAATTGCTTTTAGTATTGCTGTTGTTGTACGGTGTTATGCTGGTGAATAACAAAGATAAACTCTTTGGAATTTTGGTTTCGCACACTCATCATCAAGATCCCTAAATCAGCATATCACAGTTTGCAAAGGGATTTATGATGCTCGGCAAGTTTATGAGAACTTAACACAACAAAGGCCAAAAAAAAAAAAAGAAGAAGAAAAAGAAAACTGAAATGGATGAGCCCGTTTCCAAAGGAGCAAAAATACGACTAACGAACGTGTACTTTTGTGATTAGAGTGAAATGTTTCACATGAAAATAAGCATTGCTACTTAAGCTCAAAGGGCTCTTCCCCCCCGTCCCCCGCCAAGGTTACATTTTTGTAGTCTACTAAAATCCAGAGAAAATACTGGATGTTCTCCTTTTTAAAATTTTTGCCTATTCTAAGAAATAACCCAGAAAACCTCAATGCCTAAATGTGCTCCTTTTGAGCTGACTTTGTCTGTATTCCTTCTGGTTTCAAATAAGAAAGTATATTGACAAAACTGATATAAGGAACGGGGATACCTTTCTTTTAATATTTGTAATATTTGCCAGGAAACGTGTCAATCACATAAAAAGTAAGATATTTTCTCTACAGTTGTACCAAATGGACATTTTTCTTAATGGTCACGTACACGGGTTTAGACAAATATACGGGAAAATAGTAGAAATTGCTTATACACACATTCCTGTTCCAATCTGCCATGTTTAGAAATGTCCTTATTGAGAAGCCTTGTTCTCTGGTTGGATGTGAATAAGCTTTCTACGCCAAACAAGTCTTTGGGATTTTAATAATTCCTTTTGTTTGCGCTTTGCTCAGGCTTTGGGAGGCACCTACAAGCTCCAGTCCTTTCTACGAGGGGAGGATTTGGTTAATAGTTCCTAGTATTTTCAGTCCCTTCGTTGATTTCCTTCCTTTCCAGTATTTTTAGTTCCTGAGATAAAAACCTCATTTATAATAAAGTCAAAATCCCTGGAAAACATTTCATCAATGAAACATCCAGTTTTGCTCTTCATTATTTTATTGAATGAGTGTTATTTTTCTTTGAAAATTGGAGACCTAGCTCTGATTCTTTAAAGGCAGACACAAAGGCAGAATTAGGTGGCTTTTTTTTTTTTACTGTTTTAAGATGTAAATATATTATTTAAAATGCTCATTCTTTGGTGTAAAATAGCCTTTCTAAAGGCACAAATTTGCTAAGACCAAATCATTCACTGTAGGAATTGGGATATGTCATTACGAGATTCAGTTCTGGCAAATCTTAATTAAATGTATATCTCAAATTCTTTTTATCATTGGTCCCTGGGCTAAAGTGTTAAAATTTTGAGGCACAAACAAATGACATTTTTAATTGAAACTAGTCAAATAAGAAGTTCTATTTCTTTTTCTTTTTCTTTTTTAAGTTCTATTTTTTTTTACAGGGTCTCTTCATTATTTCCCCAGAAGTTTGGGGAGGTTTTTGCAATCATTATGTACATTTGAAATACCAGCTGCTAACTTCAACTCAATTTTCTGCCCTGTTTGAAAAGGATTTTTTTTTTGTTTGGGTTTAGTGGAGTTAGAATTGTGTGTGTGTGTGTGTGTGTGTGTGTGTGTGTGAGTGCGCGCGCGCACGCGCGCGCGCGCGCACACGCACGCAAAAAAAAAAAAAGAAAAGCACACAAATAAAATAGTTTTGCTTTGAAGTTGCCACATAATTACTGTTAAGATCTACCAAAATGTACTGAGAAATAGCACTCCTTGTTCGAAAGTGATGAGCAGGCAAGTAGCATCCAGGCAGACCTTTTAAAAGAATGGAGAGAATTAAGAACAAGAAGAAATACAACCAAGGTAAGGTAGAAAGATGTGATTTCTGTTGTCATTTACATCTAAAACATGAAGGAAAGGGAAGGAAGAGAGAGAGGGAGAAGGGAAGGAAGGTGAAGGAAGGGAAATGAAAAAGAAAGAAGGAAACATAGAGAGAGGGAGTGAGAAAGTGGGAAAGAGTAAAGGAAGGAAGAAAAGAAGGGAAGGAGAAAGGAGGAAAAGAAAGAAGGAAGGAAGGAAGGAAGGAAGGAAGGAAGGAAGGAAGGAAGGAAGGAAGGAAGGAAGGAAGGGAGGAAGGGAGGGAAGGAAAAGGAAAGAAAGAAGAGAATGAAAGAGAAACATTTACCATTTATCTTTGTGTGTTTTCCTATTTAAAGCTTTGTGTCCTTGGTACCAAAATTAAACATTACATATGGAACACAGACAGAAGAAGGGAAAAATAGTTGGTTTCCTTTTTTCATTTCCTTTGTTGGAATACTGACTTGGAACATCTGAAGAGAAAATGGTTGCAAAGTTGGAGAATTTTTCTTTCAGCAACGAACAAACTAGCAGCCTCTTTCAGCAAAACTTCTTAATGTCACAGTGCCCCCTGGAGTACCGCCTGGAAGAGACCCTAACTTCCACTAACTTCCCCACTCTTGTTTTTCTTACAATGGGGAGGGGAGGGGGGAAGAAGGGGACTGGAAAAATTTTAAACAATCTCAGCTCTTTTGAAGAGCTGCCACCAGCCAAGGGAGAGGAGGGTTTCGAGAAATAACTTCCGATTTATTTCAGATAGTTAGGAGAAGGGGGAAGGAGAGAATAAAACCTTTCTCTTCATTTTTTTTTTTCCTTACCCCTTACCCTCTTAATCCTATTTTAGTTGAGGTCTGACCTTGGAAATTTCCAAAAGACTTTAATCTCCTGTACTCTAAATTGCTAAAGGGAGCTGAAAGAGAGAGTATGTGGACGCGGGTAAAGGCGGCTTAAAATTGTTTATTTATGAATGGGTGAGATTTTCTTGATAGTAAGAATGTTAACTAGTTCATTAGGCACTCTCTGTAAATTCAATTTTTTTTTTCTTTTCATCCACCCCCACCCCTATTTTTTTTTCCCCCAGACAAATACATTCAATCATTAAAACTCAGCTGAGAAAAATGATCTTAAGCTATGCCTTCCGCCTCTGGGCAGAGCTGACCCACTCAAACGTTAATATTCTCAGATAGTTAGGAAATGCCATTTGATATTTTCTATAACTACATCGCTGTTCTGCAACCCCTGACTCTACCAGAGGAAACAAATTACTTTCATGTCAAAGGAAAGGGGTGGGGGGAGAAAACAAGAGAGAGAGTCATTTCCATAAATATTTTTTTGCGATATAAAAGAAATCCAGGCACTATGCAGATCTCAAATTTGGGGAGGTACGAACTCATTGAAATCATTAAGTATTTCATTTTTCAGATGAAAGGCTCTCATTTTGCATTACCGTGTAGAGTTCTGATGTAATTTGAAGTGTCACTTTGGAGGGGGTTTGGTGATTAAGTCTTTTTCATTTCTTTCATTAAAGGGCCAATTTTCCTGATGTGGGTTATAACTTCGTTCCAATCTGAAATTTCACCCACCCTCACTCCCCCCTTGAAAAGGGTCTATATGTATGACTGATTTTGAAAGAATAACAAATCCAGTTGTATACTTATTTTTTGTAACTGCTTTTGATTTTATTGACCTACGAAATGCAGAAACCACTTCACTATCATTCTAAAGGTCCATTTTAAATCAGGAGATACATCAAGGTATAATTACTCATATTTAAAACATTTCATAATTATAGGAAGAATAAAAAATGGCTTTTGAAAAAAAAAACACTATTGGAAGCAATTGACTCTCAAGAAATGTCTGCCTTTTATAAAGTTTATAATTTTCCAGTAAATTCTTTTAAGTTAATAAACATCTTAAACATGAAGAACCTTAAAAGCCACCCACCCCATCTGCCAACACACATACACAAACAGAAAAAAAAAACAAAAAACAAAAAACCTAAAGTCTTTTAAAATGTGTATTTTTTAAAGACCTCAGAGACAAAAATATTTTTCAGGAAATGTCAAACATGAACATCCACATAATATCTACATGAAATAATAAATCAAAATCAGCTTTTTTTATCTGACAAAACATAATAAATGGGTACAGAACATTATTTTTGTGCATGTTTTTTTAGCTCTCCAAAACACCCAATAATAGATAATGCCCTATTGGGAAAGATAATGTGTGTTTTCTTATAACTTGGTGGGAAAAAATATTTTTTTAGTCTTTTAAAGGAAATTAGATATATCTTTGGGTGCGGGGGGAGGAATATAATGTTTCACCGTGATAGAATCCAACAAAAACCCAGGAAATTCTCAGTCCAACTGATGCTCTGCTAAAAATTCACACCATTGTGCCCCTTAACCGACAACAGATTTAAGAGCCCAGAATGTCTGGGTGAACCTCTTATTTCCTGACTCCCAGCCTCTCATGTCCAAACACCAAATTGTTATTTAAACATCAGCCGGCCTTAGAAGGGTTGCCATCTTTTTTTCTTCCTTTGTTTCCCCATAGACATTTTACACCTTTGCTCCTCCTTGTTTCGCATCACCCGAAATGTACATATTCCATTTTAACCCCGGTGACTGATAATGTTTTGGGGGCAAACGGAAATCCTTTTTCAATCAGAAGAGTATTTAACAGGAGAGAAGAATGATAGAATCGTGAAGTTTCTGAGCTGAAGTGAAATCTAGGATATAGAGCAAATCAAAAAGAAAAGATCCGTCAGATAAAAGGGTGGAGAAGGGGGCGTGGGGGGGGATCCCCCAGATTTGTCAATGGAGATCTTTTGGGCTATGCTTAGAGAAACATGAACCGTCAAGGAGTCACGCCTTTGTGAGAGTTTCAGTTACAAAATCAAATTACAGAACCCAGCACGCTGTCAGGAGCGCTTGCTAAATGTTTAAGCCCTGTAGTTCCACACCATTTGTGGACTCCAGACCATTAATTTACTACTGGATTGTTAATTACAACGGAGTAATGGAAAACCAGGCTCGTAGATTTTATGGACACCGCTTCTGTGCAAGTGACTGTTGCTACTTTCAGGGACTAAAAGCTTAAACTTTAACTGCATTTTAAGTATTTGGGACTGGGGTGTCAGGGGGGGAGGACCTGTGAGTACATGCTTTGAGCAGGTAAGCAGTTAGTTATTAAAATGGGCTTTGAAGCTCTCTCTTGGTGGATGTCTGCATATTTTAAGGGTCCCAACCAAAAAAAAAAAAAAAAAAAAACTCTTTTTTTTTTTAATGCACCTAATTTGGATCTCATTGAATTTTCTGCATGCACTGATACTAGAATATTTTGGTGAATTTAATTTCCCCAAACCCCCTGTATGAAAAGAAAAGAAACTCTTTCTTAAAGAGATTTAGAAAGGGAAGAAAAATCCTTTTTAAAAGGCTTAGGGGAGAGTGGGGTGGAGGGAATAAGTGGTAAGGAGGCTTTATTTTCTAAAGCTCAAATTCCAAAAGAGAAGGCCCGTCTACGTTAGAACTGAAACTAATTTACCTGAATTCCTTTGTCACCGCTTGGCTCTTGACTATTAAATGATTCTTTTCACTAGCCAATAAAACCAAATCAAAAGCGTGTTTTGGGTGGAGGGTGGTGCCAGGCGGTCCCCCACAAGTGGAAAGCCAACTTTCTGTGCTGTGTTTGTTTTGCTTTCTCCCAAGAGGGTTTTCAGAGAGGGAGCTGGGGTTTGGGGCCACCTTACTTGGGTCCCAGTCTGATGGGGAAATATGGGGGACTCGTGGGCTCTTGTCTGTGAATTATCTGCCTCTTCAGTATCACCCAGGGAGGGAAGAGAAAATGCCTGCCTCTCAGCCAGGTCGACAAACCGGTAGCCTACGCTGTCTCTTTGTTCCCCTCTCAGAGGCTGTTTTAGGATCTCTGCCAAGGCAAAGAGTCGAGAACGTGTTCGTTACTCTTCAGAAAACAGCTCCGACTTTCTGCACCTTTTTTTAAACAACAGCGACAGTCGCTGCCTTCCGCCCTACACGTTAGAGAGGATGTGTGCAAAAGATTTGGGAATCCTTAAAAGCAAGAAGCTATATGAAAATACAGAGGTTTTAAAAAACACCTTACGACAGCCCCCTTTATCCTGTTCCTGGCATCCTGTTGGTTCGGATGGCAAAGAATGTCTAAGAGAACTGCAGAAAAAGTGCTTAAGAATTACGACTGATGAGTAAAAGTAGCCAGCACAGAGCCAGGCAGCTAACAGCCAATATTTAATTTTAATAGAGGTAAGAGACGTTCAAACTCTTTCCTCCAATCTTTAAATTGGAAAGGTTTCCCCCCCGCCCCGCACCCACCTTCTTTTATTGTAGGACACCCAAGCAGAGGGAGAAATGAAGAGAGGACAAGTCTGCTCAGTAATTACTGCCCCGGGTTGTCGGTGCTCGAGGGAGGTTTTGAGGCCTTGTTTCTAGTCTCTTTCTGAGACCATGACATGCACCCAATTGAAAAATGGATGGACTAAAGCTTTTCACTGTTCTCCTGTCCAAATTGGATTGGTTACCCAATTTGACTGAGTGCTTAGAAATTAGTCAATAAGGCAACTAATTAATAATTTGACCGGGGGTGAAAAGTCAATTTCTCAGCTGCACATAGATGTAAGTCGGGGGACATCTTGAGGCACCCAGCAACATAATTCCAGCAATATCTCGTTGCACTGATAATCTGCAGTTGAAACAGGAATTCTGGTCTCAGTTCACTTGATATTGGGCTCTTTCTTTCCAGTGGAATGGTACAGTGGAAGGGAATGATGTGCAGAGAAAATGAAAGGCCTTGAGAGGTTTTTAATTTAACACAACACATGGTCATAATATATTCTATATGACCTATATTTATAAGCCCTATTGCATGATAATGTAGTCATAATCATGATGTAGCAAGTATTTATTTACTATATTCTAGGGACTGTACTAAGTAAGTTCCCTTAAATCATTATCTTATTTAATCCTTATGGTCCCACAATAAGGTAGATACTATCATCCCCATTATACGGATAAGGAAACTGAGGCCCAGAGAGTTTAGCCGCTTATCAACCAAGATCATGTGATAATAGAGAATATAGTTAAGACTTTGAACTCAGATGCATAGATTTTATTTCTTGCTTTCCTAATCCTCTTCTCTACGAGCATGGGGGAAATTAACCAGCAGACTCGTTGCCAATTTTCTTACTGCCTCAAAGAAAACTGAAAGGCTTTTAAGACAGGCCCTAATTTGCTGGGCAGCTGTGGACAAGGCACATGCCTCTGAGCCTCAGTTTCCCCTGGACAAAGTCAGCGATGTCTCCTAACAGTGGGTCCATAAAATAACCTCAACATTACACACTCCTGGTTCTACCAAGAAACGTGTTTTTAAGAAACCATTGGACATTTTCTCTGTACCCAGAGATGGCAAAACTTGAGAAGATGCTAGGTTTTTGTTTTTTTTTTTTTTAATTCTGGAATGGACCTTAAGAGATCATTTAGAGTGGTTTCAGGATCTAGTTGTTGAGAACCAAATCAGCCTGAGTTTGATTCGTGCCCTACCACTCACCACAGAAGTGGGGCTTTACCCCTCTGAGCCTCAGTTTCTCCACTTATAAAACTGGAATAATCATATTTATAATACAGCGGGTACTCAAATGACATTGGGTCATTCAACATCACACTGATGAGATGGTGTAGGAACTTAACTCTTGTTTATACCAATTAGCCTGTGGTAAAAGTGGTTTTGTGATACCTCATTTCACGTAAAGTTGCATAACCTATGGACGACATTAAGTGAGGCCCGACTCTATATACGTCTATACCTTGTAGGATTGCTGTGAGGGTCAGATAAGAAAACCCTTTATACAGGGCTCAGGAAGTGGCCCTAGAATAAGGATGATGACAGCGACAGTGACAATGGTGCTGATGGTGATAATGAAGGTGGTTACGGTGAAAATGGTGATGAAGATGATGACGGTGACGCTGGTGACGATGGAGGTGATGATGAGTTTCCTAGTGAAGAGGACGATGATGATATTAATCAAACCAGGTTATAGCTACAGAACTTGAGGCCCCAAAGTCATATACTAATAACCAGCTCAGCCAAACCCTGGACCTCCATCTCCCCAAGGCTGCTGCCCTGCATCTTCCACACCCCCATGCTAAAAATAAGTGGAGGAGGAGGATTTGGCTGACGGAGCCTGGGAACCGTGGGCTGTGGCTGGAGTCAGCAACAATGGCCTTCCCGCCGCCCTCAGCAACTTTTACAACGCCAGGGAAATCACTCCGCCCTCACCAGACCTCGCTCGCTGCCTTTCACGGGTGATGCCACCCCCAGATGTTTAACGGAGGAGAGCGCGGGGAAGGAGGCGCCTTCCGGAAGGCTGCCCTTTCACCAGTAAGCTCCCAGTGATCTCACTGCAGCTAGCCCCGCACTGCATTTTGAGAAATTTGCCTTTGGGAAATCGATTTACGTTCTGGTTTCAGCCCAAGAGACAAAAGAACCTATTGAATTCGTCAACCCAGTTTTCCAGATGGGGCTAAGTGGTTCCTCAAGGGACTTGTGATCAAGACTATGAGAAACCAGAGTTGAAGGGAAGGAGATGTGAGAGGGGAGAACAATACCTATATTTCATGCCAAGTAGTAGTAGCAGAATTGATATTTTAGGTCCGCACACATCCACGAAGAGCACTGAGCTTCCCTAAGAATGAGAGAGAACTGGTTTGGGGATTCAGCGGAGCCCTGCCGTCAAGGCACAGCTGTCCCAGGACCCCAAAGCTAACCAACAGAGAGGAAGAGGTGATGCTGTCTGCCTTGAGGATCCACAGCAGACATTGCTAACAGAGTGGCATTCTCCACCCAGCCCACAACAGCCTCTCAAGGCTTCTCAGACACAGAGCTCTAGGCAGGCATGAGCAATCGATCAGAGTGGACACAGGGATGAAAATGATTTTCCCCTTGGCATGTGTGAGCAAGACCAGTAAACGATTCATAAGGTCTTATGCCTGCTGAAAAAGCCATTGAGTGACTAGGTCAGGGGAGGGGTTACCCTACATAAACCAGGTGGTGACTGTAGGATTTAGGCCTCCCAGCCTAATCATGTTTCAAATATTATGGGTAATGTTTCATTGATTGATCGATTTGTTCATTTGTTCATTCACTCACTCATTTATTCATCCATCCATTTACTCATTTACTCACATATTTATACATCCATTCATTCATTCGCTCATTTATTCATTCATTCACTCAATTATTCATCCACTCACTCATTCATTTTTCTCATTTATTTATCCTCTCACTCATTCACCCCCCCCAATCATTCATTTACTCATTTCCTCTGTCATGCATTTTTTAATTCAACCAATATTTACTCATTGTGCTTTCTATGTGCCAGGCACTGTCCCAGATACTGAAGATGTAAAAATGAATAAAAGAAACCCAGCTCTGTCTACAGGGAGCTCACAGTCTCATAGAAAAAACTAAACTTAATAATGACACGATTATTTCTTTTCAATTGTGTTCATTGCAACAAATGAGAAATACTGGATGCTTTGAGAGCATAGATCAGGGACTCAGCCTAGTAGGGAACAGTGGAGGAAGGAATCAGGACAAACTTCCCAGAAGAAACACTTAAAGATGAGGGGTGAACTTGACAAAAAAAAGGGGGAGAAGGGTTTCCAGGTGGGAGAAATGGCTTCTGCAAAGGCCTGGAGGTGGGTGGAAGCTTAGCACCTTGCTGAAAATGAGAGACGGTCAGAGGAACCGGAGTCCAGACACTGCAGGAAGGAGTGACACTCATTGGTGCTACAAACATGGGTCTGAGTGTGACCTGCACCTACTAAAACCCTTCAGGGGCTCCTCCTGCCTTCACGACGAACTCTAAACCCTTCACCACGTTCTGGCCCTGCTCGCCTTCCCACCTCTCCCCACGCCAGCCTTTCTCACTGAAGACACTACACGTCCGGTTTCTAGAACAGAAAACACTAGAATGCAAGCCCCACAGGAACAGAAACCAAGAGGGTTTTGCTTCCTGCTGCATCCCCAGTGCCAAAGGTCTTGGCATAATGCCAGACACCTAGATGAACTCGATAAATATTGTATACGTAAAATGAAGAATTCTTTGACACCTCACCCCCACCCTTGGCACAATGTCTGGCACAATGTAGTGGAAGTTTAAAAGCTGGAAGAGAGGAGAGAAGAAAGAGGAAGGGCGAGAGGGAAGGAGGGAAAAAGGAAGAAGGAAGGTCGAAAGAGGATGGAAGGAAGGAAGGAAGGAAGGAAGGAAGGAAGGAAGGAAGGAAGGAAGGAAGGAAAGAGGGAGGAAGGGAGTAAAGGAAGATGGATGGTGGGGAGGGAAAGATCTGATGTGAGTATTGGGAAATGGTCACGCCATAAACCAAGGTCCCCAAAGCTCTAATTTCCATACAAAAAAGACCTAGTCATTCTAAACCACTTCAAGAACAAATTACATTATAAAAAAAAACCATTGAGCCTCATCGGCCTCGCAAGGCAAGGTCCAGCAGTGACAAGGAGAAGGCCTGACTCCCAGCAAGATAGGTGGGGCTCATTTGGATGCTTTAAGCCAAAAGGCATTTTTTGTGGCCTAGTAATTTCTGAAAGCTCTTGGTGAGGCTAACTGGCTCCAGGCTCAGTCTCCTGCAAAGATGTCACCTTTGCAGTTCTTTGGTTCCGCCTCATGTGCCCAGCACAGGCCAAGCTACCTGGTGTGCCTCAGTTTCCCCACCTGTAAAATGAAGTGATTAGGTTAGATCGCCTCTAATCCAACCCCTAACACCATGAGTCTCTTTAGAGTCTATTCTCGGGATTCTTTTTTATCCACCCACTCCAATCCCCAAATTATTATTAATAATGATGATGATGATGAGATTAGATAGTAATTATTATATATTAGCTTCCACTTCTTGAACCACTTTTTATTTCATCTTCACAACGGTCACATAAGGCAGATCGATGGTCTCCATTTTACACGTGAGCAAGCTGAAGCTTAGA
>CM053510.1:100691817-100729206 GCA_028627145.1 Eidolon dupreanum | reverse complement strand
TCCTTCCCAGCTGCTGAGCCAATATGGGTTTGAGCTGTGATTCTGTCCTTGCAACCAACAGAGAATCGACTAAGAGAATGTTTTTAACCAGCATTGCGTGGTTGAGACCATATCCCATCACACAGACACAGACAAACTACATCTACAAAGAAACTTTAAACAGACCTGGAAATGGGCATTAGAGAGCAAAAGAGGCAAGGGAGAAGTACTGAGGAAAAAAGAGACCCAACATTGCCACTTCCTTCCAGCTCGGCCTTGGACCCATATCGTAGCTTGTGCAATGAGGTCCTTGGGTGTGCGTTTCCCCAGAAAAGCATGGCTACCTTTACTATACAGCCACCCGTGTTCTACCATAGCTCATGTAACCCTCATAACGACCCGGAAAAATGAGATAGCAATGTCCATTTTGCAGGGGAGGAAACTAATTAACTAGAGCAATTAAACTGCCACATAATAAGTAGCAGAACCTGAGTTTTGAACTCAGATCTCTGTCATTTTAATGTATCTCTCTTTAAAAATAATAATAATAATAATAATAATAATAATAAAACTACACGAAGCTGTCTCCCCCATCAATGACATGCTGGTTCAGATATCAGCACTTTCTCTGGAGTTTTCCCTCTTCTCTCTCTGCTCTGATATGTCAAGGGGGTTGCCCAAGCCTAGAAGGTCTGGAATTAACCCCAGACACATCCCGACACGTCAGACATTTCTTTTTGTAGCTCCCAGGTTCGCAGGGAGTTTGATCCTAAAAAGAAATACTCCCAGGGCAGTGGCCGCCTCCCCTTCCAGGAACCAGTGCCTCTGTGTGTTGGGAGCAGTTAGGTCAGCGTATTTGTTCATACAAAGGCAAAGATATGAAAATGAGGGTGTCCGATGGATCTGGAATAAAGCAGGACAGAGGCCTTTGAAAACAGAGAAGATGAGAAGAATGACAGATAATATTCTTGTCACTTACGCTGCTTTGAACCCCTAATTCAAAAGCACTTTTAAAACTGTGCTCGGCGTTACTTTTCATCCTAGGGCAGAGAGAGAGAGGTTCTGATGGCCCTGATTTTCAGTTCAGTTGCTGAGTCAAGAAAAAGAGAAAACAGAAATTAGGAGCCAGTCAATTCTCTTTTTTTTTTTTTTCATAGCAATCTGTCCTTAGGCTATCTATTCAACCAATATTTACCAAGCACTTATGCACCAGCCACTGCTCTATGCACCAAGAACACAGCTATAAACAAGACAGACTTTCCCAACGCCATAGACCTGATCATGTCATGTTCCCTGCCTAAAGCCTTCAGTGGCTCCCCACTGCCCACATGACCAAGTCCAAAGGCCTCCATATGATATACAAAGTATATCATTATCTGGCCTCTTCCGTTTGACTGCTTTCACTTGTTCCCCATCCACTCCTGCTTCCAATCTACACTGTGGCTATACCAAAATTTTTTCCATGCCCCCAGCCCCCAGGCATTTAAGCCTGCTGCCCACTTCCTCGGAGCGGTCTCACACTACCACCAGCGCCCTCTTGCCCAGTCACTGGCTGCCTCGCGCTTCCTCATCCTTCGGCATAGATGTTACCTCTTCAGGAAGTGTCCTTGACTCCCTTTCCCAGCAGTGTTAAGCATCTGTAAATGATATTGTTGTTTTGTAGGTCTCACTTCTCTTTTCCTCTTCTCCAGTAATAGAAAACCCTCCCTGCTTTGGAGAACACATTTGATGGACTTCAGATGGGGCTACCCTGGGCCCCTGGGCCAGCCAGGGGTAACGTGAGCCTTGGCTGTCACTGAGCTGAGTATCACTGAGACCCCACTAGTCCCTAAGAGCCACAGGAGAAAGACTGACCTGTCTGCTTCACTGATCTGACCTAAATACCTCATGCAGGTAGATGGATAACAGGTGGATTACCAATAAACACATTCTAAATAGATGAAGGAAGAGAACTTAAAAATTGCTTTCAAATTTGATCAAGTGAAAAATAGCTGGTTTCTTCCACCGAAAATTCCTATTTTAGTTCACAGAGGACCACATTTCAATTTAGAGTGACCTGGGTTCAAATCCTAGCTTTGCCACCTAAGAACTCAGTGGTCTTGGGCGAGTGGCTTACCCATTTCGAGGCTCGGTTTTCCCATTTGTAAAACAGGACTTAAAGTGAACCTCGTTGGGTTATGGTGAGGGATAAATGAGATTATATGTGCAAAATGCTTAGAGCTGGGGCTGGCACACAGTGCGAATCAGTAAATGCTAGCAGTCTCTGAGATCATATTTAAAGTAAAGATATCTTTTGCTGAGCAGAAGCTTTTTAGTTTGATGTAGTCCCATTCATTTATTTTAGCTTTTACTTCCCTTGCTTTTGAGATCAGCAAAAAAGATCATCAACAAGGTAAAAAGAGACAACCATCCAAATGGGAAAATATATTTGCAAGCAACACTTCTGATAAGGGCCTAATATCCAAAATATACAAAGAACTCATATGACTCAATAACAACAACAACAACAACAAAATGATCCAATCTAAAAATGGACAGAGGACCTGAACAGACACTTTTCCATAGAGGACATACAGATGGCCAACAAATATTTGAAAAGATGTTCAACATCGCTAGCTATTAGGGAAATGCAAATCAAAACCACAATGAGATACCATCTCCCACCTGTAGAATAGCTATAATCAATAGAACAAGTAATAACAAATGTTGGAGAGGATGTGGAGAAATAGGAACCCTCATACACTGCTGGTGGGACTGCAAATTGGTACAGCCACTATGGAAAACAGTGTGGAGGTTCCTCGAAAAACTAAGAATTGATCTACCATATGATCCAGAAATCCCTCTACTGGGTATTTACCCCAAAGACTTGAAAACCCATAGCTAAAAAGATATTTGCACACCGATATTTGCACAGTATTATTCACAGTGGCCAGGACATGGAAGAAACAGAAGTGTCCTATGATAGATGACTGGCTAAAGAAACTGTGGCACATATATACAATGGAATATTACTCAGCCATAAGAAGAGATGAAATACTGCCATTTGCAACAACATGGATGGACCTCGAGATATTCATGCTAAGTGAAATAAGCCAGACAGAAAAAGTTGAAAATCACATGACATCACTTATATGTGGGATATAAACCTAAAAGCAACAAATGAACAGGACAAACAAACAGAGACTCATGGTCACGAACTATAGACTAGTGGTTACCAGAAGGTAGGGGTTGGAGAAGGAGGGAGGTAGATGGGGTAAAGGGGGTCAAATATGTGGTGACAGAAAGAAAATTAACTATGGGAGGTGAATACACGTTGTAAATACATATATGCTTTAGTGTTAAAGTGTACAGCTGAAAATTATTGGATTTTGTTAACCAATGTCACCATAAAAATAATTTAAAATATAAAAAAAAAAAAAAAAAAGTAAAGATATAACAACCTTGGACACTAGCCCACAGGAAACAGGTGGCACCCTCAAGAGAATTTACCAGAGGATAGTTGAATGAGCAGACTGTTTTCAGGGGCAGCTAACTGCCTGCCACGTCTTGCCTGCCTGCTGTATTTCATTGAGGTTGTTTGTTTGTTTGTTTGTTTGTTTTTAGAGTAAGCTGGAAAGACGGGAGCAGAAGTGGGTTTAAGGAAGGACCCGTCTCACACTTTGGGGTGTGTTAGTCATTCTGGGAAACTGGCAAGCATCCAACTTCGGCCTCAAAATGAGAAACTCTTAGTGGCCACTCTCCATGAATTTTGGATTCAAGTCCTGCCCATCACCTCCTACCTCTGCCGGGTCTGTCCTGTTCAACTCCCGTGAAACTTCCAGAAGGAGTTTCAGAAGGTCTTTTTGGTCACAGCTGCTTACACATCCCTAGGGTTTCTCATCCTTTTCAGAAAAGTTGGCAACTGGCCACCTGTTGACCTTCAGAAAGGGGACCCAGCCACACTGGCCTGTGACCAAGCAGATCTGCATTGAGAACTAAATAGTCCATGGAAGACACACTCTTCAACTTCAACTCAGCTAGCCAGGAATTTCCCATGATGCCTTAAGGAGCATCGTTTTGCCACATCCTCCAACCTTCTCTGTATCTATGCATCGGCCTGGATTGGAACTGCTACAATAAAAGACAGAAGGATGCCTGCTAATGATTTCCATTTTGTGGGCTTTGAAATGCTTATCTGTGCCATACTCTTCTTTGTGGGATTCGATTTAGTGGAGTGCCTCAATTACCTACCTAGGAACCCTGAAACATTGGTGGTGTGAGCGTGGTCGTTTCTAAATGGGATGACTGAAAATAAGGCTATTTTTAGGAGACAAAACTGGCTCACTTCCTCTCCGTAATATCCAATTCGCTTCTTTCACAGACCAAAATGTAGCACTGAGTGTATCGGGGCACTCGTGCTAGGTGCCCACCTGTGATCTGAAGTTCTGTTTGGCAGAGCACTACTGCCTGCGAAAGAATGTGAACTCTGGAGTCAGAAAGACCAGCTGTGTGACCTTGGAGAAGTTTTCTAATAGGTCAAATGGGGACCCATCATTCCATCATTGTCCTCATTAGCATCCTAGTTGTCCTAGTTGGTGTTCTCTTGAAATCAGAGCCTAAGTCATGAACTCATGTGCAGGTGATTTACTTGGAAAGTGGTTCCAAGAAGCAGGAGTAAACAAAGGAGGAAGTGGGGGGGGAACGTTTTTATGAGCATAGTATCAAGGTATCTGTCATAGGCAAAAGCGTCATGATTTTGCAGGGACTTCCTGAGAGGTATACACAGAAGGCCTCCCAGAACAATCCCTCTTGGGGGACAGGGGGCTGGAGCATTTATTCAATGGCTCCCACTGTCCACTGGTTAAGTCCCTGCATTTCTAGACAGAGCTTGGGTGCCACCTAGCAGGCTCTCAGGGCATCAGCGAAGGGCCAGGGACAGAGGCAGAAAAACAGAGAACTAGTCCGTGAGACTGTCAACGGACAGCGGACAGTGTGTGTGCTCCACAGGGACCTGTCCACCACAGCCGTGGCTGAAATCAGAACTGACGGGAGGAGATGTCACACAGGGCACCACAGCACCTGTGATCTCTACATAGAATTCTTCTAAAAAAATGATAATAAATGAGATGAACATTTATCCTGGCAGATAACAAGCACTCAATAAATAATAGCTGCAAGTGAGAGTGTTGAATAATTTGGTAATTTCACAAGTACTACATGATCAACTCAAAATAACTAATGAATTTCCTCTCACTTGCCAACTCTGATCAGCCAGAGTCCTGTTGTGGCAAGGATTCTGAGACACTATTTGAGTACAGTGATGGATTATTGATGTCTGCCATGATAACAGGGCAGGGAGTAGTCCTACATAGGCTGCTTGCTAATCTTACATGGCCAATATTTAGGATATATTGTTTCTTTCTTCAAGACTTCCATTTCACACCTAGAGGTTAAGCGTCTTAGTGTATAAAATGAGAATAATGTTACTCTTGACCTCGCTTCCCAGGAAGACTTTGAAATGATACATTTGAAAGATATAGGCAATATATAAATGTGAGAACTTCTCAGCCAACTCCCTTCTCCCCATGAGGTGGGGAGGAGCCCTTGGGAGTCAGGTGGTTCTTTAAGTAGACAAATCTGGTTCTTTTGCTCCTTAAGTGCACTGAACAAGTCTGATTAATGGCTAGGGGTCCCTATTTGCCAACGATCCTTGTAGACAACAAGTTGCTATTTTCTGCCTTTAACTCTTCTCATGGTAAAACAGTACACTGAATTTCCCTGCAGACTCTCCACATACTCAGTCTATCTGGTTTCAGGGATGGGGCTTTAATTGGCCTAAGCCAGAAGTCAACAAACTACTACCCATGTGTCAGTCACCTAATTTTGTAAATAAAGTTTTATTAAATGACAGCCATGCCCATTTGTTTATATATGGGCTATGACTTTTTTCATGCCATAACAGCAGAGTTGACAGTTGCAATAGAGATCATACAGTTCAGTCTATAACACTTGCTATCTGGCCCTCCAAGAAAATGTTTGCCAACCCCTAGTCTAAGCTAATCTCCCTACCCATCCCCTGGGTACCATGATTGGTTCATAGATACAATTTGACCCAAATCAGACCAGTGAAGTTCAAATCTCTCTTTTCCTCTAGATGTGAAGCTGAGAGGGTACGAAGTCTGGAGCTCCTGCAGCCATTTTGCAGCAATGAGTAAAGACTCACCTCTCTGACCTCAAAGATCAAGTGAAAGAGGCAAAACATACACAACTGAAAGCAGAAAAGAACAGATACAGATGACCTTGACGAGGGCACAGACGAAGAGAACATTTACAGGCTTCAGGGAGGTGGTGCGTTTGAAGCTGGTCCTAAAGATGAGTGAAATTTGCATTGAGAAGAAGGAAAGGCTATTTCATGTATAGGCACACAGCACAAAAACATTATTGGGGCCACAAAGAGAGTTTTGCTAGCGAGGAAATTCAGTGGGATTTGAAGCCACATTCGACCCCTAGGGAGACTCTTCTGTCATGCTGCAGGCTAAAAAACATTTTCCAAGCTTAAATGATAGAAATGGATGACGCTTAGAGATAAAATATTAACAGCAACAACAATATGTGACATAGCAGCCAACCACAGCCTGGTGTTCGTGGGTTTTTCTTGGAAGGGCAGTCGCATCCCCTGGCTAGGGGCTAATGGCACATGCAGGGCACCAAGCACTGTGCTAAATGCATTTTATCTCAGTGACTTCCTGACAGTCCGCTGAGGTGCTCTCTGTTCTAACACCCATTTTCCAGAGGCAGAGAGTGAGGCCGAGACAAGTTCAGTAACTTGCCAGGCACATGGCAGGGTTGTCACTGGTTGGCCTTTCCTTGGTGTGTGAGGACCCTGTGGAAATTCCCGCTGCTCTCCATCACTTCTGTCTCCTCTGCTCCCCTCTCTGTGCTCTGTGGCTCCTGAGAGCATAGAGAAAGGGGTGGGGGGGGGCGGGGCGGGTGCTGGGTGATAACATTCTGTTTACCTGGCCACATCCTAGGCCATAAGTGGGAATTCCCAGGCTTGAGATGTTTGTCTGGTAAGTCCCAGCTGGGAGAGGAGCCAGGGGCATTCCAGCATTCCTAGGGGTTCAGAAGGCACCCCAGTGCCTGTTCAGCCTCCAGTGCCCTTTCCTGGGGCCATCATCCCCAGAACAAAATCAGATTCTTCACTGTGGCCCACCATGGTCTTACTCTTGCCCACCTCTCTGGCCTCGTCCCACCCCACACTGCCCCTCACCCTGGGGCTGCAGCCACATTGGCCTTCCTTTCTTCTCTCTAGCATTCCATGCTTTTGCCCGCCCCAGGATCTTTGCACAAGCCATTCCCACTACTTAAAAGTTCAACTCCCAGTTAACTCCTGGGCATCTCGCACACCTCAAGCCTTCGCAGAGCCACCCCTGCAGAGATCAAGGGCCCCTTTTACACACTCTGATAGTCCCCGTGACTGTCCTTCCTAGAATTCACCACAACTGTATTTAAATAATTGCTTGGGTCCTTTAATACCAGTCTTTCCCACTAGAACATCACGTTGCCAGGTCTTGTGTACGCCCAAGTCCCTGGAACCTGGCATTCAATAAACAGTTCACTGAATGAGGAACTGGAGCCCACGACGGGACTCTCAGGCTGAAAGAGTCTTTCTGGGCAGAGGAGGCACCTCTTGGGTTAACACCAATAAGTATTTACCAGACATTTACTATGTTGCAGACGTGAACGAGAGATGGGACCTGTCCTCAGAGGCTGGCATTGGAGGGACAGAGATACCCAAACCCCTCGACAAGCTCCTAATTCTTTGTGGTTGCTTTATGCCAAGCACTGCACCCAACACACGGGATCTCTCTGCAGAATTCATTCCATTTAGCAGATGAGGAAAGCAAGGCTCAGAAGAGTCAGGTAACTTTCCCAAGGTCATACAGCAAATAAGAGATAAAACGAGCACTGGACTCAACCTGCACCTGACTCTGAGGTCCAAGCTCCTAACCACTACACTCTACTCCCTGTATCTTCATACAAAGAAGAATGACCTAAGTGCTATAATGCAGGTCCCAGAGCTCAGAGGGAGCAGGGATGTAAAGGAACAGTGAGTTAGTTCTATCTTTGAAATCAGGGAAGGCTTCACAGAGTAGGCGTCATTTGAGCGGAACCTTCAAGGTCAAGACAGATCTGGATCCAAAGCAACAAACGGCATTCCAGGCAGGGGGCACAGCCTGAGCGACAGTGTGGAGTCTTCTGAGGTCTCACCTCTTCGTTGGCTCACATGGAGAATTAGTGTCAAGCTGGGGTTCAACACTCAAGGCACTTCACAAACGAAGAGGAAAGGTTTCCCATCACTATTTCCCAACCAGGTGAGTTATTTTACTCCCACTCTGAGATTTGGGGTGGAGGAGGTGAAAAACAGGTGTCAGGGCAGAGGAAAGGGAGAGGAGAGAGAAGAGACCAGGGAGTGGGGGTGGGGTGAAGGCATCAGTGTGGAAGCAGGCAGAGCCCAAGATGGCCCCCTGACCCCCTTGGCCCACAGGGAGCCTGGAACAAGTTCCCCCAACTCAGGTCTCCATTTCTCCACCTGCCTGGGACACCTTCCCTGCCAACACCACCTTCAGCTTCTCCAGCTAACAACTTGTCATCCTCATATCTCAGCTTAGAAATCACTCACCTCAGGAAGCACCCCATTAAGTTAGAGGCCCTTTCTCCCTCCGCTCCTGGCCCCTGTGCACCGACCCTCCTGCACTGTGACTGCCTCTTGGTACATCTGTCCCCTGCACTGGGCCGTGAGCTCTGTGAGGCCTGACATTGCCTTCTAGGCTGTATGCTCAGCACCCAGCCTGGTACTAAGCAGACTTTCCATTGGGGCTTTGAAAGTGGACAAATGATCCCAGAACACCAAGAAGGGCAAGGAGGAGCCAAAGGCACAGTTTCCAGCAGGTTTTACCCACTCATGAGTGGGTGGACATACATCTGGACCTATGTACAGAGACTACTTCTCCGTATCACTTCGATTCCTGGACATACCCCTAATGGCTTTATTATACATACACACACACTCATGTACACACACACACACACACACACACACACACGCACATACATCCTCCTTACAAGGCTCTAGAAATCTTTCATTCATAATTTTGTCTTCAGATTATTAACCAGGGCCTCTCAAAACTATATACACTGATTTCTCCAGAAAACCTGGATCTTCTCCTTCCTCTATCTTAAGGAATTGTTCCAGAGAGAAATTTAAGAAACTTAAATTTTAAGAAGGCACTCTAATCTAGCATGGAAGTCAGACTTTCTAGGGCACCCCACCTAGAAAGGCCCAGAAACTGACAAATTCCAACTGGTTTATCAAATGATAATCGCTCACCTTATTATGCTCTATGCTCACCATTATATTTGGTATCAGATATGTGACCCTGGATCTCAACTCAGATAGAGCTCACAATGGCATAGATATGATGAAACCACATGCAAAACAATTAAATAACTACCCAAGATAATATATGATTCTGGGCCAAAGTATCTGGTATAAACCATAAGTGAGGAAAGGGTTCAAATTCATTTGGACCTTGAGAGACCAATGGGAAGATGCTCAGTAATAGATCTGCTACCAACAGGTACCATTGGGGGAACACTTTCTATATGCCAGGTGTGGCGCTAAGTGCTTCATCTGCATTGTGACATTTTACATCATCACATCCGCACGCTGGGATAGTATCATATCAATTTTGCAGATGGAGAAAGATTACATGACTTGCCCACATCAGACGAGAGCCAAGCGCCACAGCTGTTTCTCAGTATCGCTCTGTTGCCATGGCTATAGGTAGCTGTAATCCCCTGCTACTGAATCTCTGCTTGCCCATTCATCTTTCTCCCACAGTTCCTACTCGCCATCTCCCAGTGGACAGTGAGTGACGGTGCTCCATCCCTGGAATTCAGACGCATGAAACTCTCTCCTGTTTCCTTCCCTACCCTGTGCGACCCCTTCCTCCTTTCCCACTCCAGTTCTAGAGTCCCTGCAGAGGGCTCTGTGAAGCGTTCCCCAGAAAGCAGGTGGCGCCTACTTTCAGAAGCCCAACCCAAGTGGGCCTGACCACTTCCTGCCCAGAGATTACCCAGATAGACCCACACCTTAACCTTTGCCCTGAGTTCATGGTCAGCAGAAAGCACCTGCAATTCTGCAGCTTTTCTTACAGCCGAATAACCTCCCACTGGGCAGGCTCACTGCTCCAATTGATGGAGGCAGATAGGAGGCTCCATAAGTGAGGAATCACAACGGAAAGCCCCACTTGGCAGATGGAGCAGCAGGAGGTCTGACTTCATTTATTCCCAGCAGTTGTTTATGTCTCTGTTTCTCAAAAATGCACATCATCGTTTCTCCCCATAATATATACAATGATTGTTAAAACTAACTCTCTCTCTTTCTCTCTCTCTCTCTCTCTCTCTCTCTCTCTACCTCCCTCTTCTTATTTATCTTGGAGCTCTACTTTCATTTATCTTCAGGAAAACTCTCTCTGTAGTTTCCATAGTAGCTCTAAGCTTACTTCTTCTCAGATCCAACTCCGGGAGACAGCAAGCACTTCTTTGAGAACAGTCCAAGTCCTTGAATGGAATCTTGGTAGCCTGGGATAATAAGCCCTGACCAGGCCTACCTGTTGAAAATCCCCAAGTGCAAAATCTCCTAGGCATGAAAGTAAAGATACAAATAAGGGAACACTGCCTCAGGGCTGAGTTCAAGGCCTAGAACCTCAGAGCTTGGCTACGTAGTTTCCAAGTCAGAGAACTATTACCTTACATACGGTAGATATTGTGTCTGGGTACTAACATGGTGGAATATAAATGGCGGCGAGCCCCTTATTCTGTCTGCCTTTGATATGGCAAACATCTCTACTGAGATGATCAAAGGTCACAGTTCAAAGGTCACTACAAGTCTGTGTTTTATATATCCTTTATATTGCTTATTAACTGCTTTAGCAGTAAAAGTATAAGTCAGCAAATCCAAAGGACTTACTCTTGTCCATCTTTAAACTTAGACTAAACCTTGTGATCTAGTCCAACCTGTGTTGGGTCACATGCGCTCCTCGGGATCAATCACTGAGGCCAGAGGGATAGAATGCTCTGATTGTTCACACACCATCCCCGGGAGTAGGAAGGTGGTATCTATCCTACCTCAACCAGTAGACCTAAGAACAGGGTTTTCCCAATGCACATTAGGATGATGGACGCCAGAACAAAAAACAACAACAACAACAGATTTCAGCGTTCTCCACTAAAGCAACAAAGTATTTGAGAGCATTCCTATCTTGAATTCCACGCTTAAGGAGTACTTGCTTTCTTTGAAGGATTAGAGTAATTTTATCGTCCTTATTAACCCCGCCACCACGGCCAATGCTTAGCTGTTGGGGGCATTCAGCTGGGCTGTTCAGAAACAGACTGCCAGGCAGCGTCTCTTGCACTCAGGAGATCTAGAGTGAGGTCAACCATGCTGATGCAGACCCAATCAATTCTGATCAGCTGGTGATGGTCTACAGCTTCTCAGATGTATCCAGATCTGAGCCCAGTCGGTGTGGAAGAGTGTGACAACTGATTAGTGACGTCTGCCCTGGGAACGGGCAAGCAGGATAGGACTATGTTTGTAACGACTCTCTCAATACTCCAACATGCTCAAATCCATCCAGGTGAACGCAATAAATGTGGGAGCACACATCGTGTATCCCTGAGGGCTGGGCGATGAGGGGCCACACAAGATGAAGCTTCGAATACCAGCTTTGTTCTATCAAGAAGCGTACTTTTATCTGGCAAGACAAGACAGCGGGCGTCAGACTCTCAGCCTCAAACACTCCTGATGACTCCTGCCCATTTGCCCCAGGTTTAATGCCTTCAGTCCCCAAGAGCATCTTCAGTCTTGGTTGAGCAGCTGTCTCTGCTCTTGCCTGTGGATTCAGGGACCCTTTATAAGGTGTTAAGGGTTCCTCCCTTACACCTTTACTACTAAAACAGATAAGCACCCCTCCACCCCCAAAGAGTCTCCTTTGTTGATGTAATCAGAAAACCTGGAAGCACTGACAGAGAGAGAACGTTGTGTATCCACAACGCGGTCCTTTGTCTCTAAACATTTAGGGCTGGTGCGTTCAAGGCCCCCCTTTGTTCATGGGGATGCCCAGAGCAGAAGGTACTCATCGAGAGAGCCCCTCGAATGTTACAAACACATGCACAAGAGTGAAGAAGAACCTGTTGGGCAGCACTGATGGTGTTATCACACAGGAGTCACCTGGGGATCCTGTTAGAGTGCTGAGTCTCATTCAGCAGGTGCAGGGCAGGCCCCAAGATTCTGCCTTTCGAACAAGCTTCTGGGTGATGCCAGTGGCGCTGGTCCACGGGCTGGGTCTGGTGGCCTAGAACGTGTGGTGCTAACTAGGTGTTGTGGGAAGACAGAAGGAGAATAGGGTACCTGCACCGCACAAGAGAAAGGCAGAGAAAGAGGAGCGTTTTGATCATCTGTGTGGAAGCACCAGTCTAAAGCCTGATGCAAGACATGAAAAAGTAAATAAAAAGTTCTCTCTTCCTTCTCTCCTTAATCCTCATGACCTTAGAAGTAGGTGGACTTGCCGTTTCTACCTCCCAGCCACCCCGACACATGCACGCACGCGTGCACACACACACACACACACACACACACCCTTTCATATGGGAAAACTGAGGCCTGGAAAGATGAGTAACCAGTCACAAGTTGCACACTGGGTAAAGAATCCAGCCAGAGCCAGCTCACACCTGCCTTCTCCCACTGCCTTGCTTTGTAACATGCAACTGAAAACAGCCTTGAAAGGATCTGGGAGTGTTTGCAGAACTGGCTTAAGGGCCTTGTCCAAAGGCCTCCAGTTTCTCAAATAATGAGGCCAGTTGGAAGCCGTTAACACAGATGGGAACCAGCCAGCAACAGGTGAAAGGCCGTTCGACCTATCAGCACCACTTTAAGCTAGAGCACGCTCCTGGCTTCCTCACCCCAATTTCCAGGGGCCCGATCCCCAGATGCACCTGCCAGCAAATGAGTAGGGGCCCAAGGGGGGACGTGGGTCTCCCCGACTCTGAACCGGCTTCCATGTCCTCCCATTCCCTGGAGCCCCTTGGGAGAACAGTTTCTCCGGGTTAATATATAGTGCTAATGAGGGGTAGCCGGTGGGAAAAGGCGGGGTTTCCTTGATCCAGGGCTTGGAATGAAGCCAGGGTTTCTCTGGCCACAGGTTGTCTCTCCTTCCAGGTTAGTGTGCCGTGTGGGGAGATTAAGACGTATAGTCTGCAAACGGACTAACCTTTTCCAGGCCTCTTTAATGAGGCTCCCTATAATAGGGCCATATCTCTTTCTTATGTATGTGTACACTTTCACACAGACGCATACTCCTTAACATAATCCATATGGAAATAAAACCCTCTCCCTTGCTCCATTTTTTAAGTGGACTCTATAACGGGCAACACGTTTTTTTTTTTTTTCTTCAAATGAAAATCCACGGTTCAATAGCATGCATTTCCCATGAATCAAGAAGGTAGTTTCAGCCAACTAGCAAGGCCCCCTCTTAAAACTTAACTTCATGAGTAGCAAGTAATCCATTGGACCAACAGTTCCTCCAGGGTGTAGTGTGAGCCAGCACAAGGTATGATAAAGTCCCCAAGAAACACACACAGTCCTGGGACTCTCTCTGGATGAAGAAGCATGAGCCTAGACTCCTGCAGGGAGAGAGCATTATGTTCTATGTCATTCAGACATTTATCTACCTAAAGGGAGAAAATTCTAGCCCCTGATATTGACAGGTACCTTCCAGCTTTAAAAGGTACACGGGGAAAGAGACAGAGAACAAATTGGTGGTTGCCAGAGGCAGGGGGGCGGGGACTGGTGAAATGGGTGAACATCGTCAAAAGGTACAAGCTTCCACTTATAAGATAACTAAGTCGTGAGGATGTCATGTACAGCATGGTTAATAATACCGTACTGTATATTTGAAAGTTGCTAAGAGAGCTCTTAAATGTTCTCATCACAAGAAAAAATCTGTAACTATGCATGGTGATGGATGTTAACTAGGCTTATTGTGGTGAACATGTAATAATATATACAAATATCGAATCATTATGTTGTACACCTGGAATTAATATAATGTTGCATGTCCATTATACCGCAATTGAAAAAAAAAATTAAGTTGCTTAAATCACAAATTTGACCTAATTTAACAAGAAGTAAAATTCTAAAAAAAAGAAAAGTACATGGAGTTCAAAATTAAAAAGCAGATTCTGAAGCTGCTCCTCTAGCCCTTGACTTCTCTATAGTTATCTCTGTAAACCATATCAGGGATACAGGGAAATTTCTAGAGATTTAAGCTCTTTAAATTCCAGTCGGCTCACAGTTCTTTTTGACTTTAAGCTTCCTAAGGAGCAGGGGCATTCTCAGGCCTGTCTCAGACACGTGAGCATCTGAACTCAAGATGTCAAGAGATGAGCAGGTGCTCAAAATTGAGTTGTCTTACCACAAGGTAACAAAACTTGAAAGAACGTTGAGTATTTTTAAAAACGTTGACCACTTAGAAATTTAAAGCCATGCTCCTGAATAACTTGAGACAAAGATGAAAACAAAACCAACAATTACAACAAGGAAAATAACAATTACAAGAATACTGCATATTTTAAAAATCACATGGGAAGTGCCCAAAGCTGTAATCAGAAGTGCAAGTCATAGTAATAAATGCTACTATGACTGTATTTAGAAGAATAGAAATGATGAGCTGAGCATCAACTCAGGAAAGGAAGAACAAAACAACCAAAGAAAAATGCAAAGAACTATTAACAGAGAGAAAAGGAGAAACATGTAAATTTAGATTTTAAAAATCCAAAGCAAAGATATAAAACTCTAAGGGGTCTAATTGAGAAAAAGTAAGCAGGAGACATGTAATTAGGAGAAAGAGGGTTAGTGAAATAACCACAGACATGGAAACAATTAAAAAGAGCAAAACCTCTTGATCGTGTGCAAGGATCTATGCTAAAATATTTGTAACATCCAGAAGGTTAACATTTTAATTAGGAAAAATAGTTGTTACTCTTTCTATATAAATCATACCTTGCAAATGAATAAGAAAATAAAAATCCAATGACAGAAAAATGAGCAAAGGACATAAACAGGCAGCTCAGAACAGAATAAATCCGCATAGACAATTAACACATCAGAAAATGCCCAACCACACTGTAAATCAAAGAAATGAAAATGGAAACAACCATGATGTCATTTTCCCCCCATCAAATTAGCAAAGTTTTGTTTTCTTGGTTGCTCTTCGTGAGAACAGCTACCTCCAGTAAGGACGGACATGAGGTGAACCAGGTCCTCTCCCACACAGCTGGGAGAAACATAAATTAGTTTGTTCATTCCTTTTGAAAACTCCTTGGACACATTTCAGGAGTGTGTCCAGCAAGTTCCATGAGGTGGAAAGGTTCTGAGTGTAACTCTTCTTTATAAAACGCTTATGAAGCAGGACCTGACGTCAACACATTTGGGGGTTCCCAGATACCCAGAATGAGTTCAGGCCAAGAATATGCATACCTGGCTCTTGGATTATGTTCTGCCACCAACAATTTGTATGATTTTAACAAATTATTTAATGTCTTGCAAACTCCCTTTCACCATCTGAGTGATGAGGGAGCTAAGTTTGATCTCTAAGACTCTCTCCCAACACTGATGTGTTTATTCTTTTCTTTAGAGCCAGGGTTTTCCTGGTGTGTTTAGGGCAGCAACATTTCTGCACAGAGGGAAGAGAAAAATTAACAGGATGGGAGTTAAGAAAAATGGACTAACCATCGACTACAAGAGAGAGTCCCTAACCTTTCCTCTGGTTCATTTCCTGTGTTTCTTCAATGAATTATAATGCTTTGTGCTTAAGCGCTCGATAAATACTTGTTGAATTAATGTATGAAATGAATTAATGAGTGATACAGAAAGCCTATTTCCATAAGTTTTGTTGTTGTTGTTGTTCATTCCCAAATCACTGGAAGGATGTAATAAAAAAAACTATTGATAAATTGATTACGGTCTCTCAAAAAGCGAAGGAAGGGTATACATGGACTCTATTTTCTTGCACCAAATCAGTGCAAGGTCCCAGTGCCGTAAGCAGAATAAACACCAACCCCGTGGCCAAATGGCCCCAAAGCAGCTGGTAATTTCAATGGGAAGGAATAAACCAGTCAAGCCGGTTGCAGGTGATTCTTCAGAGCTAAGACTTAGGTGGCCAGTGATGTCAGCCACATGGACTCAACCACGTTGTCCACTCCTCAACCATCATTACCGCCCTGATGCTTAGAATGGAAGAAACCACTGTGGGCAAAGCCATGTTCCAGACGTGAATCCTACACAGTGTGGCTCTCTGTGACACAATAGGCTAAGACCAAACCACAAAGCAGGCAACCTTGAGTTGGGTTTGGCCAGAAGGGCGGCCCACTGCACACACAGCACTACTCCCCAGGCCTGCACCGCCAGCAGACCTCACCTCAGTCTTCCCCATGGTGCCCAGATAGGAGCTCAGAATCCTGCACCACACTGAAACTTCTAGCTGATCAGACTTGTTGCACAATACAAAATGTATTTGTAACCCCTAGTTCAGAGAATATCTGATGTCCCAATAATGGGTATTATAAGCTAGGTGGTGTCCTCCAAAAATTCCTGCGTTGAAATCCCAAGCCCCAGTACCCTGGAATGTGTCAGTAGTGGAGAAGTCTTTAAAGAGGTGATTAAGTTAAAATGAGATAATTAAGGGTAGGCTCTAATCCAACATGACTGATGTTCTTATAAGAAGAAATTAGGACACACACACACACACACACACACACACACACACACACACACACCGAGAGAAGACCATGTGAAGACATAGGGAGAGATGGTCATCTACCATCCAAGGAGAGAGGCCTCAGAAGAAACCAGCCTTGTCGACACTTTGATCTTAGACTTCCGACCTCCAGAACTGTGAGGAAACACGGTTCTATTGTTTAAGCCACCCAGGCTGTGGTCCTTTGTTAATGCACCCTGAGCAAACTCATACAGTGGGCATGTTGATAATTTGTCAGGTGAAAAAATTAAGTTATAAGGGAGTACTTAAGATATAAAGTTTGTGTCATTAAATCACACATGCACTGTGAATATGTGGGTTTGTGTGCACAGGTGTGTACAAGAGACAATACACCTGCAAAGGAAAATGCTTGCGATGTTTCAGACAAAAACGTTCACAGATGGCAGGATCCCAGGTGATTCAAGGGAGTGAGGGTGTGGTTTCTTGTCCTTGCTGATCACTACTGCTTTTTCAGTGACCATGTATGAATCATGTAATTCCAAAAAAAAAAAAATCTACTAAAACTCATTTAATTCTCACAATCACCTCCACAAAATAGAGACTATTACTATATCCATTTTCCAGATGAGGAAACAGAGGCACAAAAAGATTATGTGACTTGCCCAAGATTACGAAGCTGGCACGTGGCAGAGCCAGGCCTCTGAACCAGGCAGCCTGGCTTCACGTCCACAGCCTTAACCGCAAAGCCACCATCCTTCTCCACAGATGCCTGATGACTTCACCACCTTACTAAGATTTATCTGAACACATTTTGGTTTAGTGCGTGATCTGATACAAGTGTACATGAACACACACACACACACACACACACACACACACACACACTTGGGCACATTGGGCTATGTTTCATGGGTCAGCAAATTACTTGAGTCCTTTCCACTTGAGGTCCACAAACTAATCGGATCCAAGACCCCATAGCTGACAGGGTGACAGTCCCTTGTAGATATATGGCAGGAGACCTCAGAAGCTCCACTGGCCCACGTTCCAGAGGGATGACCCTCATGCTGTAGCACAGGGGGCAGGGTAAGCAACCCATCCATATTTTATAAGTTTGTTTAATGGAGCCTTCTTTTGGGGGTTATGTATTTTTAAAGACCACATAGCTTAGATGGATGGAGACACCAGGCTGCTTCTCCTTATAAAGCCAGGAGGAAGCCAGCCCTTCTGGGGCCAAGGAGGGACAGGGAAGAGTTGCAAATGGACAAATGCCCGTCAGCCGGGAACTGGTTAAATAAATTATGTTCATCCCCATAATGGAATCTAGGCAGCTGTTAGGAAGAGTGAACTAGAGCTAGAGAGAGGTCCTGTCAAAGCAGGATGTTCATGATATGCAAGGAGGAAGGCCAGCTGCAGACCTAGAGATAGGATCACAGGGATAGGAATTTGTATTTGTGTGTGTGTGTGTGTGTGTGTGTGTGTGTGTGTGTGCATGTGCGCGTACACATCTGTGTGTAACAATGACTAAGAACATGGACCATGGTCAGACAAAGTAGAGGTCACATCCCAGCTCCACTAAGTACTTGCCACGTGACCTTGGGCTTTCTTAACATTCTGGGTTCCAACTGCCTCGCCTGTGAAATGAGGACAAACCCCAGGACCTATCCCAGCCACGATGTGGTGTGAGGGCGGAAGGAGAGAATGCGTGGGAAGCATTTTCATTTGTTTGGCACATATGAAGCACTTAAAAAGTGTTTGCTTGTTATTGTGTTGTTGTTGTTGTTGTTGTTGTTATTGTTGTTATTATTATTTAGAAAAGGTCCATAAGGAAACCTGGCAAATTTCTCACAATGTTCACATCTGGAGAATAATATCAATGAGAGGGAAGTGCTCACTTTTTCTATTATACATTTATCATATTTGAATTTCTACAATGTGTATATTTGACTCGTCCTTAACATATAAGAAGGTGGGTTGTTTTTTGTTTTTTCCAAATCAACGAAGCTGACTGCTCTCCAGAAAGGAATCATATGAAGTCTAAAGTTTCTAACAGTCTCATTACTGGTGAGCTGCTTGTGATGTTGCTCAACTCCTGAGGCAGGTCCTCCCCATCGGATGGAAAACAGGAGAGTGAGTCCCCCTGAAATTCTCACGTGGAAAGCAGCAAGGTCATGTTCATACTCCCAAGATAAACACCTTGGCCATAAAGTCTGCCCTAACTTAACAATCCCTTTATTCAGTGTGATTCAAACATGCTAAACAGATGATACTAGGCCAAGTGAGCAAATCTACAGCACACAGCAGGTTGTAATTTCCTGAGCACCTACAAGTGTCAGGCAAGATGCTAGATAAGATAAAGTATGGAAAGGTAAGGTAAGGTAAAGAAACCCTTTAAGGTAAATACTGCTTGGTCTCCTTTCTAGAGGTGGCAGCTGAGGCTCAGAGAGGTGAAGACACTTACTGAGGACACACAGCTCATGGCAGCAAAGCCAGAGTTTGATTCTAAGTCTACCTGGCCACAAAATCTAAGCTTTCCATGAGAAGGCTTAGATTGTATTCCGTGTACAATGTACTCCCTGTACTCCATGAGAGGGAAAGGGTAACGGACTCTTTACCATGGTCAATTAAGTACCTAGATGCCCTCTACTAACTACCTAAGTAATACCAAAGATGAGTGCAAATTATTTCATATTAGTGACCTCCCTTGAAGTTTTTGTGATAGCCCAGGTTCAGTGTTTCCCAAATTGTTTCTGGGATATCATTCTATTTTGTTTTCTGTGACATTAATAAGTGCTTTTTAAGAAAAGAGTTTTCAGATATAGTAATTTAGGGATTTCTAGATTTAGTTTTGTTTAGTACACCCCGCCCTATTGCAGGACTTGTCAGAGCCTTTGATGTGCCAAGTGCATCTGACTCCCCAAGAGGGTGCTATTGAGTGCAGCATTGCTCAAACTTATTTGATCATATTTTTATGAAGCATATCCCAAAAGAATTAAGAAAGCCACTTTGGGAAATACTACTATAAAACAAACACAACTTTTTTTTGCTTGTTTGCTCTTCCAAGCATATTAAAATCGTAAGAAAATTAAAACACATTTAAATCTAAGACCACAAGAAAAATTATCCAGATCTCTCCTGAAACCATTTTTGTTTCTTCCAAAATACCCAAGATCCTTAGGTATATTCCTGAATATAAGACAACTCCAAATATAAGATGATCTCACATATAAGGTGAGCCCATACTTTTCCCAAGGTTATAAACAATAGTTAAAAATTATACACACACACACACACACACACACACACACACACACACACACTTGAGTTTACAAATTTTTAGGGATTAGATAAAGAAGTCAAAGTTTACTTGCCATATGGAATTTATCGAGTTTGATATATATTTGTAACTTACATATAAAATAACATCGATGTAGAAAATCTGCTTTCCGCTACTCACACATATCACCAAACAATTTAATTCAAACTCCTTGCCTGCATCTTTACCTTAAGAAAGCCACTTTTGGTACCATCTCATATGGCATTCCAGTTCATGCCTAAGTTATTTAGAAACGCAGCCATTTTGGACCCATGCACTAAGCCATCACTGGACATGTTATCCCAGGCCACAAGTACCCATACTCATAACATGGGGACAGTCTGAACAGTTGTGTCTCACCCTCACCACCATTAACCCTGTAGGTGTCTACTTGTAAAGTGAGCTCTAGAAGGCTGTCTGCATGACATCAAACAGTGGCAGTTCCGAGTCATGGCTCCTGGCATTACTGCTAAGTGTCTGGTTCTGACAGGTGAACACTGGAATCTTCCAGAGAACTAGCTTGTTTCAGTCATTCCTGGATAGGACTTTACTGGTCTAAATAAAATAATTGCGGGCGTACCTCATAATATGAGAGGTCTCGTAGGAACCTAAGAATTTCCAGTTCCTTCCCTCCTGTGCGAGAATTATGGGGAGGGTCCTCTCGTTACAGCTGGGCTCGTGCAGTGTTTACAAAGGAAAGACTTCTCTTCCAAGAGAATGTCTGTGCTCAGTCAGCAATGAGTGGGTTAAGCACAAGATCTGCACTCCAGCTCGGGAAGGAGTCGGGCCTGATGTGGCATGGGCCTCCTTCTGCCCGGGACCAGGAAGAGTGAGGGCAAGAAAGGAAAAATTATTGACCTAGAGAGAGCACTCAATTGCAACCTCATGAGTAAATGGGCCATTTATCCCCCAGTCCGGAGCTCCTTGAAAAGGTGACCGTCCATCAATCCCTCCTCTGAGCTGCCCCTTGATGAGCTGTTCTATCAATGGGCTAATTTAGCTGATTACAGAGGAATTTGAGAGGAATGGGCCGCCAGAGTCTGGGTCTCAGCCAGCAATGCATTAAGTTCACCAGTGTCTCCATCATCCCCCACTTGGGACCGATAGGGGCGTCTTATTCCTGAAAACATGCCCCATCTGATGGGCTTTTGTTAAACTCAGCTCCAGCTTATCAGGTGCTAGGTGGAAAACCTACTGCTCCAGGGCATGGATTGTTCTGTCCTCCAGCCCTTGATGGGGGAGGACGACCTCTGGGAGGGGTGCCAGGCTATTCTCGGCTGCTGGTCAGCAGCATGTCAACGCCCAGCCCTACAGGACGGGAGTGCAGGAAGAGATGTAGAGGCCCAGGCTGGACTGTCATTGCTCCTTTACCCCTCTGAATTTTTACAGTACGTAAGGCTTGGGAAATGCCCCACCCTCCTACAATATAAAACTCACACATAGGTGGAAAAGATGAACGACCATGCTGGAGATGTCCCCGCTCCTTCCAAAAGGAATTGCCTTCAAAATCTCACCCAATGGCTCTAAAAGTTCCTACAATTCCCATTTTTTTGGATTAGAGTACTGTCCTATCTAGTAATCCCACTTAAAACATTGGGTTGTTAGCCATTTACACTGTAGCATGAATTAGTATGCCCACTCTATTTAAGGCTCTGGGAACAGGGCATTCAAGGATAAGTTCAGAAGAAAGAAGTCTATCCAGAGGAAAGAAGGGCTGGGGGTTGCTACATCAAAGACTACAAAGACATTCAATTCTCTGCACAGTTGGGGCACAGCAAGTTTCAATGAAGGGAAAAGAAAGGTACTAAAAGATGAGAAAAGAGGGACTTGGTAACAAAAGTGTTGCATTCTCAATTTGACAGAAAGGAATCACAAATGCAGAACAAGATGGACCTTCAAGCTCAAACATCTATCTAAAGGAATAAGAGCTCAGACTTTTATAGGTGGCTATAAGTGACCTGTGTATCAGTCATTTCTCTTAAGGAGAGTCTGAAACCATCCTTCACCCCTTTTAGTGGGCTTTCCTATCAGGATTGTATTGGTACATAAGTAATTGGTACATAATTGGTACATAATTAATTCTTCCAACTTAATATCCAAACCTAGTTGTATTAAACAGAAATATTTTGATTACAAGTGACAGAAATCAAGTTGAAACCAGCCTGAGCAAAAGAGTGGCTTTATTGGCTCATGAAGCTTTCAAATTCAGATAAGTCTCAGGCATGACTGCATCCAGGGGCTCAAAAGACGTCAGCCTTCTCTTTCCATCTCTCAGCTCTCCTCCTCCCTATTTGTTGACTTCATTCCTATACAGGCTCTCCACATGTAGTTTCAAAAAAGGCCACCAGGAGCTCCAGACTCACATTCTGCCAGCTTAGAATCTATCGGAAGGACAATCACTCTTTCCTGAGAATGCCAGCAAAAGTCCCAGAAGTGATTCTTATTGGACTCATTGGTGTCTGACACTCATTCCTCAACCAATCACTGGGGCCCAGGGACGGACTGCCTAGTCCGCTGGACTAAGTCACATGCCCAGTTCTGGATCTGCTGGGGGTCAGCCCCACCCAAGCCACATGACCTGAGGGTAGAAAGGGCCAATTCTCCAAAATGAAATCAGAAGGCTGCATCCAGATGAAGAAAGGAGACAGTCTAAGCAGGAAGGGAAAACTGGCTTCCTATACGCTCATAAACAGATCAGTGCAATGAAGTGTTTTGGATCCCCACGTGGAAAATTCCAGATCTCAGTGGTGATGCATACAGAGGCAGGACTAACAGCAATGATCCCCGAAGACCTCTTCAAGACAGGTAGTTCCTGACCTCCTGTAGTTTTACCTCATTTCCCAATATTCTGCTGATCTTTTTGGATTTCCAACTCAGCTGGCTTAACTGTGGTGCAAATGGCACATCAGGGACCAACTGCTAATGAGAAGAGGGTTTGTCCCATAGGAAACCTGTGACGTTAAGTCCCAGAAAGATGGATTTCTTTCTTCATCTCATGGAGTAGCTTTAAGCCAGCCAAATAACCTCTCTAGGTCCTTCACTCAATTCAGCCCAATGGAGAGTGGTAGGGAAGAGCTTCTTTGGAATCAGAGCCATGTTTAAATCAGTGGCTATCCTGTGTTACCTGGAGCTACTGAACTAACCTCTCTGAACTTTAGTTTCCTTAACCATAGAAAGAGGTTAAACGACCTCTGCCACATGGAATTGATCTGAGAGTTATATTAATCACACATTCCATGTGAACTGAGCATCTGTGCTCGCCAGGTGCAGTGCTAGGCACTAGGGAATATAAAAGAAACAAAATCCACAAAATTCTCTCTCACGGCAGAGCTCATATTACACCAGGGAAAATAGACAATAGACATTAAGACATAAGTAAATTACTTTTTAGTGTAAAAGGTAAGTTCTACGGGGACGGAGGGAGTATAGCGAAGCAGTGGAAATTAGGAGTGAGCGTGGAGGAGAGACAGTGTTTAGTATTTAATAAGATGGGCAGGGTGAGTCTCACTGAGAAGGAGATACTGGAGCAGAGACCAGAAGAAGGTGAGGGAGCAGGGGAGGGCGGGAAGAGGTGGGGAAGAGTTTTCAAGTCAGCAAGAACGGCGAGTGCAAAGGTCCTGTGGTGAGAATGTGTCTGGCACAAACGCAGCAAGGAGGCTACTGTGTCTAGAGAAGAGTGAACGAGAAGATGGACAGAAAAGAAACACAGCATCAGATCCCATACGGGCCTGTGACACCTGTGAGGACATGAGCATATGAGGTGAGGAGCACCGTTTGGCCCCCGAAGATTCCAAGAAGTGTACGGGTGGAGATGAAGATGGTGATGCTGACGGTTCTGATGCTGATGGCGATGACGACGACAATGTGACATGACGGGGTCACCCGCACCCCGGCAACAACATCCAGGCGAACGCAGACACACTCTCACCTTCCCGAGCTGTTCAGAGCATTTCCAAATTAACACAAGCAATTTGCACTTTGAACTCATGCTGAGAAAATTGCTCTGTAAACATAGGGTGTTTCCTGCCATCTCGAATCTTTATCATGTGCCTGACACCATTATCACCAAAAGGTCACCAGGTGGCACCCATTAGCAGGGCTAACACTTGTTCTGCTAACACCTCCCCATTCTTCACTTCCTCCTGATAACAGCAGAAATACCCCGAATCCAACAAACCGCCCCATGGATGTGTTGTGTCCCTCGCTCATGGCCTTTTGCCCAAACCAAGTGGGCCACCGCCTGGGGAATATGTGGGACACGGGTCCAGATTATCTGGATATTATTAACACCAACTGACAAGGCTCCAGGCTATCGGTATTGACATCATCCAACCAGCACTTGCCTCATTCTGGCTCCTAACTCCAGGAAGCTATTCCAAAGTGCAGCTAATTCTTCTCAGATGGCTGGCACCCCAGCTGAGCGGTTCCATAGCATCATTTCTCCAGAGAGGAGCTTCCCAAACACCTCCAGCGCACAGACAGACACATGTGTGAGGTTGTGGCAACATCCTCTGAGGATGACCATGCGAGCGCTGGGCTTCCTGTCCACAACGCCGGTGCATAACGGCATTTATCGCGTAGGCTGTGTCGTGCCTTGATGTGCCTCTCCCACGTCTGCCGGACGTGACATCTCATTCACCCCTGGGTCTCCACCTCTGAGGAAGGGGTCCATGCAGAGCAGATGCTCAGTCACTGTTAGTCACTTGGACAGAAGAAGCAGTTGCATGTTTAATCATGCACCATCCTCGCTTTACACCCTGCAGCCGCTGCAGACACACGGGCTGTAGCCCACTGTGGCAGGCAGCTTCGGCACACTGGGGGGTCAGACCTCCACTCCACCTCTTATCAGCAGTGACCCTAGTAACCCAACTTTTCTAATCCAGTTTTCTCATCTCTAAAAGGGGAGGAGCACGCGCCACTTCTCACAGCTCAGGCGAGGATTAAATACGCGGTACTGTGTCTTCAGCAAGTGTTAATAATCATTATTATTATATTCTCCACAATCAATTACGTGCTCCGCAGATCCACGGAGCTAGGGATTCTTGTCATCCCCGGTGACCATGACAGTGCCTGGCACAGGGTAGGTGCTCAGCCAACATTTGCCGAGTGAATGAACAAGCTGGCCTTGCTAGACTGAGGAATAAGCACCCTGCGCCCCTAGGGTGTTTCACTTCACCTGTAAGATTCTCAAGATATCATTTTCCCATTCCCAGAGGTACCGATTTGGCAGGACATGGGTGGGGCCCAGAACCCTGCATTTTACTGGGCTCCCCCCTGATTATCCCATTCTCCATCATTTCAGGAACCTCGGCACTGGGCGATTCAAGTCTTCGTCACCTCCCCCTCTTTTCCCAGCTCATCCCCTGTCCCTTTCCAACTGCAGTCATCCAAAAGCCCAATCTCAGCATCTGAAGTGATCACTGCACCAGAGCTAACATTGTTTTCATGAGGCACAGAGACCCCGCAGAGGCTTTTAAGTGAATACTTGGTAAGAGAACAATCAGGTTAAGAAATCAGTGTGACGCAGAGCATGAAATAGGAAAGTATCGTGGCCAATCGATTTGGACCACACTTGCAGGTTTGTGAAATGAATTTTATTTTCTGGACCAAATGGAAGCCGGTCTTATAAATCACTGCCGCCCTCGGAGATTAATAAAGGAAACGGGCTTGATTAAGAATTCAGAGCAGTGGTCCCACTTCGATTTATAGACCCAGAGGTCTTGCCACAGGGATGGCAAGACGTCCCACCTGTTAATTGTCATTTAGGAAGATTAACCCTGGGGATTCTGGCAAAGACTTCTGGTGAGGTAGAGTCTAAGGAACGTGTTCCTCCATGCATTCCCAATCCTCCCCAGAAACATACCAGTCACATGGCCCTTTGACATAACATTCTGAGGGATGAGACCTAGATTCTGGACAAAAGGGAAATTTGATTTGAAAATCCTCCTGCATCTCTACTCAAACTTGACAGAGCAGGGCTGAGTCGAGATTTTAAAATAAAAACAAAATAAAAGCAATGGAAGTTGGGGATGGGGCGGGGAAGGTGTTTAATGAAATCAACCGAGTACAAACTGTCCCCATAGGCTACGAGGCTCGTATGCCCTGCATGTGGAAAGGTTTACAGTGGGTGCTGAGGCATTTGGCATTTGAGAGCATCTTTGGGTTTGCGTATCTGTCAAAGGCTGCCTGCTCCAGACCAAAAGGAGGGTAGTGCTTGTGACGCTAGAGTTAGGAGACAGGAGAGCACCATGGGAATGAGGGTGCTGGGACAGAACCAACTCTTCTCACTCAGTGAAACACCTCAGTTTGGAATCCAGTATCTGCAAAAGTGTGCTCGGTACAAAGGGAGGCATGCTATTTTAGCCTTCTACTCGACAACATTTTTGACCCCGAAGGTTTAAAATGCAGCAAAAGATGGAAGTCAGGATGATGTTAACAGTGACAAGAAGAATGCAAAGCTAATATTGCAATGGCCAAGACATGAAAGCAGCCTAAGTGTCCATCCATAGATGAATGGATAAAGCGGTTCATATGTATAATGGAATATTACTCGGTCATAAAAAAGGATGAAATCTTGTCATTTGCAACAACATGGATGGATTTGGAAGGTATTATCCTAAACGAAATAAGTCAAGCAGAAAAAACAAATAGTGTATGATTTCACCTATATGTGGAATCTGAAAAACAAAATAAATGAACAAACAAAACAGAAACAGGCTCATAGATACAGAGAACAAACTGATGATTTCCAGATGGGAGGGGCAGCGGGTGAAAAAGGTGAAAGGGATCGAGAAGTACAAATTGCCAGTTATAAAAACAGTCAGGGGGTGTAAGGTGCAGCATAGGGAATGTAGTCAGTAATATTTTAATCGCTATGTGTGGTGTAAGATGGGTACTAGACTTATCGGGGTGATCACTTCCTAAGGTATATGTCTAACCACTATTCTGTACACTTGAAACTAACAGAATATTGTAAGTCAACTGTAATCAAAGATTTTTTTAATAAGAAAATAATGACAAGAAGAGAGCAAAAGGGAGGTTTCCGGAGTGCTGACGATGTTCTGCTTCTTGGACTGGATGTGTTCAGTCTGCAAAACGCTATCAAGCTTTACACTTAAGATATTCACTTTTCTGATACGTCATTTCAATAAAAGTTAAACGTGTAAAAAACAGCACAAGGCGGATGGAACCTAATGAGTATGTCTGATTATTCTGCAGTGTACTGACAGACTACTTAAGTGAAAACACCAAGTAGAAAGCCTTGTGTATAGTCTGTATTCATTCACCCATTCATTTGTTCAATAAACCCTGTGTGCCTACTCTGTTTATTCTACATGATTCTGTTTAACCTTCTTCAGGGTACTTGTCCTTATCTAAATTACCTTGAAATTCATTTGTTTTGTTTACTGGTGTCTCACCTGTCTCTCACACTCCCCACAATGGAATGCAACCTCATGAGGGCAGGGACCTCGCCTCTCTTGTCCCCAGAGCCTAGCAAGTGTCTGGCACGTGGCAAACACTCAATGAATATGTGTTCGTTTCCCAAATGAAAGAAATTGAGGTCTTGCCCTAAGTGCTGGAGTTTGCAAATGCGCACTGTATTGTAGCACAAGGTCACATGGTCATTTTACGTCAGTAAAAAAAAAAAATTACTGGGCCTCTTGAGATCTTAGAATTGCAGCAATAAGCAAAAACTGAACTGGTTCTGTGTAAACTCCCTGCCCCAAGAGCTCAGAGTTAAAAAAAAAAAAAAAAAAAGCAATTAAGGTAACGAGTGATAAGACTTGTGAAAGGAGGAAAATAAAGTGCTGCTGGAGAACAGAAAGGAGGAAATGAGAAAAAGCACAGACAACAAAAGCAAAAAAGACAAATGAGACTACATCAACCTGAAAAGCTTCTGCACAGCAAAGAAAATAATCAACAAAGTTAAAAGGCAACCTACGGAACGGGAGAAAGCATTTGCAAACCAAATATCTGATAAAGGGTTAACAACCAAAATATATAAGGAACTCCTGCAACTCAGCAAGTAGCAAAAAATAAACAAACAAACAAACAAAATAATCCAATTAGAAAATGAACAAAGAACCTGGATAGACATTTCTCCAAAGAAGACATACGAATGGCTAAAAGGTCTATGAAAAGATGCTCAACATCACTAATCATCAGGAAAATGCAAGTCAAAACTACAAGATATCACCTCACACCTGAGAAGATGGCTATTACCAAAAAGACAAGAAATAACAAGTGTTGGTGAGGATGTGGAGAAAAGGGAACCCTTATGCACTCTTTTAGAAATGTATATTGATGCAGCCACTATGGAAAACAGTGTTGAGGCTTCTTCTGAAAATTTAAAGTAGAACTACCACATAACCCAGCAATCCCACTTCTGGGTATATATCAAAGGCATTGCAATCAGGATCTCAAAGAGATACCTGCACTCCCATATTTCTTGCAGCATTATTCACAATAGCCAAGACATGGAAGAACCTAAATGTTCATCAGCAGATAAATGGATAAAGTAAATATGGCCTATACATACCATGGAATAGTTAGCCTTAAAAAAAGGAGGAAATCTCACCATTTGTTACACCATAGATGAACCTGGACAACATTATGTGAAATAAGCAGACACAGAAAAACAAATACTGTATGATCTCACTTATATCAGGAATCTAAAACAGTCAAACTCATAGAAGCAGAGAATAGCATGGTGGTTCCCAGGGGCTGGAGAGATGGGAAAGAGGAAACTGATGGTCTAAGGATATAGTTATACAAGATGATTACGTCCTAGAGATCTCTTGTACTGCACAATAATTAAAGTTAACAGTACTGTATCATATAATTAAAATTTAACTGAAGGGTAGATCTCATGTTAAGTATCCTTATCACAAAAAAGATAAAATAATAAAATAAAATAATAATAAATAGGGTTGGAGGAAACTTTTGGAGGCAATGGATATGTTTGTAGCACTGATTGTGGTGATGATTTAATTGGTGCATGCTTACCTCCAAACTTATCAAATTGTACAGTAAATATGTACAGCTTTGTGTATGTCAATCATACCACAATAAAGTGGCTTTAAATAAAGGAGTGAGACAGAAAGATGTGGATGCTCACTGCAGATGCTCACCTTGATGGCAGAAACTAGAATATAAATCACACACTAGTTACTGAGGACCCCAGGGCCCCTTCCACCAAGAGGCCCTCCTGAATTCCTTATATTCCTATCATAAGCCCATTTACCTTAAGTTAGCTTGAGTAGGTCAGAATCTCTTAAAACCTAGTGTCAATGGACTGAACTCTGTCTCTCCGCTCACGCCCCCAACTTCCTATATTGAAGCCCTAACCCCCAATGGGACTCTATTTGGAGAGGAGGCCTTTAGGAAAGTACTTAAGGTTGAATGAGATCATAAGTGTAGGGCCCTAACCCAACAGGGCTGGTGTCCTTATAAGAAAAGAGACTCCAGACTCCGTCTTTGCACACACACACAGAAAAGGCCGTGTGAGGACACAGTGAGAAGGAACCACAGGCAGACCAAGGAGAGAGGCCTCAGTCCAGCCTCCAGAACTGGGAGAAAATAAATTTCCACTGTTTAAGCCGCCCAGTCTTTGGTATTCTATCGCGGCAGCCCATGACATGCCAAGAAGTAGCTGGACTTGTGGCTTTCAGTTATATATACATTATGAGCTAGGACTCTGCTGATACTTCTATATCACAAAGTTCTAAAAGGGAGCGGCTCCTAGTGGCCCAGTAAGAATAATTCATCGTCAGCATGTTAGTTGATGTGGGGGTGATCAGAATGGATGATCAGAAGTAATTCAAACACTGTCTGGGTTAACTTTCTCTGGGTCATTCATTCATGCAACAAACATTTCTTGAGCGCCAATCATGGACCTGGTATTATGCCTGGGCCAGAGAAAACAAGAGTTAAGAAAGACATAGCAAGTACTGCTCTTATGGGGCTCAAGTTCTAGTGCGGAGAAAAGGAAAATCGACAAATGAACAAGGTCATTTCAAAGAGTGATAAGGGTTCTCTGAAGGAAACAAAATATGGTGACACAGTGGAGTGTGGGGTGGGGGGGCGGGGGCGGGCGGGAGAGGATGTTTTTGACTGAATGGTCAGGGAAAGTCTCTAATTTGAGCTGAAATCTAAAAGGCTAGCACGGTGTGGCCGCCAGGAAGATAACAGTTCAGGCAGAGGGTACAAGTGTCAACACCCTGAGATGGGCTGATCGCTGGGTTCGAAAGGAGGAGCAAGTGCTTAATAACTATCTGTCACTTGAACAGAACCACTCACCTGTTTGGTCATCTAGTATCCTCGCCTTACCGTCTGAAGCCGATGCAGCCAAACCGAAAGTCTCTAGAGCACTGTAGCACACTGGTTCAGCAAATGTGGGTTCACGTCCCTGCCCTACTTCTTATCAGTATCAGGGGCTATTGAAGGTCTAGTGTATTTGTAAGGGGGCGCCAACATTTATCCGGTTGGACATCGTTTATTCAAACCTTGTCATGCTCTCCAACCTTGTTGTTCGAAGTGTAGTACTCAAACCAGCAGCATCAGCCTCACTGGGAGCTGATTAGGAATGCAGATGTGCTGCCCCTCCCACCCCACCCCCTAGGCCTACAGAATCAGAATGTGCATTTTTAGAGATTCCATGTGAACACTACAGGTCGAGATTCCTTGCTCTACTAAATGCTTCGCACCTATGGTTTTATTTCATCTTCGGAAGAAAGACATAGAGAGATGTGGGCTCAGAAGTGAAATATGATGATATCGTCCCCTCCCGTCTTTGACTCACGGCAGCGTGTGTGAGTTATACCATGCCCACATGGGCTGCAGGGGCACCTGCATTCGGGAGAAGGACTTGGAAAGGGCTCATGGGTCAGAAGGGCTCCAAAGGGAGGGGACTCAGAAGTGCTGGGTCTTTTCGTTTTCTGTTCAGCTCATCCTGGAAATCAGAGTCAACTGGGGACAGACTCTCCCGAGGAAAACCGAGACCAACCAGCCACACTGAGCCATGACTAGTGTGCTTTAATGGGGGGTGGGGGGGGTCACGAGTCCTTTGTAATAAGCTCTTGTAATGTCCCAAAAAGGAAGGCAATCAACAGAGCTTGGTTACACGCTGCTTCGGGGTCTACAGGCCTTCAGGACCGGAGGTCTGTCTTCCCTGAGGAATTGGACGGTAGAAACTTCTGAATCACTGTTATCTTTGGTGATAACACCAGGAAGGAGGCCCTGCTGTTTGATTAGACACAGATGGTGCAGCAAGGGGTCGCTCGCCCAGAAAATTGGGGCCGTGTTGTGTACAAAGCTCTAAGTGGGGAAAATGCAGGGTCAGTGGAAACGGTTCTAGCATCCCTGGGTCAAATTAAAAGGCAAAGAGAGAAGATAATCTATAATTCAGGAACCCAACCGGAGCAGGATAACTACATCAGGCAGAAAAGCACGTGCAGGAGGGGCTCTGTCGCCTGAACGTCTTCAGAAAAATGATTATGATTATTTTGCACAGGAAGGGAGGATGTTTCCAGGAATCAATGAAGGACACCATTCAGGAACATCCATAAACTGGCCTATAAAACAGGAAAGGAAGGACCTGCGTATCTATTCTACAGATCTTTTAAAGGTACTGATGGTGCGATCAATTATTCAAGCAATTCTCTAGCTTAGGGGCATCATCCTCACCGAGGATTTTTCTATCCCCACTCCTCGAATTCCTCCTCCCAGATCAGTCCACTCTGCTCACTCTCCAGCAGCAGCAGATCAGGAGAGGAAGGAGATGAACCATACACTAGGCTGGCTCACAGAAGTCCGAAGACCACCCTTGACAGCCCTCCCTCCCCATCACGGGGTTAAGATGGGGATCAATCAAGGAGGAATCACAGGGGTGGAAAAATCAAACCCTAGGCAGTACAGATTCTCATATGCATTCAACTGAGAGTCCTACAGACCAGGGGACAGAGAACTTTTTCTGTCAAGGGCCAGATAGTAAAATTTTAGACTTTGCAAATTTTAACACCTCTGTAGCAACTACTCAATTCTGACAGTATAGCATGAAAGCACCCATAGATGATATGTAAGGAAATGAGCATGGATTGTTCCAATAAAACTTTATTGACAAAACAAGTAATGAGCCAGATTGGGCCTGTGGGCCAGAGTTTGCCAGTCCCTGATCTAGAATAATTTAGTCTTATCTTCTCATTTTACAGATGGAAAAACCAAGACTCAAGTCGGAAATGACTTGCTTAAGACCATACACACCTTGGTCAAGACAGAGCTCGGACTGAAAGTCTGAAATGTTGACTCCATCTTCTAAAGCTCTCTCCACCATACCACATGGCCCCTCCCTTCCTCCCTGCCTGCCTTCTTTTATTATGTGAGAAATACGGGGATACCATACATGAAAAACCATGGTCCCTACATTCACAAAGCTCCAGCCTAGTGCTATATTCAGAAACCACTCTTTAAATAAGCTTAAAGAATCAGCAGCATTAAGTTTATGTTGGTTTGTAGATATTAATACTAAAACCAATTAGATTACTAGAATAGTACTGACCTGAGACATGCAATCCCTTTGAAAAATGTTTTCTGTTTTTGTAGGTATGTAAATCCATGTTGATTAATTATACAATTAATCATGCTCATTAAAGGGGAATAACCTGTTAATGTAAATAACAGGTGGAAAGAGAAATGACCCATTATCCCATTATTCAAAGATATCTAAATTAGCAATTTGGCGTATATTCTTCTACTTTCTTATATGTTCACATAAACAGGCATATATGAGAGTGCGTATGTGTGAGGGTGAATACTGAGGGGGTAGCAAAAATTAGACCCTTCTCTGCATACCACACTGCATGGGCTTAACATTGCTTCTTCAGCAAAATGCAAATTCATTCCCACCGACTGACTCATCTAAGATTTTGGAACACAGCCTGCTCATCAGCTGGCATTTGCCTGAACTTCTCAGAAGCTGTGGAATCCAAGATAGTGTGATGGTGTTTGGGGTGACTGGAAGATCTACAGAGATGCACCTGATCTTACCCCACATGAGAAAAGGTGAGGGTAGCAGCCTAACCCTCGAGCATTTAATTTTTTAACATGTTTGCCTAATGGTCTCACTTTCTAAGATGACTTTGATGGTCCAGAAACGAGCGTGCTACCATTAGCAGAGGGCAACCTTTATGAAGATCCTTCCAATGACCATCTGAAGATAAACAAATAACCCATGGCAGGGGAAGTTTTGGCGGGAGGCTCCAGAGAGTGAGCTGTTTTTTTAATTTTTCTTCTTTTGTTTTTCTTTTTAACCTTCTCCATCTCAAATTTATGCATCTGCCAAGCAAGTAAAACACGAGACCTCTTTAGGCTGGGGGACTCAGGGTTGTGACATCTAATGGTGCCTCATGTCACGTAAATCATCCGTGTGCTGATCTGAAGCTGGCAAGGGGAGGTCTTTGTGATTTATAATGATAAATTCCATCCATCCATGTTTGAGCCCTGACTATACAGGAGTATTCATTTGGGATTTTCTCAACTGTGAGCAACAGAAGCCAACCCTGGGTTACATAAGCAAGGTAGGACATTCTTGGAAGATTATTGGGTAGCTCACAAACCCCGAAGAAAAGACAAGAATCAGGGCACTGTGGCTAGGAGCAGGCACGAACAGTGGCACTCTTCAAGGAATTACAGTCTGAGTGAATAAGCTCCAACCAGTTTTAGTGCTTCCATCGTTCCACTCAAGACTTCAATCTTCACCCAAGTTCAATTTCCACACAGCAGACAGGACACTGTTTCTAAAATTCAAATTCAATCACATCTGTCCCTTATTTAAAGCCCTTCTTCATCTCACATGGTCCCTTATAAAAATGCCACATTGTGCATTAGAGATGCCGGGGTCTAGTTTCAACCTAACTCGTCTCCCTTTGCTCCCTGGTTCCACATCCCCAAATGCATTAAGCTCCTTCCTCCCACAGAGATTCGGCAGATGCCCCTTCTTCTTCTCGGTCTCCTCATCTTCCACCCTGCTTCCTATTCCTCACTACCTCTTCTCCTGGCTAACACCCTTCTGGCTGTGTGAGTTTGCTAGGGCTGCCAAGATAAAGCACCATAAACTGAGTGGTGAATATACAGCTCTGGAGTTGTCTCTGGACACCAGACGGACAAGGTCAAGGGATGAGCAGGGTGGTACTCCTTCTGAAGGTGCTAGGGGAGACTGCTCCATGCCTCTCTCCTCGCTTCTCATGGTTTGCTGCCAATCACCGGCACTCCTTGGCTTGTGGATGTATCGCCCCAATTTCTGCCTTCATGTTCACAAGGCATTCTCCCTGTGTGCACATCTGTCTCCAAATTTCCACTTTCCATAGGACACCAGTCATATCGGATTAGAGGGCCACCCTACTCCACTGTGAGCTCATCTTAACTAATTACATCTACAAGAACCCTATTTCCAGACAAGGTCACGTTCTGAGGTCCTGGGGGTTAGGGCTTCAACACAGAAATTGGGGGAGTGAGGGGGGTACACCATTCATCTCATAACGCCATCCTTCAAATGTGAAGCACAAATGTCACTTACATAAGACAATTGGACTCCTCAGACCAAATAGACCCTCTGAGCTCATTACACTTGTGCTTTTCCTTTATGGCACTTCTCAGAGCTAAAATCTGTTCTTTGTCCTGGGTTTATCTTCCATGACCAGCTTAAGTGCCGTGGGGGTGGGGAATGTACTGCCTCCTTTATATAGTATCTCCAGTGACCAGTGCATAGTAGGATCTCCATCCATATTGGTTCCATGAATGAATCGGTCACAAACTAGCCATAAACAGTAGAGTGTGAGCTTTACAGGCTCAGGTTTTAGAGGCAGAGGAACTGGGTTCAAATCCCATCTCCGGTCCTTTGTAGAACAAACGAGCTCGGTCCAGTTCCTCAGCTTCTCCATGACTCAGTTTCCCCTCTGTAAAACAGGGATAATGACCACACCTCCTTCATCGAAGTGTCAAGTGAGTTAACACACGTGAAAAGCACAGACACTAGTGGGCAAGAATGTGATGACATCAGCTCTTCAGGCAGAGAAACCCAAAATAAGTACCTAAATCGTGGCTTTGCTACAACATAAGACACGAAGCTTTTACTAATTTTCAAGACACCTCGCTCTTCTGTCACAAGGTCACCGTCCTCGGTCTCTCTGCATCCCTCATTTTATATTTCTGGTTGGTCTGGCCACGCTTCTCATTGAAGAGCAATTTCACGTGGTTTGAAAAAGGATGCTATTCCCCCAAAACTTCTGCCCCCTGGCTCTCTCGAAGTTTCTCAGAGATAGAAGCGTAGATGTGGCTCCATTCAGAGCCTGTTGGAACATTCGCTGCACATACTTCCCAAACCTGGCCCTCTGGACTTCCCACCCATTTACTCTTGGCAAAAAGCGGCTTCCTGCTTCTGCGAAGCGAGGCTTTCAAGGCTTTGGGGAAAGGCTTTTTGGACAACAAACAGCCCTTTAAAAACAATATTTTGATGAGTTAAGTGTAAATGAATCAGAAACACATGGATTAAGCTTCTCTTGATGTACACATGGGTTTAATAATTATTGGAGGTGGGGAAGAAGGGAAATAGGGCTGGAAAAGCCGTGTCTTGGGTTTTATCAAATCTAAAATGTTTGAAAAGTAATTCAAGACATTCCACACACCCCCGAATGTAGCCAGATTTTCCAATTCTTTCTAGTAACGACTGAGAGTTCCAAAGTGCCAGGTTTCCGTGGCTTCTGATTGGCTGGACACGAAGCTATGATTTATGAGACCGTTCAAAGATTTATATATTGCCATTATAACAAATTCCTTCCAAATTGAATGGTGCCCAAATGCAGCCTTATAAATATCTTTCCTGTTAGAAGCTTCCTTCTATTCACAACACTCTCGTTCTTTGCCTTCCCCAGCCCCCCTGTATGCCACAGATTCCCCCATGAGGTCTCAGAGCAATGAAGAGTGAAAGAATTAATTTGACCATGGCTGAAACGTGTTTCACTTTGGCTTGAGTTTTAAATGACTTGCGTCTCTATAAGCTGTGGGTCATAAGAAGGTTATAGTTAAAGGGCTCATAAGTTAGGCGAAGGGTGGAAGGGGTGGAATTTTATAAATGCTTATTGCTTTCATAAAAAGAAAAGCTAAGTTGTGTTCGTGCCGAACACAGTCAAACACTCAATACATCAGGCCATGCTGTTTCCTAGAGGAAATATCCCATACCGGATCGGCTTCTGTCTTCCTCCATTTCAATGACATCATCAGTGTCGGACAAGTAACTTCTTCCACATGTCACCATCCGCGTGTCCCTCCCCCAGATTAATTTTTAGTCCCTCAAAGCTCTGAGGTATCCTAAATTACATGGCTTAATGGGCAGCAGAAAAGTGGGGTGAAAGGTGGGGGGGAGGTGTTCCTACTTTTCTAATTCATTATCCCACAGGGCTCGTTTCCAGTGACGTGCTCACAAGCCCCATCTGCCATCGAGTACAAAGGTAATCAGGAAAAGAAATGACAGAGTTTTAAGTCTGCATGAGGTTCAGGAGAAGAAGGCACATGGTTGCAGAATCAGAACGGGGCAGTTGATTGTTTTAGCAAACTCGTAAGGAGTGATGATCCGACAGTGCCTGCCACACATGAGAGCCATCACCAAGTGACCCAAGCTATCTGTATTTGTCAGCTATGCCACAACAATGCCGCATAACAGACTATCCCCAATTTTAATGGATTATAAAGACAATCAGGGATCCTGATGTTCACAGACCTGTGAGGTGACTACAGCCAGCTGAGCTAGGATGGACTTCAGGCTCCAGAGTCTGACTTTGAGCTCCAGGCCATAAATTGTCTCACATTTGTTTGAAGTGTCTTTCATCCTTTTTGCACCAGCGGTCACTCAGGTCATGTGGCCTGCTCCACATGCCACATTCTGGAGCCCAGGTCTGCAAGTCCTTTTCAGACACCAACACTGTTACTATGATACACTGCTTCTCATTCTGTACAATTCATGACTTAAGTAGTGAAATGCCTAATGGCTACATATATTCCTGGGTGTGAGAAGAAGAGATACAGGGTGGTTACCAAACCCAGGGAGAGTTGTGTAGCGAAGACTTCCTGGATAGAAGTAGTGACCTTGAGTCCAAGGACACAGCCAGACCAAGGCAACCCACAAGGGAGGAGGCGAGGGAATGAGTACAGCCATCTCCCTCTCTTTCCTCCCTTTCATCTCCTTCTCCCTCTGACCAAAATGGACACCACTGGTCAAACCCAACC
>CM053510.1:100667547-100691317 GCA_028627145.1 Eidolon dupreanum | reverse complement strand
GACGGAGCCACGTGAGCGACACAGGCTCGGTACGGCCGCTTAGTCTGCTCTTGACCTTCTGACGATACCTCTGGAGGGTCACGGAGCCACGGTGACTTCAATTCTTCTGCTCGCAAATTTAACACCTTTTCCATCTAATTTAAGCACTTATCACGCTCTGTGGCCGTAACTTTTGCAGTCTGAGGTGTGACCACGAAACCGGCACGGATTTCTTCTTCCTTCTTCACCATTTCACAGACCAGAAGAAGGTTCTTTTCTTTCTTACCGCAGATCTTAGCAACTTCCGCATCCGATTTCTTTTCCTTCTCTGCTGAAGGACGTTCACCTTTTCACTGAAAGGAAGCGCTTCACCGTTTTTGTTTCGGCCTATCCGAATTCCCGGCATCGTTGTGCTTGTGCTTTGGGGCCATTCAATGACGGTAATAGGGAAATCAGGAAAAATAAGAGAAATCAGGGCGAGTCTGACGAGCAGCAGCGCCACACGGAGGCAGCCGGGCAGGTAACTGAGGCAGGTGGCTGCTGCGGGAGACGCTGCGGGGAAAAGGGGGAGGAGTCACGTCAGGGGCGGAGCCAAACAGCGCGAGAAGGCACCTCGATACTGGCGAGGCGCAGTTTTACAATGTGAACTCTTTACTTCTGCAATTTCTCATTTAATATTTTTGGACTGTGGTTGACCGCAGGTCGCTGAAACCACAGAAAGCAAAACCACATATAAGGGAGGCTGTGGAATCCCAGCACGAAGAACCCTGCATGACGCATAGTAGGTGCTCAGGCAATGCTTGTAGACTGGGCGGCTGAGTGAATGAAGTACGTGGAGATGTCTCTGGTGGGTCAGAACTCAGTGTTCCTCAACAGCATTCCCTTTCCTTCAGCCGTGACCTTTGCCCTCTCCACCTGGGATCAGGGTCAAGTGTACGGAGCATGATAGAATGCAGCTGCTCTTTCGTGTCTCCTGTCCCACCTCCTACCCACTCACTGACTCTTTAGTGAGGTTTTTCATAGCAGACTAACCCGGCTGGGCAAGTAGGGCTGGTGCAAATCCCCCTTTCATTCTTTGACTCTATTTCTTTTCCCCAGCTTCGCTGAAGTGTAGTTGACAAATGGAAATTGTACATATTTGTGTGTGTATATATATATATATATATATATATACACACACATACATACACACATTTCATATATATATATATACACATATATATGTGTATATATATATACACATACATACACACATTATTTATATATATGTGTACACACACACACACACACACACACACACACATTATAAAACCACCAGCACAATCGAGCAATTGAACATCCCCATTACCTCACATAGCTACCACTGGGGTGTGTGTGTGAGATGAGAACACTTAAGATCTAATCCTATCAAATTCTGAGTATCACAGAACAGTACTGTTAACTATAACCACCATGCCATACATGAACCTGTTCATGAACCAGAACTTACTCATCTTGTATAACCGAAAATTTGAAATGGGGGGAGTTATTTACAAACCACATATCTGATAAGGGGTTAGTACCCGAAATGTTTAAGAAATGTGCATAGCCCAATAACAAAAATAGATAAATAAATAAACAAATAACCCGATCAAAAAATAAATAAAGGAACCTGGATCGTCGTTTCTTCAAAGACGATATCCAGATGGCCCACGGGTATGGGAAAAGGTGCTCAGTCAACAACGCTAATGATGAGGGAAATGCAAATCAAAACCACAATGAGCTATCATCTCACACCTGTTAGGATGGCTATTGTCAAAAAGACGAGAGATAACAAGGGCTGGCAAGGCTGTGGAGAAAAGGGAACCCTTGTGCTCTTTGGTGACAATGTAAATTGGTGCAGCCACTATGGAAAACAGGATGAGGCTACTTTAATTTCCTTTTGTGCTTCCTGTAAGTAAATGGCTTATAAACTGAACATTCTCACGAGAGGAAATCTCAGTACTTCCCTTCCTCTCCCCTCTGCCCTAGCCTAAAACGCCACCATAATAGTTTCCATCTGGGACAGGAGGTAAGCAGTGAGGAGGCAGCCGGGGGTGGGAGAGAAGTCAGGGTGCGAAGGCAGGTAGAGCTCAGACACACACCTGGTGGCTGGACCAGGGGTGGACGGTGAGGTTAGCACAAAGAGTGAAGCTAAACGCCGAGTCAAGTTTCTTCTCTTCTGCCTGAAAATAATGAATCTGTGTTTGACGCAGACTCAACTTCATGCAGAAAAAGAGAGAAGACAGAGTCAAGACAAGTCCTAGGTTTCTAACAATTTAAAGAAAGCTCACCACCATTGTGAATTTTCTAAGGAGGAATCCTGTTGTCCTGAGCCAGCTAAATGCGTGAACTTTGGAGTTAGTCCAGTTCATCCCCTGCTCTGGCACTGGGCAGATGTGTTGCAGGAGGTTGAAGAGTCAAAATATGTCTCCCTGGAACCTCAGAATGTGACCTTGTTTGAAATAAAGGTCTTCACAGAGGTTATTAAGGAAAATATCCTGAGATAAGATCATCCCGAATTTGGGTGAGCCCTAAATCTAATGATGGGTGTCCTTAAAAGAGACAGGAAAGAGAAGATATGCAGCGAGACACAGAAGAAGGCCATGTAAGACAGTGATGACTCTACAATTCAAAGAATGCCATGAGCCACCGGAAGCCAAAGAGGCAAGGAAGGGCCCTTCTCTAGAGCCTCTCTAGAGGGAGCATGGCCCTCCTGACACCTTGCTTTTGGACTTTCTGCCTCCAGAACTAAGTGAATAAATTTCTGTTGTTTGCAGCTACCAAGTTTGTCAATCCTAGAAACTAATAACAGAGGTGAGGCTAGGCAAGCCATTTCATTTCTCCTCTCTAAGCGTCTGTTTCATCACCTTTAATATGGGTACAATAATAACATCTACCTAATAGGAGGGCAGAAAGGTTTGATGGGAGGATGTACTCAGGGTAGGGCTCAGTAAGCAACAGCTGCTGTCATTATTCTTACAAGCCCATCGACAACACAGAGGAGAGCCATGAATAGACGCCCCTGCCTCGAAACGAATGTCTAGGGTAGGGACAGAGCACAAAAGGGCGCAACGTGTCATTCTTAAAAACATTCTAAATGTTTTCAAATTTGGGGGGTAGATACCCAGAAGAGGAATTGTTGGGTCATGTGGTAATTCTATTCTGAGTTTTTTGAGGAACCTGCATACTGTTTTCCATAGTGGTTGTACCAATCTACATTCCCACCGGCAGTGTATAAGGGTTCCTTTTTCCTCACAACTTCTCCAACACTTGCTATTACTTGTCCTGTTGATGACAACCATTCCAACTGGTATGAGGTGGTATCTCATCGGTTCTGATTTGCATTTCCCTAATAGCTGGCAAAGTTGAGCATCTTTTCATGTGTCTATTGGCTGTCTCTATGTCTTCTTGGAAGAAGTGTCTGTTCAGGTCCTCTGCCCATTTTTTAATTGGATTGTTTGCTTTTTTTGTGGTTGAGTTGCATGAGTTCTTTATACATTTTCGATATGAGCCCCTTAAGTTATTGGCCCCAGTGACAGAACCAAGTTCTGAACCCCTTGGCCACTTATCCTCCCTCACATTCTTAGACATTCTGCCCAGCTGCCCCACGGGTGGATGCCCAAGCCCTTTCCAGCTCCAAAGATTACACAGTCCTCAGGTGTAGATGCGCCCTGCTTCCTGGGAAGCCTGTCATAAACATTATTCTTCTCCAGGTCAGTCCTGGCAGCCCCAGGCAGGGTCAGGGGCAGCCAGGCCAGGGAGGTTGAGTTTCTCAGCCATAAATCCCATCTCCGACACACCCCTTAACTGCTTATCTTTGGAAAGCATGACCTAGGATAAGCCAGGGGGGATGGCAAGCCAAGTTACAAAGCAGCTGCCCAGGGGACATGGGGTGACCAGGTTATGTTCCTGCCATTCCAGTTGGTCTATAGAAGACTAGCCTATTCTTCCCCCACCCCCAAAACGGCCTGACCCATTGAGATGCCACGAAAAAGCCACCATAGGTCTTCTCTCATCTGTCCCCAAGATACCCATTCTTGCTGGATCCCCTCTGAGCCATTACCCCATGGCTGTCCTTCACCCTCTGATTTGTTTCAGATGTGTGATATGATAGGAAAGCTCCGATTTCAAAGCCCCCGTGGACTGAGGCTCCGGCCTCTGCACTGTGGTTTTTCCCACAGATAGATGGAGGGGCAGATGTGTGGGTGGCACTGTCACACGTCACTGCAGCGGCACCATCTTCCCAGAGGCCTTTGTCTTTCTGACAGGAAGGGCACCAGAATGCTGTCACCCCAGAGTGACGCAAGTTTTGTTTTTTTGAGATTTCTCTCTATACATGTATAGACACAGACTCACCAGGCATTGTCGGAAGAGGCCACTTTCGGTGGGAGCTTTCATGAACCCTGATAAAGTTTCTGCCCTCTCCTTTGAAGTGACAAACGAGGAAAAATAAATGGTCGTCAGGAATTTCATTTTTTTTTTAAGTAACTTCTGTGTAAGTCAGGACCCAGGTTTGCATCCTCATGCTCCCACTTTGTCACACCTGTACTCTTGGCCAAGGTCACCTTTGCCTCTCTGAGCCTCAAGTCCTCGTTTTTGTAAAAAAAAACTGTTAAAACTGTTGTGAGAATTGCATGGAAAACACGAGCGAAGTCCTGGGCGTAGCGCCTCATAGTGTGTCATCGGCGACTTCATACACGCGAATGAGTCGATACATGTAAATCAAAGGAGTTAATGCATGTAAATACATATGTAATACATATGTTACATAATCCAGCTCCAATGATGCTACAGAAATGAGTTTATTGACAACCTACTGTAGGCTCCAAAGGAGACCAAATTTGGAAATAAAGGGAACAAACACTGACTTCCCAGTACCAACCCTTCCTTGCATGAAAAACTTTAAGTGCCATATTTCTTTAATTCCAAAAAAAAAAAAAATACGTATATTATAACTAATGTATACAGTTGACATAGTATTTTTTTAAATTTCGCTAAAACAGAGTTAATAAATGGATATATATTATTATCGCAATAACCTCTCGAGTCTCCCTGCCTCCACCTTTGCGTCCTGTGGTCCGCTCAGCACAGCTACTGGTGTTGGCCTCAAAAAATGTAAGTTGGAGCAGGTCTCTCCTTTATGCAAAACCCTCCTGTGGCTCCCATCTAAGAGTAGAAAAGATACACCCCCAAAATAGTGCCCAGGCCACAGTTGGCATCCAAATATTTTTTGAAGGAATAATACATTGAGGGTATTTAAAATTAGCAAATATGATAAGCATGACCTTTTTTAAAAATCCTCTTCATGACATAGTTAAGTAAAAATTACTATTCGCCCAATTTACAGATAAGAGGTCTGAGGGTCATAGGGATCAGCTAATTCTCTGGGTGCCAAGCTGGGAAGTGACAGCTGCTGTGGCTTGAGAGTTTGAGGGCTCCCCATCACCCCATCCAGCTGAGTCTGAGCTAGTAGTCTGAGCTGTCCCCCAGGAACTCAGACGGTTTGGAGCCCCCTGGGGGTCTGGGCTCTCCCTTCAGGAGCTTTAACTACACTTGACCCTGGAAGCAGAATATCAAATACCCAAACTAGCTGCCTAGGTGGAGACCGGCCCCGTTGCTGTGTAGAATCGTCAGAGAAAAGGAGAGAGGAAGTTGCTCACCCAGCTTTTATAACCCTAGACAAAGAACTTCCCTCTAGGTATGTCAGCGTCCACCATCACAGACCCAGAAAAGCGACAAAGAGTTCCTAAATTATTATTATAAAGGTTTATCTACAATGATTGGATTGTATCGCCTGCCACTTTAAAGATTGAAATGAGAAAACTATACACTGAATTCCATTACCCCTTGACTCAGTTCCTCCCAGGACACACATCAGCATCAGCAACGATTTATAAAGAAGCTGTACAGACCTGGGTTCAAATCCTGTCTCTGCCACTTACCAGCTGTGTGACATTAGGCAACTTACGTAACTTCTCTGTACCTCATCCATAAAATGGATAGAGTTCTAGCTTCTTAGGAACATTGGGAGAATTAAATGAAATGGTCTGTGTAAAGTACTTGGCATATGCTTAGTACTCCATAAATATTAAGGCTGGATTTTTCTTTAAATCCATGGGGCGGCTTGTCCTTTATTTTGAGTCAACACCCAGTTTCTGAGCATCTGCCATGTGCAGGTCTCTCTCAGTATTCCATTCTCGCGGCCACCCACATAGCCTGGCTCCCCAAACAGCTTTTTGCCCCCAAGCAGCTTCTACATAGAGGAGGAATGGCACCATTTCAATATGCAATCAACCTGAAAAATATTAGCTATTCTATACATCATGTCATGTGTAAGTCTTTAAAACCAGTGTGTGTATGTGTGTGTGTGTAGCACTCACAGATCACCCCAGTTTGAACCATCCACACTTCAAGTGCTCAATAGCCACATGTGGCTGGTGGCTGCTACACTAGACAGCACAGCTTGTCCTGGTTGCAAGTTCCCCTGAGTCACTGTCATCTGAGACCAAGATACTTCTCTCTCTAGCAAGTCCTTCCCCCCACCCAGAAAGCGCCCATCGATTCATAAGCAGCTGGCTGCTCCCTATAACTTTAAAGAACCACAGAGGGGCAGAGTCCTCTCCTGGAGCCCTACCTGTGGTCCAGCCCAAGCCCACCTCTCCACCAGGTGATGAAAACATGGAGACGGAGGTTCTGCCCGCCCTGCCTACACTGCTCCCAGCAAACCTGCCCCTCCTGGGCAGGTTTCTGTGCCCTCTCTTATGTCTGTCCACGCCCTCTGACTCAACACCCAGTAGGAAACACAAACCAATGAAGCAGACATCTGAAGGTAAACACGTAAGCTCACACGGTGGAGCCGTGGGGACTGCAGGAAGTAGGAGCCACATCACGCCTCTGGAAGGGCTGCATCCACTCCCCTTCTGCCACTTGCGTGAGCCCTGTGAGGCTGGACGGCCACCTTCCTAAACTGAGAAACTGCGACTCTTATATGAAACCTCTTGATATTTACTTTTAGCTCAATAGATCTTTTTAAAAACTATTTTAAGTCACAGTAAAATGGAGCAGGGACAGAGATTTCCTATCACTCTGGGACCCCCTCCCCCACACACAGCCTCCCTCATCATCAACATCCCCCACCAGAGTGGGACATGTGTTACAACTGACGGACCCACACTGACACATCAATGTCACCCAAAGTCTAGTTTCCGTTCGGGTTCACCCTTGGTGGTGTGCATTCTGTGGGTATGGGCAACCATCTGATGGCGTGGACCGATCACCCAGTCTCATGCAGCGTAGATTCTCTGCCCTAAACATTTTCCATGCACCACCTGTTCATCCCCCACCCCACGCCCCACCCCCCGAACCCTGGAACCACAGATTCTTTCACTGTCTCCACGGTTTTGCCTTTTCCAGAATGCCCTACAGCCGGAATCATACAGTATAAAGCCTTTTCAGATTGGCTTCTCTCACTTAACAGGCATTTAAAGTTCCTCCATGTCATTTCAGGGTTTGTCATTTCTTTCCAGCACCTAATAGCATTCCACTGTCCGATGCACCACGGTTTACGTAACCACCCATCTCGGTCGCTTCCACGTGTGGGCAATTATGAATACAGCTGCTATAAATACTCATAGGCGGGTTTCTGTGCAGAGACGAGTTTTCAACTCATTGGGGGTGAAGACCACGGAGCGCAATGACAGATAGCGCGGTAAGAGTATGTTCTGCTTTCTAAGAAAACGCCCAGCTGCCTTCCAAAGTGGCTGCACCATTTTGCATTCCCACCAACGATGAAGGAAAGTTCCCCCAGCCTCACCGTCACCCAGCATTCCGGTGCTCCGGACTTCTGCAGTGTCTCTCCTTGCTGTTTTTCAACAGATTTTTTTTTTTCAAACTCCCCATGAGCCCTCAAAAAAAAAGAAAAAGGCAAAAGACTTCTGCTTATCCAGCAGACTGTACTAGAATAATAAAAACGAAGAGAGCTCCACAGAGCAGATCTTCAAAGTGGGGCATACAAGCCTGGAGGGTGTACGGGCTGATCCACGGGGGACCCGGGAATATAGGTTAACACTTGGATTTATACTTGTCTTTTTATGTCATGCTTTTTAAGGTTCCGGTTTTGTGCATGTGTTGGATGTTCCCGCTGTGTATCGGCGACACGGCAGATAGTCTGACACCCTTGGTTATGTAACTTTGAGCCAGTTTCAGCGGAAACTGTGTCAGCGGAGGCTCCGTTGACAGCATCCCACCCCAGACTCACTCCCTGCAGCTTTCTATATTGTGACCTGGGGCTTCAGCTGCCTTCTGGAGAGCTTGCTCCACCCATGCTGGGTAGCCCAGAAGCGCAAAGGCAATGATGGTCCAGGAGGCAAAACTCAACTGCTGGGCGACAGACACGGATGGATAAACATGCCAGCCTCCCAGCCTCTGAACAGACCATTTATTATAGGAGCTAAAATCAAGGCCGGGTGTCCAGTGACAATGCACTCATGGGCACATCATTGTATTGACTTTGCCTTTGTCCCAGTTCCCTCTCCCCATCGCTTTCACTCTTGCTACCTGGGATTCCCTGCAAGTGAACCACCCGTGACCGAGCCCTCGCAGGCTCTGCCCCTAGAGGAGCAAGAACTAAGACAGCACATGATGAGGGAATAGCACTATTCATGTACATAGGTAAACATAACAGAGATGCATGCGTTGACAGTGCAGGCGCAAAAACGATTTTCGTTGTCTTTGAACCGACTTCAAAAAGTGGTTTCTGTTGAACACCTTAGCGATGAAGAAATAGAAGGAAACCGTGAACCCCAGTCATCAAGCTATGTAACTGGGAACTCTTTGGCTTTAAAATAACAAGAAGAAAAATTAAACATAAAGAAAAGGTATTGGCCTCCATTAATCACACACACACACACACACACACACACACACACACACACACACACTCACACACGCACAGCACGAGGTAGGGATTCAGGTGCAGCTTGATCCAGGTGCTCAATGCTGTCAGTAGGACCCAGTCTCTTTCCTTCTCCGACTCTGCCTTACCCAGTGTCCCCTTTATCCCAAGGCTGGATACTCCTGCAGTCTCAAGAAAAGACCTAACTCAGATTTGACACTTTTAGTAACACGCTCAACCACACTCAACCTGATGCGGTCGCTGCCAAGAGGAATGGGATTAGCCAGTGTGACTTGGGCCAGTCAGAGTCCAACCCTGGAGCTGAGGGTGGATTCTGCCCTTCCAATATGGAGGCTGCTACACAGCATGGAAAAGATAGGGTCAACTCTAGGAGATCACCCCACAGCCTCTCCAAGGATTAAACACTAGCCTGAAGGGCCACAAGGCACTGAGCTCCTTGCATCATAATAAAATGTTGGCATGCCCTTTTTCATTGTTGTTGGTTTTTGCCTGACTCCCAAGGATGAGTCTGCCTAAATTTCTACATAGAACATTCCATGGAAATAAACACTGCTGGCTCTCAGAGAACCACTCTCTCCAGGCTTCCTGTGGACCTTGAATTAATCACAAAATTCTGGTGTCTTATTTGGTTCTTATGGGCAAAAAAAATGAAAAATACCACAGAGTTGTTTGTGCCTATGACCCAGAACTCTTTCCATGACCTGCTACATGACTAATTAGTATTCTCAAGCCCAAACAGCATGATAGTTGTGAAAACCTTAAGCGACACATAGATGCACAGCAGCGAATAGTACCGGTTTCCAATCCCGCCTTCCCTCCAGATGTGCACACTGGATAAAGGTGACACTGGGTAAGGCAGAGTCAGAGGAGAGAGATTGGATCCTGCGGACAGCTTTGAGCACCTAGATCAAGCTGTACCTGAATCCTCACCTTGTGCTGTGTGTGTTATTAGTATTTTAGTACATGTTCTTCCAGACCTTCTCTTGTGCATTTATACCCTGGGCATCGATGCCCCTTCTAATTTCATTTAATTTTAAAATACTTTAAACTATGATATTTTTAATATATAATGTATTTTAAAATATTTTAAAATATGGTATTTTTAATATATAACATACGTGTGTGTATGATGTGTTTTTTTCATTTAAAAACATGCCTTGGTGATCTATCCATGGGAGACCTATTTCTACCAGTCCATCCAAATCCAACTCATTGCTTTTAACAGTTTCACAGAACTTCCTGGTGTGAATGGACCATCACGTAGTTCATGACTGCTGAGAACGCATATGTATTCATTCATTTTAGCATCAGTTACCTCTCTGTCTTCAGTCCCCCTTATTCACTCCCTTACATCCCATCAGCCTCCGGTACCATTCACTACTGTGCATCTACGTGTCGCTTAAGGTTTTCACAACCACCTCGCTCACACCGGGCAGCCTCCTGCATCAGGGCCTTTGCACCTGCTGCTCCAGCTGCCTAGAGTGCTCCCTCTCCCAGCCAGCCAGCCACATGTCTCTCTCCCTCACTTCCTAGTCTCTACTCAGAAGCCACCTTGTCCGTGAGGTCTGCCCTGGCCGCCCTCTCTGAAACTCCAACCCGTCTTTATCCTAACACTTCATATCCCTCTTCTGTGATCATTTCCTCCTTAGCACTTAACACCAGCCCCTCTGTTATTCAGCTCCTACTGCCAGAATATCTGTTTTGTTCATTGCTATGTCCCCAGCGCCTGGATCAGCCCCTGCATGTTGTAAGTGCTCACTAAACATCTGTTAAATGAATGAACGAACAACAGTGCTTTATAATGAGTGCGCTTCTCATTCCCATCTTACAAAAGAGGAAACCGAGGCACAGAGAGAGACCGTGCATAGTCTAAAGACTTAACATGCCAAATGCAATTACATCGTCACTAAAAACTATCAACCGTGCTCTTACCTGTTGCTAGGCTTATTTTGATTTATTCATGTAATAAACATTTATTGAGTGTCTACTATTAGCTCGGCTCCGTATATAGCAGATTTGGGCAACAATCTGGGTCCTGGCCTCAAGCAACGTACAGATCGGTGGATGAACAAGGCTAGAAAAATCACAAAGACAACTGCAAGGTTACCTTAGGGTCATGACGAGGGGCCTTAATGAGACCTGGCAGCTGGGAAGGCTCCCTGGAGGAGGTGACATTCGAGGCAAGTCCCAGGCATGCATGGAAGGAAGAGCATTCCAGGGAGAAGAAACAGCTGTGCAAAGTCCTGGAGGCTAGGAAGAGAGTGGCTGAGGAAAGGTAGGCCTGACCTAGACAGAGAAGCTGATTGCATTCAGCAAAAGGTACTTCCCTATCCTTTTGTGCGTGGCCTGTTCCACACTCGAAAACCCCAATGACTCTCAGCCGATGTGATGCGGAGAGCCAGAGACATTTTGCTGGCACTTAAACTGTCCCTGACACTTCCCAAAGCTGGGGGCTCCTTCTGCTTTAATCCAAGGAATTAGCTTCTGGCCCCACCAGCACCATTCCCTGAATTGCCGGAGGGCAAAGGTCAAGGCATTAAGCAGGGCAGATTAATACTCGGCCATAAATCCAGAAGCAGCATTTAAGCAGCAGTCATATTTCACACAGGATCGTCCAGCCATCGATCGGCCCATCCTAGGGAGGGTGCGTGCTGCGTCCTGGGCCGGCCACATTTACGAGCCCCTCCGATCCCTCCTGGGCAGCGCCCCCCCAAACACGCTGCCCTTTGATCAGAGAAATCCAATACCTGAGGTCTGGGCTTTATGGGCAAGCGAGTCCAGATTAAGGGAATTAACCACAGTAGATCACAACTAATAAAATGGTGCCTGGGCCCCACCACAGCGTGGCCCTGGGGGACGACTTGGGGGCGGGAGGGGACAGGGCACAATAGCTGCCCACGGTCCCACCCGGGGCCATCGCTTCTCCCAGAGCCACGCTGTGCAGGGAGGTTGAAATAGAGACAGAGAGACGGAGAGACAGAGAGACAGAGACAGAGAGAGAGAGACAAAGAGAGAGAGAGAGAGAGAGAGAGAGTGTGTGTGTGTGTGTGTGTGTGTGTGTGTGTGTGTGTGTGTGTTTCATCTGGACTCTCTCATACACTTCTTTTTCCTCTGCTCCCCTCTCCATAGAACCTTTCAGGTACCAACAGAGATCTGACATTTCCTAAAGAAACAGGGGACTCCCAGACAATCCATTTATTCACTATTTCTCCATGCTGTCCTTCATTCATCAAATATTTATGATGAATGATGTGGTAAGGCACTATTGTGGGTTGAATTTTGTCCCCCGCCACCCCCCGGCAAAAGATATGTGCAAATCCTAACTCCTGGTACCTCTGAATGTGACCTTATCTGGGACTAAGGTCTTTGCAGGTATAATCAAGTTAAGACAAAGTCATACTAGATTAGAGTGGACACATATCTCGTCTCAAGCACTGCAATGGCCTCTATAATGGTCAGTTTTATGTGTCAACTTGGCTGGGGTATAGTACCCAGATATTTAATAAAGATCAGTCCAGACTGCACTGCGAAGGTAATTTTTTAGATGAGATTAACAATTCAATCAGTAGACTCTGAGTAAAGCAGATTACTCGCTATGATGGGGGGTGGGCCTCACTCAATCAATTGAAGACCTTAAGAAAGAAAGACTGAGGTTCCTCCAGGAAGAGGAAATGTTGGTCCAGATGGCCTCAAGACTTGAGATGCAACCGCAACGCTTCCCTGGCCCTCCAGCCAGCCTGCCAGCCTGCCCTGAAGACTGAAATCTACCACCAGCACTCACAGTCATGGAAGCCTAGTCCTCAAAATCAATCAATCTCTCTCTCTCTCTCTCTCTCTCTCTCTCTCTCTCTCTCTCTCTCTCTCTCTATATATATATATATATATATATATATATATATATATATATATACACACACACACACACACACTTTTATGTATGCAAATATTACATAAATATATGTATTTATATAATTATAAATTATATACAGATTTATAAATCAATTTATACAATATCCATTTTTAATGTACATTTTCTTTGTTGAAGGAAACAGGTCATTTTCTGTTTCCTATTTCTGTTGTAATAAATGACTACAAACTTAGTGGCTTTTTTACTCATAAAATATAAGTTATATATAATCATTATATTTATGTATAAATATAAATTATATATAAATTATAGATATATTTCCAAATTATATATATTTTGACATATATATGTGATCATTATAATTTATAATTCTATACTGTATATAAATATAAATTATATATTTCCAAATTGCATATTTTTAGTATGTATAGATCTGACCCCAAAGCCATGCTCTTAACAGCGGTTGTTCAATGATACACTTGTAACCTAATCTGAGCAGTGATTTTTCCATTCTGGAAATTTCCAACAGAAATAAAAGTAGGAAAAACAGTATAATGAACCCATTTACCCATCTCATAGCATCAACAATTAGTCTTGTCTCATCTATCCATGCCTCCCCGCCCCCACCAACTCTAATGCTATTTTGAAGCAAATTCCCAATAACACAGTCGCTTTCAAGTCATTTATAAATATTTCAGAAGATATCGCTAAAACTTAAGAACTTTTTGTCTTATGTAACCACAATATCGCACTCCAAAACTTAACAATTTAACAATAATTTCTTAATCTCATCATACGTCCAATGCAGTGTTCGGTTATCCTATACCTGTCACTAATATTTTTCTTTTCCATTTTTTAGAATTGGTTCAAAGCAGGATCCAAATAAGATCCAGTAATCCCAGGCAGATTGCGACAGGCTGATGTGGCTCTTATGTCTCTTTTAATCTATAGGCTTCCCTCTGTCTTAGTTTGAGTTCTCCTAAAAGCAGAGCCAGGGACAAGGATTTGGGTGCAAACAGTCGATCCCAGGAAGCACAGTGAGGGAGGGCACAGGTGACTCAGAAAAGGAGCAAGAGATGATAAAGTGCATGTTAATGAACAGCAGCCATTTGGGACAGCTGGGGCTCAGTACCACTGTACAGCACGCCCTTCACACTGCTCCACCACGGGCACAGGAATGGGGGCATCTGTCCACCAAGCCCCACCTTGTCTTGGTGGAAGGCTGGTCCTGGGGACATTAAACACCCCAGCATTTCTCACTGGCCCCACAGGCAAAGCCAGCACCCATCGGCAGCCAGAGGGGACCCACAGGCAGGCACATAGCACAAGAAGCCACTGGTGTGTAAGGAGCTGCCTGCAGCTGACATTCAAGGCAGACCACACGGGGAGGCGCTGACAGTGTCAACTACAATCTCCATTTTTAACATGCATCTTCCTTGTTGAAGTGAATAGGTACCCGCCCCCCATTTCCCACATCTCCTCGTTCTGATACTGATGTGCCTACCTCCCCCTTTCATTTATAATGAGCCTTGTGATTACCCTGGACCCACCCTGATAACCCACCAGAATCTCCCTATCTCAAGGTCAGCTGATCAGTAAACCTGGAGAATATCCACAGTCTGGTATTTGCTTGTGCGTCTCCATGGTGCCCCTTGAACATGTTCCTCTGTCCCCTGTACTTTCTGCAAATTGCAGCTGAATTTAGAGACTTAATTGATTCAGGGTTGATTTATTTGGGGCAAGACTATGTCCCAGGTGGTGCTGTGAATGCGAAACTTTTAAAGAATTAGTTTATTTCACAGGATGAGATGTACTTATACACACTAGATGGACTAAAATTTTGCCATTGCTTCTATCCAGCCCCCCCTGTACAACTCACAGGGTGTCAAAAATTGGACTGGAAGAAATTTTCAAAGGAAGACAACATTAAGAAATCAGAAATATACATTTCTATTATTCGTTGTTCACTCATAAAAGTCCTTGCTGTTCCAATTTTTAAGCATGCAAAAAAACAAAATAATGAAAGAAGATATTTTCAAAAATATTTTTATATGGTTTAGAGAAAAAATGAATTTTTTAAACAAGAAATGTGCATACCCAGCATGTTTTGATCGGGAGTTCTAAAAGCACATTTTATCTGACCTCAATTTTCTAAGCATGAAGCCTTCCAAATTCTCCATAAGATGCCCAAAACCACCCCCACAGGAGAAAAGGTTCCAGACTGCATTCAAACAGAAATAATGCAAACCAAAATCACAGTAAGATATCACTTCACACCCATTAGGATGGCTACTATAAAAACAAACCCCCCCAAAACAAACAAACAACAACAGCAAAGAACAAAGAAACAGAAAGTAATAAATGTTGGCAGGGATATGGAGAAACTGGAACCCCCATGCATTACTGCTGGCAAGAATGTAAAATGGTGCAGCCACTATCAAAAATAGTACAGCACTCTCTAGAAACTAAACAGAATTACCATACAATCCAGCAATCCTATCTCTAGACATATGCCTAAAAGAACTGAAAGCAGGGACCCAGATAGATAGATATTTGTACATCCATGTTTCTAGAAGCATTATTCGTAATAGCCACAAGGTAGAAATCACCCAAATGTCCATCAAACGGTGACTAGGTAAACAAAACGTGCTATCTACATACAATGGAATATTATTCAGCCTTAAAGAGGAAGAACATTCTGACACCTGCTACCACATGGGTGTACCTTGAAGGCATAATGCTAGGTAAAATAAGCCAGACATAAAAGGACAAATATTGCATGATTCTACGAATATGACCCAGAACAGTAAAATTCACGGAGAAAGTAGTGGTGGTGGCCAAGGCTGGTGGCAGGAGGAATGGGGAGTCAGGGTTTGAGTATGGAGTTTCAATCTCACATGACAAAAAAAGTTCTGAAGACGGATGGTGGTGACGGCTGCACAGCATTTGTAAGTGAACTTGAGGCTGCTGAGCTGTATACTTAAAATCATTAAAATGTTAAATTTTACATTATGTATATTTTACCAGAAAAATTTTTGAAAAAGAAAGAAATACAATTGTATTCTTATTTCCTTACCATTTCCGCCACTGGAAAAGTCCTACTCTCCAAGTCAAGTCAGAATTAACAGTTTGCCAAGAGACATGTAAAGAAGAAATTGTTCCAGGCAGAACCAGCAGAGAAAGAATAACCACTTTCTGCCCAAGACATGGAGTTATTTTTGTTTCTTCCGTTGTTGCCACTCATGTTTTCAATTTTCTAAAATTGCTACATCTCCGGGTTTTCAAATGTCAGAGACAGAAGGTTTCTCACCATAATCTCTCAGAAGCCTGTCATCAAATTATACACTGCTCGACAATGCCATAGACATTCATCTATGTCACAGATAAACATTATGTCACAGCAACCAATCTTTTTTTTTTTTTAAGCCACTTTTAGACCAAAGGCTGTAGACTTGGCCAAGAGAGTGGAAAAAAGAAGCAAGCAGAAAGGGGAAAATGCATTTTCAAAGAGCTTTTGCAATGAGGAGGAAGAGTCATTGGTGATAAAATGTGGATTCTGTGGAATGAAAGTAATTTAAAAGACAGTGTGGATTCTGCACGCTTAGTCTCGGAGACTAAGGAGAGAATAGTGGAAACACTTTGCAGACTCTTACACAGTCACTCAAGAACTTGAAACATTTATTTAAGTAACCATTTCTTGGTTCTTCATCTTTACTGGTTTTCTGATTTAAAACATTCAATCCATATAGATACACATAAATCAGAAAATGGAAACTTTCCATAATCCTATCAGCTAGGATTATGAAAACACCATCAACAATATTGGATAAGTCCTTCCCACATTTCTTTTCTATGCAGAGAAATATATAATCATGTTTGTTCTTGTATATGTAAAAAAAAATGATTACCTACATATATAATTATATATAACATATATATGAGATTATATATCACATTTTATATGATAATTAAAAAAAAACAGGGTCATTAAAACATCTTTTGACTTGCTTCTATAAATTATCAAGGAATTGTGAACATCTTTACCTGTCAAATCACGTCTATCTAACTTGATCATTTGAACGGCTGCATTGTATTCCGTGAAGAGCATTTGAGTTATAATCTTTTTAATGGTCTTCTAGGGGAGAGAAAGGAAGACTATATCTAATCCCTTCTGATATAAAAGCAACACGAAATATACTTTTCTAAAACCCTCTTTCTTCAGCCTACCACGGGGTACTCAGAAAATTTAAACATTCCTTTCTCTCGGATTCCACTGATGTCAGTTTCCTAGAATATCATTATTGGTTTTCTCACTGAAAATATTCAATCTATCTGGATATGAAGCAGCCATAGGAGTGAATACTAGGTACCTTTTAAAAAGAACAAAGGAGTCCATATGTATGTATTAAAATGAAACCATCTCCAAGGAATATTATGAAATGAGTAAGAGGTATTGTATGGTATTATTTACCTTACAAATACTTAGAGCTATGTAAATTCTTTTCGTGGATTATTTGCATGGAAGGAAGGAAGCAAAAGAAACAGGTGACTGCTTCCTCGGGGGTTGGGGGGGGGACCTGGGTGGCCACAGGGCAGCCTCAGACCTCTTTAGGTAGAAGATATTATCATTCTTCATCTATTGAAAATGAGGAAACAGAGAACAGAGCACTTCTGAAGACTTGGAAGGGTCCTCCCCCTCCCCCCACCACCAAAAAAAAAAAATCAAATGAAATCATCTCTATTAATTCACTCCAAGTTTCTTGACCATTTTCTCTGCTCCAGGCTCTGGGCATTAATAATGGCCCCAAGGCCATGGGGTTGTTTGGTGACTAGATGAGGCCCACTGAGCAGGAATCTGCTCCCCAAGGATACTCCATAAAGAGGAGCTGAATTTTATAATACTCATTAGTCGTATCATTTATTTTGCAGCTCATCTTGGTTTTGAATGAGGCAAGAATGGCTTCTATCGTGCCCATTTAAGTTGAAATTGAGGCTCAGAGAGTTAAGTCCACAGGAATTCCCCACCCAGCTTTGGAGAGCACAGAGCTGGTTTCCTGGAGGTGGTGGCGTCTGCTCACAGGCTCTGCTACTAGGCAACTGGGATCGAATCCTGGCTCTGGCCCTCAGCTCTGTGTGGGACACAGAAAGAGTTACTTAAGCTCTCTGTGCCTCAGTGTTTGCATCTGTAATAGGGGAACAATACGAGTACTGCTTCCTAGAACTGAGAAGATGAGCTCCTATGTTATGTGTTCATTACCGCAGCCAGTGATCTCTTTAAAAACATAAAAAGTTCACGTCCCTCTTCCGCTCAAACCCTCCCACGGGCTCCTGTCTCACCTGGAGTAAAAGCCGAACACCTTACGAGGTCCCCATGGCCAGGCCACCTTTTCCCCTTATCCTCTGGCTCAGTCCTTGTCCACCACACCAAGCTCGGCCCTGACTGCCAGCCTTAGGATGTTTTGTACCCTCTGCCAGGAACGCTGTGCCCACAGAGATCCTGGTGGCTTCCCTGGCCTCCTCAGACCTTGCCCAAGTGTTGTTTATCAAACCAGCCTTCCCTGACCACCTACCTCCTCATCCCGCTGTTATTTCTCAGCAGCACTTGTCACCACCACATATCTATTTGTGTAGTTCTCTCTCATCCTTAAACATAAGCTTGATGGGAGCAGGTTCATGCTCTATTTTGCTCGTTGCTGCATCCCCAACACTTAAAACAGAGCCTGCATCCCTCAGGCCCTCCATCAATATCTCCCAAGAGGCAGGAGAGAAGGGCGGCTCAGGCAATGGGCACGGCCTGAGCAAAGGCACGGCAGTGGGGAACAGCGTGACGTGGTACCTTTGATCTGGGTCCGTCACCTCGATCGTGGGAAATGGCCTCTGCTACCACCAAGAAGCTCGACACATCGATGCCTCGGAAGCCCGGCTAAAATGCTTTGCAATGATGCGTCATCTGAACCCTTCTTCACCCCCCTTGTCTTTCCCTGGGTCCTCTGCTGCCTTAGTCTCCAGCCCCCAGGGCCAGGGGTTCAGACAGCCAGGGCAGGAGGCTCCCTCTCAGTCCCAGCCAGCAGCTTTGGGGGCTTTGAGAGGACCTGTATCTAACAGAATGAGGGCAAGACCTGGGGGCTCGGGGGATCCCCAGAGGAAGGCTGCCTTGTCCGGCATTGATGACTTGCAGCCCATAAACAAGAAAAAATGAAAAGGGTCTGCATCTCCTCTGTCCTTTTAAGAAAGACACCTCTGGACTCTGGCTGGAGGTGGCAGCAGGAAGCCAAACACACACAGAAGGGCTGACCGGCCAAATAAATCGTCATTTATTAAGGTACTTGTCCCCCAGCAGGGGGCCGGGGCAGCAGCCTCCCTGACAGGGCAGCCATCTTTAAGGGAGGGGCTAAAATTCTTGATTTGAAACACCTGTCTCTAGATGGGACCAGTAAAAACCCAGGCCCTCGGCCTGGTTCCAAACCTCACAGGAAAAGGAAGAACAATCGACAGCTTTCTAGAAGCTCCCTGCCAGGGCAGAGAGAAAGGCCCCCTCCAGGCGGCCAGGCAAGCTGGGCCACCGAGCTTCCCCCGCCCCAGACTTGTGCCCACAGAGCTTCCTCTGAATTTGTGGCTGGCGCTAAGACCATCTAGCCCTGCAGCACGATTTCTATCTGCAAAAGGGAGGCTGTCTTTGAAATGGTGCCAGGACATGGTCTGAACAAGGACTTCCTGGCCACTGCTCTGGGCAGCGCACCCAGGACGGGGCCCCTCCCAGGGCCAGGTCGCCTGGGGCATCAGCGCCTCCTTTTTTGAAAGCTTCACATGCTGCTTCCCTGGAGACTGTGCGAGGTTTTCTGCTTTGCCTGCAGTGTTCTCTCCCCACCCTACCCCACCACCATCACCGTTGGCCCCATCAGCACCCCGTGACCAGGCAATTCCTCCTCCTCTTAGATCTCAGTCCACCTCGGGGGGCTTCTCTGATCGCTCTGACCGGCTCAGATGCCTTGTTATGGGCTCTCCTGTACCCGTCCCCTCTCCAAATGGCTCGTCACTGGTGCTCATCACAGCTGGCACCTCGCACTTTACATAGGTGCGACTGTCTATTGCCATTCTTCTCCACTGCTTCTCTCATGGTCGCCATGATAGCCACAGTGCATGACACATAGTAGGCCCTCAGTTAATATGTGTTTCATGAATGAAAGAAATGGACCCTCAGAAAAAAATATGTGAGTATAATCTCCGGCTTCTAAGCAAATGTCTAAACACCTGAATGTATGCATGAAGGAGTGAATGAATAAATAAACGAGTGAATGAGTGAACGTGTGATTGAGTGAGTGAGCAAATGAATGGATGATCGAGCAATGAATGAATAAGTGAATAAATAAGTGAACAAGTGAATGAGTGAGTGAATAAGTGAATGCATGAGTAGAAGAATGCATGAGTGGAATAATGCATGAGTGGAATAATGCATGAGTGAATATATGAGTGAGTGAATGAATGAATGGGTGATTGAACAAGTGAACAAGTCAGTAAAAGAGTGAGAATGACTAGGGATAATCCCCTCCTGAGTGGCCCTATCAATTCATGCCCTTTTTCTGCCTTTTCTTTTCTCTCTGTGCAGAGAAAAAGGTAGGAGAGGGTGGCATGAACATGACACTGACCAACACATGGCAGGAGGAGGGCATTTCCTGAAGGGACACACGGGGGTGGGGAGCTTCCAGGCAGAAGCTGACCCCCAAGGGGCAGTTCTGTCCCTGACCCCTTTCACCTTCCCTTGTTCTGATCTTTATGGGGCCATCTGCCTTTTAGCATCAAAGGAGACAGCAGGGCCGTGATTTGTCCCACACAGCTCTATAAAAATGTAATTACCCAATAACCCGCTGTCTGCAAAACAAACCATCTTCCTGTTTCTTCTCCCATAAAAAGCATTTGACAGCCCTGTTCTATCAGCTTATAAAACCTGGAGAGAGTTGACTTAGCCCTCTGCGGAATGAAAACCCTAGAGGGGGGAGAGGATGAAGTGGGGAGAAACACCCCTCTGCCCTCCCAAAAGCAACGGGAGCAAGTCATCGTGGTCCGGTGTGGGACTGGACAATGCAAGTCGCACCTAGACAGGGCCGCGGGGCTTGGAAACACTGAGCGCTCAGGCCTGCCACAGCCACAGGCAGCATCCTCTCAGTGCCCAGGAAGAGGCCATTCCTTCATTAAGTCACTCAACAAACACATACCAGGCACCTACGATGCACTAGGCATTAGGCTAGGGTTCAAGTCCAGTACGACATGGGCTAGTCTTTCAAGAAACTCACATCTATAATATTTTAAATGACGGTGGAGTGCTTCGATCTGAATTTGTTGACACGCAAAAGGTGGGTATCATCCATCATGACGTGGATGAGGCACGTTATAAAACAGGATACTATGCTCCGGTTTAATTTTTTTTTTTTAATCGAAAGGAAAAGCTAATGGCATTTGAGAGAGGGGTGATAGACTTGTTCTCTATGTTGATTGTGGAGCCATGCAGTGGGTTGAATTGTGTCCTCTTGCAAAAGAGATGTCCAAGTCCCAACTCACAGTTACCTGTGACTGTGACCTCATTTGTAAACAGGGTCTTTGCTGTTGTTACTAAGGCAAGGATTAAGATGAGGTCACCCCGGATTAGGGTGGGTCCTAAATCCAATGACAGTAACCTCATATGGAAAGAAAAGAGAGATTTTTTATCCACAGGGAAGAGGCCATGTGAACACAGAGGCAGAGATGGAAGTGATGCTGTCACAAGCCAGAAAATGCCAGGAGCTGCAAGAAGCCGGGAAGGTCCTCTCCTAGAGCCTTCAGAGGGAGCGTGGCCCTGATTTCAGACTTCCGGCCTCCGGAACTGTGAGAGAATACACTTCTGTTGTTTAAGCCCCCGAATTTGTGATAATTTGCTACAGCAGTCCCAAGAAACTCACACAGGGGAGCTACCAGCCTAGATGTATTCGTCATAGAGCTGTGCACTAAAATGAGTAAATTCTACTGGGAGAATTTTAAAAGTACTTTAAAACCAGGGAGAGTAAGGACTCGACTAGATATTTCTCCAAAGAAGATATACGAATAGCGAATAAGCACATGAAAAGTGTTCAACATCGTTGGTCATCAGAGACATGCAAGTCAAAACCATAACGAGATGCTACTTCATACCTTCTAGGGTGGCTATTACCCAAAACAAAACAAAACAAGAAGTGTTGATGAGGATGCAGAGAAACTGGAACCCCCATGCGTTGTTAGTTAGGGAATATAAAATGGTGCAGCCACTGTGGAAATAGCCCACTGCGAGCTAAGTCCTCAGAACTACACATAGAATTGCCAGGTGACCCAACGAGCATCCCCCTAGGTATATACTCAGTAGAATTGGAAGCAAGGACCCAGATACGTGGACCCCAATGTTCTTAGTGGCATCATTCACAATAGCCAGAAGGTGGAAAAGTTTCCACAGACAGATGAATGAATTAACAAAATATGGTACGGACAAACAATGGAATATTATCCAGCCTTAAAAAGAGATGAAATTCTGACACATGCCATGACATGGATGAACCCTGAAGACATGATGCTGAACGGACGAAGCAAGTCCCCAGAGGATAAATATGGTATGATCCCACCTCCACGAGGGTCCTGGAACGTGGCCAGTTTGGGGAGACAGGAAGTGACATAGTGGTTACCAGGGGACGGGGGAGTTCGCGAGTAACGGGGACAGAATTCCTGTCTGGGACGATAAAAAAGTTTTGGAGATGGACAACGGTGATGGTTGTGCAATATCGTAAATGTACTTTATGTCACTGAATCGTACATGTAAAATGGGTTAAAAACGGTAAATTTTTATCTATTATATACATGTAAATTTTAAAAACAGGAGAAATGCCTAGATGTTGCCAGGAACTCGGGGCATTTTTTGTTATCTTCTTTATACGTTATACTTATGGGTGTTTCTAACACTCATTTTGCTGTGAACGTATTTTGTATAAAGTACTCGTAGTCTGGTGGGGAGATAAAAATGGAAATTAGCTATTACGGGATATGGTAAGGCACACCCATAGCTGGGGGCATCTACATCAGACTGTGGGGTGCCATGGGAAGGTCTCTGGAGAGAGAGGGATGAGCCAGAATGAGGGTGGAGGGGAGACGACATTTTGGGTGAGAACCAGCATGGCAAGTACAATGAGACAGCCCAGTTTGAGTCTTGGCCTGGCTATGTACCTGCTGTGTATCCTCGGGTGTGTGAGTTAAACCTCTCTGTGCTTCTGTTTCCTCTTCTGTAAAATGAGGATAAATAACTGGACTCACTCCATAGGATGTTGAGAGGATTAAGTGAGTTAATACACATAAAGCAATGACAACAGTGTCTAGCATATGGTAAAGACTACATAAGAATTAGCTTTAAAAGAAAAAAAAGACTATAAAGGACAGGAAACTTCTGGAAACAGTACAGAAGAGAAATAAAATAGCTAAAGGAGCCTGGGGAAAGAACAAGGTAAGAATCGTCTTCACTGAAATAAAAAGCAAATAAAACCTTGAAAAAAAGAAAAAGAAAAACAAAGGGAAATCACAAATCTGAAAATAAAGTGTCTTATGTTGACGGGATTATGTTTTGGACCAAGATATTTATAGCTAACAAAGTTGAGTTAAAATGCGTTTGACTAGGCCAAAAGATGCTGAAAATGCATAAAGGAGTCAGGCTTGAAAGGCAGAACATAAGTCAGCCTCTTTGTTGGAGAAAGCTCTGCTGTATTCAACATTTGGAACTGATGACTTGGTGGTTTCCTTCGGGGAAGAAAATATCTTGACGTTTCCTGGTTAGTCTTCCTTGCTACCTCCTCATTCTCAACGACATTCTATATCAGCGTAATGGCCCCACTTGAGCCCTGATGGGTGTGGGTACACAGACAATATTAGCAGCTCGGAGGCTCAGAGGAGGATCTGTCATCTTCATGAAGACGCAAGCAACTGCACCGCATAAGCACCCTTTA
>CM053510.1:100651488-100667047 GCA_028627145.1 Eidolon dupreanum | reverse complement strand
AAAAAATTTAAACGAATCTTTGAAAGGGATTCCTGTTCTGGGGGAGACACACCGTCCTCTTTACTGTCAAGAGAATGCCTAGGACAAGTCCCCTGAAACACCAGGACTCCAGAAACCTGCTTAGAAGCTGCTTCCAAGCATAGACCAAGTTCATGGCTCACACAGGTTATCTCCAAACGACTTTTTCTTCTGCTTTTCCCTGTAGTTTAAACCCTCTATGGTGAGCACTTAAAACTCTGCAATCATAAAGTAAATCGAACATCTTACAGAAAACTAGCCTCGTTTGATGTTCCTTAAGCATGCCTCATAAAGCATCAAGCCGGTGTCTGGCAATCGGTCCGTCAGTATGAACCGAGCACTAAATGTGTGCCAGGCATCGCTCTTGGCCTGGAAGAGATGGTGATGAACAAGATGGATAGCAGCTGACCTCAAAGAGCTGACATTTTAACGGCAGGAAGACGGACGCAGGAACGCTCACCATCCCCCGCCCCAACAACTTGCTTTGAATCTGTGCTTTTCATTCCCACCCCTGAGATCTGGGACTTAGAGAGATTGGGGACCACAAGACCCAGAGGGAGGACGCCGCCACCACAGAACTGAGGAATAATCCCAATAAACAACAGCTATCCCGGGTCGCTTTGAGACATTCATGGCAGTTGGCCAAAAGGCAAAGCAGTCAACCTTTTATTTATCCATCCTTCTGTCGATGAAGATCTGAGTTGTTTCCAACTCTTAGTGACTATGGATGAAGCTACCATAAAGTTTCTTGCACAAGATCTTTTTGGTGAATGTCTGTTTTTTAGTTCCCTTAGGTAAATGCCTAGGAGAGGAATAACTGGGTCATCAAGTGGGTGTCAACACTATAAGAAATCCAGTTTTCAAAAATTGTGGCACCACTTTACGCCAATGATCTATGAGCCTTCTGGTTGCTCCATATTCTCATCTACATTCAGTGTTGTCAGGTTTTTAATTTTAATCATTCCAGTGGGTGTAAAACGCTAGCTCCTTGTGGTTTCTACGTGTATTTCCCTGATGGCTAATGATGGTGAGTGCTTTTCCATGTGCTCGTCATTCATTCTCATCTCTTTTCTTCCAAAATGTCTACACAAGTCTCTTGCCCATTTTATTGAGTTGTCTTTTTATCATTGATTTATAGTGTTTTTAACATATACTGGATACAAATCCACAACAGATATATGTGTTACGACTATTTTTTCCTTACCTGTGGCTTGTATTTTTAATGAGGTAAATGGGAGTTTTCAACAAAGTAAAATGTATCTTATTTTGTTTTCTTTTAGGATTTAGTGCATATTGTGCCTTTTCTAATAAATCTTACGGCTACCGCCAAGATTGCTAAGCTATCTGCCGATGTTTTCTCCTAGAAGTATTATAGTTTAGTTCTCACATTGAGGTCTTTGATCCTTCTCAAATTAGCTTTGGTATACAATGCGAGGCAGGAATTTAGGTTAATTTTTTTCAAACATTCATCCGGTCGTTCTAGCGCTATTGGTTGAAAAGACTTTCCTAATAGAATTGGGGTATTTGTTAAGAATTACGTGTGAGTGACTCTATTTCTGGAGCCCAGGTTCCGTTCCGTTGATCTATTTGCCTGTCCTTGAGATCATATTCTTGCTTAACTTCGTTCCTCGTCTTGCCATGTTTCTTTTCCCTCACCCCTCGTCTCCTGAGAATTCTCTTAAGTCACTTGAGTAACATTCTCGTCATTGTTTTCAGACAAGAGACTGCAGACAATCAAGTCCATAGTTAAATGAGATGCCTTCGTGTGCTCATTAACGCTAGGAAGAAGACACAATATGGCGGATACTGAGAAAAGGGACTGGCTGGGGGAGGACAGCCAGGGAGCTCAGAAAAGGCTTGTTTGAGGAAGTGACATTTAAGTCCAGTCCTGAGTAATGACAATATAGACGGGCGGTTGAGGTGATGCAAGGAAAATAATCATTGGAGCCAAGAAGGTCTAATAGCTGAGAGGGAAGAGTGTTGAGTGTTAGATCTTAGTGTCAAGGTTGAAGCCACAAGGCACAATGGTGAAGGAAGTGACAGGAAGTGAGCCAACAAACCAGCTTCTACGCCAAGCAGGAGAGTATTGAAAAGCCTTTCAAATTAGCTGGTATTTCTGAAGGAGGATCATTTCAAAGTGTCGATTGTGAGCAAAGAGGATGGCCCCCCCATCTCCAGATGCTGACATCTCATGAGCCAGGAGGAAACTACGATCTCACTGAAGAGGGCTGTGAGGGAGGTACCCTCAGGAAGCATGCAGGTTGCATCTGGACGAAGGATTCAATCAGCAGTTCTCAAGCTAAGCGAGTAGCAGAATCACCTGGCGAGTCTGATAAAACACAGATTGCTGTGCCCCCCGCTCCCCGCCCACCCCAGAGTTTTTGATTCAATAGGTCGGGTGGGGGAGACCCAGTAATTCCTATTTCTAACGGGTTCCCAGGTGACCATGATGCCACGGATTCAGGGAGCGCACCGTGAGGACTGCTGACATCAACAGTCAGAGGTCAGGAAAGAATCAGAGTCACGGCTGGTTCAGTGGTTCAACTCTGGCAAGGCCACGAATGGTTCTTGTTAATAAAGTTTTATTGGCACACAGCCCCTTTGTTCACAGATTGTCTATGGCTGCTTTCCTGATACAATGGCAGAGGTGAATAGTTGCAACAGAAACCACAGGGCCTGCAAAGTCTAAAGTACGTGCTATCTGTTCCATGATAGAAAAAGTGTGCCAACAAACTCATAGATACAGAGAACATTTTGATGGTTGTTGCTGGATGGGAGGGGGATTAGGGGGTAGGAGGTTTAAAAAAATGGGGAAGGGGTTAAGAAATACAAATTAGCAGTTACAGAACAGTCGTGGGGATATGAAGTGTAGCATAAGGAATATAGTCAATGATATTGTATTAACTGTGTTTGGTGTCGGATAGGCACTAGATTTATCAGGGTGATCACTTTGTAAGTTATATAAATGTCTAATCACCATGTCGTGACCTGAAACTAATATAATATTGTATGCCAACTGTCATCGAAAAATTTAAAAAACATTTAAAAAAATAAAAAAGTATATTGTTGAAACAATAAAAAGTTTGCTGATCTCCAATTCTATTTTATTACTAGACTAAAATGTCTTGATGATGTGCCTAGAAGTAGGACGTAAGCAAGGAAATACTCAAGATACTTGTCACAATCAGTGATCACCTAACCTCTTCTCTCCCATTCTCTTTGAAACTGCAGATTTGAGTTCTTAAAAATTACTGTCTTTTTTGGCGAGCTTCCAGTCGGAACTGAGAAATACATGCTTTCAATCCACCAAGATAACGATGCAGATTTTTAACAGACATATCTATGGCTCCATAGATAGGAGTCTTTACAAAACTCTAAGATGGAACGTAATTGCTACAGAAAGAAGTTGAACTCACTATGGGTCACCAAGGTGAGCTTCCACCTTTGCCCACTTTGGCCATAAAACAGTGTCAACTCATGATGAAGACTTGATGTGTCTGGGACCAAACACAGAACAATGAGAAAAAAGGAAAAGTCTTGTTTTTAAATAAAGCTAAACAGACTCATTGCCCCTTTTTTTTATAAAACTGTCCTTTCAAGTTTTTGAAGGGGTATTAAAATTTGTGTTTTCTTTAAAAAATAAATGAACAAATGGGAATTTTTAAATGGCAGGGATTTTTTTTTATTTTGTAGTCCCAACAACAACAATAAAAAATTCCAAAAAAAAAAAAAAAACTTTCCAAGAATTGCACTCATCTATAGAATACCAGGATCTGGGAACCACTGTTCTAAGGTGTCTGAGCAGCTGCTGACGCGTTTCCCCTGCCCCGTGCCCACCCCACAGCACCGTGGGGAGTCGGATTCTACCCAGTGCATCTCACAGGAAAGCGTGCGACGATCGATTAGTGATGTCTGCGTGGGTGCGAGTTGGGGGTGGGGGCAAGGCAGCGCCGAGCCTCAGCTGCCCTGCGTCTGTCTGCCTGTCTTTCGCGAGCACTGTTATCTATCAGCAAATGCACACTGATGGGTCTAATCTTGAAATCCGCCAAGCATGCAGCGGTCAGCGACCAGCCTGCTCCTAAACATGCCCTGAGCCTACGAGAGAGGGACATCAGAGGCTGGTACCAATGCCTGCTGCAGAGAAGAGCTCATTGTAAGGACCTCAGAAATGGCATCCAAGCAAAAGCGATCATTTTATCATCGAGTGGGTCCGGCTGCCCCACAGAAACATTACAGCTATTGTACCTGGCCGATGACTTGGGACCAAGCAAACCAAAATATAGCATGAAGTGGCACCATGCAGACAACTATAAACTTAGCATCTCAGAGCTTTTCATCAGTTGTTCTCACCCTCCAAAGAACTGGGTTTTGCCACCATGGGGGAAGATGGCGCCCTCTCCCCCTGAGAATGCAGGGTCCTGCTTGGGACCTGCTTCCAGGAAGCTGTGTCCTTCAGTGAAGCTGTCTACACTGCAGGCTTTTTTGAGCCTTTGAACGATGGGCATGTATGGCCTATTCAAAAACAAATTTCAAAAACTCAAAACCATCATCGCGATCCTCTCCATCATTTCCTACGAGAAAGGGCATTTGCTAATTACCGAAGGAAAAATAAAAAGGACACCCTCACAGAGCAAAAGACCGTGGTGCCCCATAGAGACGAGGCGGCACGTCACCCTGGCTAAGAAGCAGACTTCTGTGTGTTTTTTAAATGCAAATAATTAATAATAATAATAATTTTTATTGTGCAATATTAACAGAAGGTTGTTATCTGGGGGACTCTTAGCTGGTCTTGCTCAAAGTAAAAACTCACTCGATTTTTGCCAGCCAACGATTTTCATCGTATCATTGTCTGAAATCCTCCTCTCTCCCTACGAATGTGGGGAACGCTGGGATCGACACCCTCATAGAAGGGCCTTGACTATTCGAGGCCCGATCAAGGTCTCAAAACAGCTGTGTGAAGTCGACGCCAAATGGAAGCTCAGAGTGGCTATGTGACTTGCCTAGGGACACACAGCATGGGGGAAGGAAAGACCAAATTCAAACCCAGCTGGGCCAGGTGGCCAGCCCTGCTCACTCAGAATGCCTGCACGTGGTCAGTGTTTACTGCCGTGGGTCATGCCAGGCGTATGCCAAGTGAGGGAGAGGGAGTCAGCCAAGAGAGTCACAGGCCTGAAACTGCTTTTGCCTTCGGGGCTGGGAGTGGGGACAGGTACTGGCCCATCTTTGGACCTCGTGCCACTTCCTGCTGACGGCCCGCACCCTGCCAGGTTCCTTTAGAGATACAGAACCCTGTCAGGCGCCCTGGCCCTTGTACAAGTGAAACGCAACCTAAAGAAACGACTTGGGGGGTGCCAGGCCCCCCAGGCCTGAGGAGCAGAAAGGGCCTTTGAATGCTACCTGTGTGCATTCGAAACCTAACCAGGCCAGGCCTGCCTACCACCCGCCTACACCACCCCAAGCCTGGAAGCCACTTCTTAAATATTGAAACGTGGCCTCTAAGCTGGGAGATTAAATGAGAGGCCACCTTTTATCTCAGGTAGGCGGTTTGGAGGGCCTCTCGGTAGAACCGTAACAAGATCCCACCATGACAGGAACTAATCATGGTGAAAGCTTTTGGGGGGCGGGGGAAGGGAGGAGCAGAGAGACAGCCCAGCCTAATTCCCCGCGGCGACCCAAATAAGAGAATAAATCTTCCTGCTGGAACCCTCGGAGCTCGGCCTCACCGCAGCCTCAATGGCCAGGGCTGCGCCCGGCACATAGTAGGTGCTCGGTGAATTCCAGCAGCGGGAACTCCATCGCCGGGGCCTCGCGGCTGCCTTCCTCAGCTCATCTCCCACGAGGCCACCGGCTCCGGTAAGCAGCCGTGTTGCCAGCAGCAGGACAGATGTGTCCTTGACAGCAGAGTCTTTGGCGTTTGTACTCGTCTGGGCAGCGCCCTTCGGAAGCCAATGGCATCCCGGGACCTAAGCCACTTAGAACTCAGAGGTACCTAGGGACGGCTGGTCTGGCGTCCTAATGTAATCCCACTGCACAAAGAAACATACACTGCCCCATGTCCACGTGTCCGGCCAGACCCTTCCCTCCACTGGGAACGCCGTCCCTTCCCTGCTCTGGGTGTCCTGCCTTGTCCCCTCGACACTCAGCTCAGGTGTCTCCTGCCCAGGGAAACATCCTTTAAAGAGAAAAGACCCTCCACTCTGGTGAGTGACCGTCAACTGCTGATGCGTCGGCATTCTCTGCTCGAGGCTAAGACGCAGGTTCCAGCCAGACACGCCTGGGTGCAAACCCGCTCCGGGTGACGCTGGGCCAATCATCTGACCTCTCAGAGGCTTGATTTCTGGAACAGCTCTCCAGAGCTACGGCGGGTACGGAAAGCACAGTGCCTGGTACTTCGCGAGCTCTTGAATGAATGGGACCGGTTATTTTTACTGGGGACCTGTCTCATCTTCTCCACCCCTCCCACCCCCCAACACACACACACACACACACACACACACACACACACACACACATACACACACACAACCTTTCAACATGAGGGACGTTCATTATATATTCATTGGTGAATGGCTGGTGATGCAGGCCAGTGGAGGGTGGATAGTGCACCTTGTCTCTATTAAGCACCTGCTGTGTACACGAATTCACATGGGGTGGGGGGAATGATGATAAAGGGAGTGGTCTAGGAGAGAGGGAGGCCAGTTTGCGAGGGGAATAAGGACTTGTCTGCTTCAGGAAACAGGACCGAGCTCTCGATCACCAAGCCCTGGAGTCCCAGGGTCCTCATCTGCAGAAAATGTGATGGGGTTATGTGAGCGTCAGGTAGGACAATCCGAATAAAGTCCTAGAGCAGAGGAAGAGTTACGAAACGTTGGCCTTTATCAACACACTTTTTACCAGTGGTACTAAACCACGGGGTGTGAGCAGTGGGTCCCGTGGAGGAGGAAGTGACAAAATCAGCCCTGGGCCTCTGGCCTTCCTTCTGTCTTTACAAAGGGAAGGGCTGTGCTGAGTGGAATTGTGTTAGGAATGCACGCAGCTGCAAGTAACAGAATCTCTCGCCTGGAGTGTCTTAAACCAGGGGTCCCAAACCCCTGGGCCGCAGACTATGGGATCCGTGGCCTATTAGGAACTGGGCCACACAGCACATGAGCAGTGGGCTGACGAGCGAAGCTTCATCTGTGTTTGCAGCCACTCCCCAGCACCAGCATCACCACCACCTCAGCTCCACCTCAGATCATTAGAGTCTCATAGGAGCACCGGTCCCTGGTGCCACAAAGGTTGGGGACCTTAAACAACAAGGTTCGATTTCCTCCCCTGACAAGTCCAGAGCCGGCTGCCCAGGGCCGTGTGGCAGCTCAGGGAGGCCAAGGCTCTGGGTTGATGTCACCACAATTCTCCTGACCTCAATTCATGGACCCAGCTCTGCCATGACCCTCACCTGCCAGCCACCAAAAGCAGAACCACCACTGGGCCCCACTGGCCAGAGTTGGGTCATGTGACTCCTCCTAAGCCAGGAACCAGGTTTACTGTGACTACTTAGAGACAATTCATGCCCTGGAGCTGGACCCACGGTCCCTGAGACTGAGCACTGCCACCTTGGTCCCCTCAAACAATGAAGTTTTATCGAGATGAACACAGCAGGGGTGGGAGGCTGTGGTGCCCATCATGATCTGCTTCCTTGGGATGCACATGTGGGAAAGAACCAACTAATGGCAGGGGCTCAGCAATCCGTCCCTCAACCCCCCCCACCCCTCCCCCGGAGCTGAAGGTCAGTCAAGGCCTCGGCGGGGCTTCTTAGACGCCTGCCTGGCACCGCAGGAGGTACAGGAGACTCGAACCCAGCCCCTAAAAGGACAATGCATTCACATCACACATGCGACTGTCTAAAGGGTGGGCCCCCCACCTGCTCCTGGCGGGCCAGATTTAGTGGGTCTCACCGCCCTGGGCCTGGCGAGTGGGTGGGGCTGGGGGAGGCGGAAGAGCCAAGGGCATTCCAGGTGCGGGCTCAGCCTGAGCAGAGGCCGAGAGGACGTGGTAATGCCAGCCGACAGCTCTTGGCCACATTGGATAGACACATTTTTTTTCCACATCAGGGTCGGCATGGAACACGGTCGTGAGGGAGAGCTGCCAGGCCCTGTCCTCAGTGAGCTCCCCGTCCTTCGGTCAGCCCACTCATTTCCACGCCCTGGCACACAATGACGGCAATCACAAAGGGACCTCGTCTGCTGTAAGCCTAGCCCTGCGCTAAGCACTTCGCAAGTCTGATCTCATTAGATCGGCAGAACGACGCTTCAGGCGAGTACCGTGAAGGCCCGCATTTGAAAAGTGAGGAAACTGAGGCACGGAGAAGTGGACTCTCTGCAGAAGCAGCAGGAGGGGAGGGGTGTGTCACAGGAGTGCAGGAACACTATGCTCCAAGCTCGGCTCCGCCACGCATGTCCTGGGTGACCCTAAGCGGGTCCCCAGCTCCCTGAGCCTCGGGCTCCCTGTCTGTACAAGGGGCGCATGGGGCTCTGTGAGCTGCAGGTTTTCAAATGTCGTAGTGCGTCAGAAATGCTTGCGGACCTTCTAAAACCCCTGACACCCTGGTCAGATCACAGGCCAATGAAACCCGAACGTCTGAGAGTGCCTAGCCAGGCATTGATGCTTGGGTTTTTTTGTTTGTTTGTTTCTGTTTTGTTTTTTAAAGTCTCCAGGTGATTTCGACACACAGCAAAGTTTGGGAACCACCGGACTAAGAATTCCAATTTCCTCGCCTGCTGCGAAACGGGATGGCCCAGTATAGAATGAAGGTAGTGAGGCAAAAATGAAATGAAATTAAAAATCCAGAACAGGCAAATCCATAGCGACAGAAAGCAGACTAGTGGTTGCTGGGGCTGTGGGGAGGGGAGAATTGGGAGTGACTGCTTAATGGGTTCGCGTCTCCTTTCGGGGGCTGAGTGTTCTGGAACTCGACGGTGGCGATGGTTGCACGGCATGGAGAATGTGCTACATGTCACTGAATTGTGCACTTTAAAATGGTTAAAACGATAAATTTTATGTTACGTATATTTGACCACAATAAAAAAAAAATAAAGAAGATAAACATAAATAGAAACAAAGTAATTCAATTAGAAATAAGGTGCATCTCTTGGAAGGTCAGAAATCTGTGGTCAAGCAAAGGGACACAATGGGTCAGAGGTCAGAGCTCGGCCTCGGGAGGCTGACTGGGGTTCAAATCCTCATTCTGCAACTTGCTCACTGGGTGCTGTGTGACCCCGAGCAAGCGCCCTCACCTCTCTGTTCCTCCCTCGTGCCTCCCAAAATGGAGGTAAGAAAACTAGGAACTCAGTGAGTTATCCCGACACTCGAATAGAAAATACACTGTTCGTGAGTTAAAGTTATTATTGCTCTGAGCCACGGAAACGCATCTCGGGGATTTTAAGAGACCAAGGGCGCTGAGGCTCAGAGAGGAAAGGGACTTGCGCGCAGTCACCCAGTAGGGTAGGGGCCAAGCAGCAGCACGAGCATCCGGGTTGGGCTTGGCCACCACCCTCCTCCCGCGGGGCCAGAGGCCCTGACTCACCTGGTCCCGAGCGCCGGGCGGGGCTCCCGCTCTCTCCTGGCGCTGCAGGCGGCCCACACCCGCCACCCTCCTTTCATGTCCCCTCCCCGTGGCTCCGGGCGCTGCTTTCCCAATTGCCCAGGTGACGCCAGGGCCCGGGCTCCCTGCTTCCGCGGGGTGCGGGGCGGGCGGGTGCGGCCGCCGCCAGGTGCGGCCGCCGCCAGGTGAGGCCGCTGTGCCCGAGGCCCGCCCGCCGCGCCGCTTCGCCTCCTTCCGGTCTGTGGCGACACCTGCTGGCCGGCCGCGGAGGGACACAACCTCTGCTCGGACTGCCTGCTTCAATTCAACAAATTAATTCCTGAGCACCTACTACGTGCCGGTACGATGCTAGGTGTCCGGGATTCGCACCTTCCATGCTCTCCTGGAGTGTATAGAGAACCAGGAAACTCAGACGTGGGGAGACAAGGAAAAGGTCAGGAGCTGGAACACAGCGAGTGTGGTATGAAGTAGGCGGAGACCAGAGAAGCCCCCCTCCATCTGTACTGTCACTGTTGCCATGGGACCTGGGGTCTGGAGGTGAAACGTCTCATCCTAAGTTATAGAGGAGGCAGTGACACCCAAGTGTGGAGAAGTCCAAGCCCAGGGCTCTTCCTGCCACTCCATGCCAGGCTCGACTGCTGTTGGTGTCCGAGAATCCATTCATTCAGTCAACGACCATTTCTTGAGCAACTCCGATGGGCCGAGGCCTGTGCCAAACAGTAAGGACACAATGGCAAATGAGACACGTTCCTTGAGATGCTCCTAATCTAGAGAGGCCATCTAACCCTGGAACACCTCGCAGAAGGGGCGGGCAGATGTTTAAACAAGCAATAATTTCAACCTGGTGGGATAAGGTGTGGGGACGAAGGTCATTTCTAATTGGAGGAAGGGGAGAGGACACGAGAGAGGGAAGTATGTGAGCGGTGGGACCACACGTCTGAGCCCCCGGCCCGGTGCTTCTCACCGTGTGGGTCTGAAGCCGAGGATTTGTGTCACCTGCGGACTTGTGAGAAATGCAAACTCAATCAGAAACTCTGGGGAGGGGCCCGGCCGCCTGTGTTTTTAAGAAGCACCCAAGCGACTTGTCCACGATCTGAGTGTCTGGGAGCAGAACTTGAGTGAAAACCACCGATTTTTCTTTGCACCCAACTTTTGCATTCCTCTTTTCTTCCGTTGTCTCAATTACTGTTTCGTCTTAATTCTTGTGAGTGTATTTGTTCTTGTAGACCCCAGGACCATATCAAAAAGAACAAAGAGGTCAACTAGGGCGGGGGCCCCAACCCATCGGGCTGTGGACCGGTACCGGTCTGTGGCCTGTGAGGAACCAGACCACATAGTAGGAGGTGAGCAGCGGGCCAGAGAGCAAAGCTTCACCTGTATTTGCAGCCGCTCCCCAGCACTAGCATCACTGCCTCAGCTCCACCTCAGGTCATCAGGCATTAGATTCTCATAGGGGCACCAGTGCCTGGTGTCAAAAAGGTTGGGGACCGCTGTGCTAGTGATGTACTGACCAACCACCTGTTTTCTGGAGACATTTCCTGTTTTGACACTGAAAGTCCACATCCCAGAAAACTTCCCAGTCTCCTGCAAACCGGTGGTCATTTATATATGTGCTTTCCTGTGAGCCAAAACACAATATGAATGCTGAGAGTTTCCAATTATTGTTTCCACACCCTTTATGTGTCAGTCCCAATCCCAACCCAAATTTTGTCATCTTCATCATCATCATCATCTTTATGATTTAGTGTTTCTGATCCACTTCAATTGCCAAAGCTCGTAGGTCAAATGTTGCACATTTCATTTTTATGGCCGTCGTACTTAAAACTTGACTGTACACAGTTGAAAATGAACATTTTCTGATTTAGCCCTTAAGAGAAACTACTAACAAAGTTAGATAAAGGAAAGTTGATGGATACATTGGTTGTAATGGTCTTGAAGTACAGAAAAAGAACACAATGATCAAGAAGGAAATTATTAACTATGTTGTAATATTTTCAAAAAGTGGACTGCTACACGGCACTGAAAAAGGTATGAACCAAATCTACAGGTGTCAGTAATGGAGATAACCTCTCTCCCTCATGTTCTTTTCTCTATTTAACAAAGATTTATATAAACGCTTTCGCTGTGCCAGCTACCTTTCTAAGCACTTTATAAATTACTATTATTTACCATTATTATTAACTCAGTCGATCCTTACAACAAGCCTATGAGAGAGGGACTATTATTATTCCCATTTTATAGGTGAGGGAACTGAGGCACAGAGAGGCTGAGTGACTTGCCCAGGCTCACCCAGCTAGTAAGTGGCAGGATTAGGATTCAAACTCAGGCTCCAGAGTCTAACTTCTTAGCTACTATACGAAGTTGGAAGGAGTATATGGTAAGTGGTTCTCATATAATATGGGCCAGTTATATCTGGTGGAAGGTGAGGATGCTTCTCAAACACTACCTAAAAGTGTGTGCTCCCCACAAACCCTAAGACACCCCCTGGCCCATGAAAGCACTCAGGATTCGATTCCTCATTAACGAATGTGCAAATGAATGAATCCACAGACATTTGGATGATGGCCTTACATTTCTTAGTATCTTTGTACGGCCACCATCCAGCCCAGGAGTTAGCACATAGTAGGGGTAAGATATGGAGGAATGGAGAGAGAAAGAGAGCGATGAACAGCATGTGGCACCCAGTAGGCCTTCAGAAAATGACTGACCAATCATAGCACGATGGTTTTTCTTTGATTTCCTAGAGGCCCAGGCTGCCTCTCCCTGTAAACCGGAAGCTTCAAGGGGAAGGGGCCCCAGCACTCAGCCCAGGGCCTGGCACACAGTAGGTGCTCAGTAAAGGCTGAAGACCATGTGGCTGAACAGAGCGGGGCCTGAAGGAACAGAAACAGCCTGGGCTTGCCAAGCCCTAGGAGCTCAGACAGGATGACCCCAAAGGGCCGGCACTAGAGGAAAGCAACTAAGGCAGGTGGCCAGAGCTTAAAGCCAAGCAGGGCTGGGCACAAAGACAGAGGGCTGTCAACTTTGGGTCTGTGGCTGAGGGACCCTTCTCTCCACCGCGTACCTGGGAAAGCACGTGTAGTCTCTAATTATGGGGTTCTACCCGTGCCCATTATATCCAGGTTGTTAATTACGCTGTTGCAATCTTGGATGTTCTTACTTACTTTTTATCCAGCTGTCAATGCCTGAGAGAGGCATGCTAAAATCTTCCACCGTAATTGTGGACTGGGGACATGCTAAGTGAATATGAGTTTAAAATTTTTTGAGCTTCCTGTGAATTAAGTCATTTAACGTTATATCGTAAGCCTGTTTGTAAGACTCGCACTTCTTCACAGTGCTCTTTGTCATAAAGTCTCTGGGGACGGATATTAACATAGTCGTGCGAGCTTGCTCTCAGTGTTTGCCTGGCTTGTGTACCCTTGTGCTTTTTACTTTCCTGGGTCCTTACAGTTTCATCTGTGTCTTTTATAAACACTGTATAGCCGGTTATTATCTTTATTTTTATTCTTAATCCAATAACGCAATGCTCCTTATTGGTATTACTGATAGATTTAGATTTCTTGTGATTGCTGGTATATTTGGACCTATATCTAACATCTTATTTTCGCAGTATTTATCATGTTTTTTTATATGAAGCTTTTTTTTCCCTTCTCTTCTGCCTTCCACTGGATTGACTGAGTTTTCTTTATTTCCCCTTTAAATTTTCAGGGGTTGGAAGCTATACATGTTGGTCCAATTTTTTTAGTGCCTATACTTACCTTTTTAATTTGTCCCCTTGGCTTCAAGCTAATTGTGGATAACTTAGTCAATATTTATACCTTCTTCTCCAGCAATTTGAAGACTTAGAACACTTTTATTCAAATTACTCTGTGACATTATTTATTTCCATGTGGTTTTATAGCTTTGAAAACACTCATTTTTTTAAACTATAATTAGTGCATTTTGATTAACCCACATATTTACCAATTTCTTTTTTTCCACTTCTTCCCACAGTCCATGCCTCCTCCCACATTTGGTTTTCTTCTTCCTAAAGTATATATACTAGTAGTTGCTTCAGCATGTCTATCGATGATAAAAGCTCTTCTTTGGTTTATTTGAAAATGTCTGTTTCCATTCTCTCCTCTGACTGATACTTTCACTGGGTATAGAATTCCAGGTTGTCAGTCACAGTGGTCTCAGCACTTTGAAAACTGTGACTTCTGTTGTTGCTGTCGAGAAGTGTGATATCAGGACTTTGTTGGCAATCTTTTTCACTTATTAAGATCTTTTCAATTGAATACAATATTTTCTTGGGCTCTGTGTTCTGCAGATATATAATGATATGTATTTATTTTTACTTATCTCACTTGGGGATAGTTGTTTATTTTTAATCTGAAGATTCATGTCTTGCATCAATTATGAAAATCACTCTTTGAGTAATGCCTCTGTCCAATTTTCTCTGCTCCCTCCTACTGAAATCCCTATTACATACCCATCAGACCTTCTCATTCTAATGTCAAGGCCTGTGAACCTCGTTTTTATATCTTCTTTCTCTTGGTCTCTTTGAGTGGCATTCCAGGTGTTTCCTCACATTTGTCTTCTAGTTCACTAGCATGTCTTGTTTACTCCAAGGTGATGGTCATTACCGCTGCTGAATCTTGTTGTATGTCTTAATTTTAAAAAGCTCATATAGCACTGTATCAGAACTTTGTTTTTAATGCTCACATTTTACTGACATACAGTTATTTGTTTTCTTTATATCATTTAGTATTTTATTTAAAGCATTTCGGAACATCACTCAGAGAAGGGATCTCTAGGCTTTTGTAGGTTTCCAAAAACGTCATGGCATAAAGAAAGTTGAAACCCTGATCTAAAAGGGCGGTTTTTATAAAGCATTCAAAATTTTTAGGTATTTTGTAAGCAGAGGGTTTTTGGTTTGGTAGTTCCCAGTATTACCAGAAAACAACAACGACATAGAGTCACCTTGGGAGAAGCCCAGGTGTGCCCCTCATGCTGACTGGCCTGGAGCTCATGGACAAGTCTGAGGATGGGGAACGGTGTCAAGAAAATCCCAGCCCATAGGTGCCCATTGAGTCTGGCCTTCAATTATCCCTTCAGCTGAGCAGGACCTCGGGGTGCAGATAATGGGCGCAAATAATAAAGATGTCACCTTCGGAAGGGAATTCTCCATGACCAATTGCTGAGAGAGGAGGGAGCAGGGGTGAAGTTCTGGAAGACGAGGGGACGTACGAGGTGTGGTTCTCTCCCTTTGGGGAGTTCACAGCCCATGAAGAGGCAGGGCCACTTTCATTTCATGGAGAAACAGAAGCTCCCCAAAGCTCTCCCAATTATTAGCAAAGGTAACATGCACCCACATGGTAGGCACCTGGGGCAAAAGCTGCTTCCTGGCAGCTGCAAGACACAGGTACAAAACTCTTCCTAGTTTACAAGTTGCTTCCATCCTCACGGCAGTCTCCTGAGTCCCCGTTTTGAGGATGGGGAAACTGAGGCTCAGAGGGCAACTAATGTCACTGCTCTGTGCCTCCGTTTCTTGATCTGTCAAATGGGGATCATAATGGTACCGGCCTCTTTGGGCTGGTGCGAGAATGAAATGAGCCAATACATGCAAACCATTAATAGTGTAGTAAATAATTGTAATAGTAGGTGTGACACGAGTTTGTGGTTATTATTCACACATCAGCCCAGAATCTAACCCTCCCCCAGGCCCTTACTCACCCTCACCGCCGTGCTTGGTTTCATTTGTCTTCATGACAATTATCTCTGTCAGATATCATCCATTCACTTACCTGCACGCTTACTTACTACGTCTCCCCAGAGACCACCTGTGCCACGAGGGCCGGGACCTCGCCTGTTTTGTCCCCCGAGTGCCCCGGATGTGGCGGCACTCGATAGATATTTCTTAAGCCTGTGAGTGACTAAGAAACTGATGCAGGCTCGATTTGGGGGAATCCCCAGTTA
>CM053510.1:100556823-100643467 GCA_028627145.1 Eidolon dupreanum | reverse complement strand
AAAAAAAAAAAGAGCAACAGCGTTTGGTTTCTTCCCACTTCGGCCGTGAGCTCTGCTGAGCTGGGGGTTACCATCCCAGTCGGAGCACGTGGTTTTCCGAGTGGACGGAGTCGAGGGGACGAGAACAACACAGTGGGTGCCACGAGGTCAATGCACGCCTTGCCCGTGTGTGGTGTGTTAGATGGCAGACGGTTGTCACCAGTCTGAAAATCGGGGAAACCAGCAAAGGGAGGTCTATCTGCTATTTCTAAGGAACTGGCTGGGACTGTGAAGAGAAAGGAAGAATTAGACTTGGAACTGGAATACACACACACCGGGCGCTACGAGAAGACCCTCTACAGAATGGCCGGTGGGTGGATGGGGTACCGAGGGCGGTAAAATTCTACGTCTATTTGACTCTGGGAGGGAGAGCCTGGCTCCTAGTCAAGGGCTGCTGAATCCATAATGCATATACCTCACGAACAAGCATAGATTGTTCTAATTACAGAGGCAGGATGGGAGGGGAAAAAAGCCACTCAAAGTTTCAGTAATTCAATAATTTATTCCTCTAAAAAAGTGTGTAAAAGTATATAGCTCTCATTCACAAGGTATATATGAATGACATTTAAAATGGAGGCCTTTTAGTATTGTTTCTTTTTTATCAAAGTCTTTTAGTGTACTGTACCAGCGCTATACTGTAGTTTTTTTAAATGAACTTCACATATTTTTGTATTCTTTCAAATTGTCTGCTATATATAAAAGAAGCTCACTGCAAAATGCTTGAAGGAAAAAAGGAAAACAAAAGAAATTCAGAACTTCCCAGAAATTTACAGCTTTTACATTTAAAAAAGGTTCTGAAATATACATACAAGCATGCTGGACAATCCCGCCCCCTCTCCCCGCCCCATTTCCCCTTTTTAGTTCAAACCATGGTAAGAGTTCTGATTTCTGCAGAATTTCCAAAATTAAAAATAAAAAAAAAAATAAAATAACTTCTCACTCTGTAGCAAATCCAGGGCTTGTACATTTCAGATTAATTCAGTAAAAAACTCACAAGTAAAATAATGCATATTTAAGGGAAATATTATACAGACTTTTCCACACAGAAGTACATAATAAGATTTTTTAAAATCTATTGCCATTCATTTATTTTTGCACAAAAACGTATAAATATGTCACCAGCTTTTCTTAACTTAAAAAACTTAAATAAAAGACACCAGATGAAAACTACCCTTTGCTGCCTTTTTTTTAAAATTTTTTGTAGGGGTTTTTTGTTTTTTGTGTTTTTTTTCTTTTTTTGCTTAGAATTGGGTTTCTAGGGAAGAAAAGCCCCTGCATTAAAAACAGCCCAGTTTAAAAAAAAATTCAAAGTTCTGATGAATTCTGGGAAAAAAAGCAACCCCAAAGTGGTAAAAGATTACAAATATCTACTTTACAATTTGTCTTCTCACCAAGATAATTTTATACAAGTTTACAATCTTCATCATCTTATGCTCTTCAAAAGGCCTTGAGAATTTTTCCTTTCTGATTAAGAAAAAATAGCACTGCAATATTTTTTAAGTCAATTTTACACTGTACACATTAGATACAAATGGTTTGATATATCAGATTTTTTTTTAACCTATACATTGCGAAAGTCAACCCCCCCCTCAATTGGTGGAACAGAGAACAAAATTATCCATTTACAAGTTATTTCTCTGCTTTCACATTCCCACCACACCACTTTTCTTAATATAATGTTTTAAACGTTAGATTATTTCAAGAAAAATACTTTTACAAAATCATATCAGTTATTACATTTTTCCTTTTGTTAATAACCAGGATATGGTAGTCTCTTGGAAGAACTTTTAAAATTTGCATGATTCTCTCCACAGATGACCAGAGCTCCACAGCCTGGTCAGAGCGGCTCGCAGGAGGCGAGCCCAGCCCACCGCCCTCAGAAACGCACAGCAACGGAGGGTGAGGAACAGAGTCTTAAAGACAACCCTCTCGGGCCTGGAATGAGGAGTCATAAAATACTTCAATTAGCCATTAATGCTTTAAAAAGGCATTTTTTAGAAAAAGTCCCAACACGAAGGCTCGACTTCAAGTACTAATTTAATGGTTAAGTTGTAATATTTCTTTGAAATAATATTCCTATGGTCCAGAAAAAATTCACCATATTTATAACTGATTTTATGAGCAAACACTTTCGATTGTAATATGTACATGAGTCCCTTTTGATCTAATGAGGAGAGACCTGGCTTTCAATAAGAATTCACTAGAAAATATATTTCCATTGCGACCGTATAAAACTAATGAAGGTACTCGCCTCCATGGCTCTGGGTTGAGCTTGCCTGCCTTCTGTATAAAAATGTTATCCTTCATGAGACGCTGGCCACTTTTAATAAGGAACATGGCAGAATGTTTACCCAGTTTGTTCTTAGCAAAACCTACTGCTGGGTGGTTTTGAATACGTTACTTTTTTCAGCATGATCTCCCCAATGTGTTTTCACTCCTTTTCCGGCTTCTAGGACAGAGGTATGTAGTCAAAGAATCCTATGGTGGATCTGAGTTGGGTTTCAGCTACTGTACCTGGTCCTCACGAATTGAAAAAAATTAAAAGAAAGTCACAAAAATCATATGACAAAACAACTGAAAATAAATAAACAAAATGAAGGTGTCTCCAGACCTTTCGTATCTACACACAGGTATGAAGTTAACCAAAGCACTCAGCCAGTCGAGATGGGAGCACTAGGGCGAGAGAAACCCCACTGTGAAATCATGTACTTGAGCTGGTTATTTTTAAAAAGTCCCAGATTACGGAGTTCAGGTAACCCACAGGCCATACACCAAGAACTAGAGGATTTCATCCAAAGGGCTCAACTACCCTTATTTTTAAACAGAGACTGAAAACACAGACTCTTGTGCAAAAGGATACTGTCTCTTCTGTTTCCCTCTTCAAAACCAACAATAAAAACTTCCTGTGAACCAGTGGTTTGGGGCTGCGCACACCGTTAACACTGGCTGAAAGTCACTGCTTGTGGCAGTTTCCAGGTCCATGAGAGAAGTGTCAATGAGTCACTCTGGAAATGAACACTGCAGAAATGACGTGTGCCTGCTGAGAAGGGATCACAGTGCAGGACTGTGGACAGTGGTCTCGAGAAGAGGACGTGGGGCATCTGCAGAGTGTAGCAGGCTCCTCGGACTGAGGTTGCAGGGAGAAGGAACTGAGCCAGAGAGAGAACAAGTGCTTTTCCAATTAGAGTATATTCATGATGGCATTGTACAACTGAGTGAGCACCACGAAGTGGACGGGAAGGCAGGAGGTACGGTCCTGGGTGGCCGGATTGCACGTGAGCCAGGACAGAGCATTGTACTGCTCCAAAACAAACCTGCCGGAGAGAACACACAGATCAGGGCACGAGGCTCGACAGGTGAGCTGATCCACAAATCCTAACGTTCCGGGCGTCAGCAGGAAGAAGGCCTTACATCACACCTTAACTTGTCCCAGGCTCTCTCTGTCGTTTTCTCTCACATTCCCCCTTCCTTCTAGACCTGCACTGCCCAATACAGCAGCCACTGGCCACGCGTGAATCCAGATATAAAACAGGCCCTGGATTTCAAAGGCTTAGTGTTTAAAAAGCATTAAAAGAGCTCATGAATATTTTTACACTAATTACTTTTGAAATGATACTGTTTTTGATATATCTGATGTTATTCTGATATAGTTTTGATATAACTGATAAATTTACTATTAAAATTCACTTCACTGATGTCTTTTTATTATATAATGTGGTTACTAGAAAATTTTTAATTAGATATGTGGCTCAAATTAGATTTCCATTTAACAGTGTTGTTCTAGAGGCCCTGGAAGCCAAAATCATGTTGATCAGGTTCTTGCTTAACTATAATTCCCAAATCATTTAAAGAGTTAGAAAACATTAGAAAAAGCTTGTATATTTTCTGAGGGTACATGAAAAAAGTTTATGGCTTGCTAAAATGCAAGAGAATTAGTACCTACTTTTGGGAGGTATTTCCCTACTATGGAGTCTAGATCATTTTATTTATAAAATCTGTATCAGAGAGGTTAAAAAAGGTTTTCAAAGCCAAGTGCTTTAAGTTCCAGACTATGTCTTCTAACCACTGATCCCCTAATTCTGATCTATTTTCATTACCATAAAATGCCTCCTCTAAACAGGAAGCAAAGATGACTGTACTTGCACACATTTAATTTAAGAGGGTCAGCTGCACTGCCTGTCCCGTGCATGTATCGAGGGACTGTGGCTCTGACCGGCTAATCAGACAGTGCTCCACTGCATAAAAGGAAGCATCTCTTCCATGACACCACATTTCCATGAAAACACCTTGCAAAAACAAAAGCAAAGGAATATAATTTCAAACTGTGCCGCTACACTGCCTACGTTGCCTACCTTAAAACATCGGATGTGGTTTTGGAGTCAAGAGGATGTGGAACCCGCTGCGAATTCCTGGCAGGGAGAAGTTCGTCCGTCTGTGCTACAGAAATGTGGTGATGCAGTGAAGCCTGGCAAAAGAACAAAGACAGTTAGTTACCTTCCTGGTCGTGTCGACCACGGGGCAGAACAGAGGCAGGCCCATGTCTGCCAAGAAGCAGATGCTCTTAACGTCCTTAGAAGTCAAGGCTTCTATGAGTCTATGAATTGTAAGCTGCTCAGTAACCCCAATGTGATCCCACATAACTCCACAACCTAGAGTTGAAAAAAAAGCTAGCACTGTAAATGATTAAATGATGTGCCTCTTGATGGCTTAATCTGTAGAAGACTCCACAATCTGGATATGGCTCACTGTCCTTGTGAGTAGTGTTCTTCTATCCTGATTTCCCATAAATTGATAGATTACTAGAGATTCACTATGTTCAGATTATTAGGGGGTGGAAAAAGAATACATTATAACTGGAGCTATTCCCTACTTATCCCATCACAGCAAAATAAACTTAATCTGTTGTCCCACCTGATAATATAACCAATCACTTTGGAATTCCAACCAAAACTGGATTCAGTAGGTACCAGCATGCTCCATCCACTATAAAGTTCCCCATCAATTTTTTAACCCAATGGCTTTAGCACAGCTTATTAAATAACTAAGAAATGTAATACATAAAGGAGAGCCAATATAAATACTTGATTCTAATTTTTTAATTTTTAGGTTAATGAGTTGCTGCTCTAGCAGCTTTGAAAGGTGACTGCTGTTTTGTTTTTCAGCACAATTATGAACCCATAGATTTATTTCAATCTATTGCTACCATCATTCTTTTTCATGACCAAATGGTGCCAACCCTGGGGACACCTCCAAGTTGGCTACTGGGTCCTCTGATAGGACTTGAATAATCTTTGGTGACTTCCTTGCTTTTAGGCATGACAAGACATCCCAGGTTCATCTTGAATAATTCTTTCTTCAGACCTGGAATCAGTTATTTCTTCAAAAGATTCTGATTCTTCTTAATGATAAATGGCATTTAGGAACCACAATCGTGATAATAGAGGTGTTCATTGCTACTAAGCTATCACTGCTCCTAAGCCTTTTCAGTAAACGGGGCTAAAAAATGTGTATCTGTTTTTAGAGAGGAAAAAATAATCTAGGTTTATACTAATAATTCTAATTCAAAATGAAGATTACATGAATAACTTCTTTGATTTCACAATATGTTAAAGTCATCAGGAAAAAAAAATTGCTTCAATTGTTTTTGGTTTTAACCTTCCAGATGTATGTGTGTATATGTGTGTGTCTTATAGGTTACTTAATGGTAATCTATACTCCACGCAATTATATAAAAATATTCCTCATTTTGGTACAGATGATTAATGCTCCACTGAAAGGATATAACATATTCAACCAGTCCCCTACTGCTGGACATTTCAGCTTCTTCTAATCTTTTACATATGTCATTTTTTGCTTTTGCCAAGTTTCTTTTGAATAGATTTCTAGAAGTGGGTTTTCTGCGTCAAAAGGGAAATGTGTAGGGCTGTAATATCTGGTTTCTCCCCACAGCTCTGCCAACAGAGTTATGCTGTCAACCTTTGGCTTTTTGCCAATCAGTGGGTGAGAGATGGATTTCTTTCTAGTTTCTATTGCCCAAACTGGAAGTGGAGATCTTTTGAATTTAACCCTTAATTTGGATTAAAAGTTCAAAAGTTTCCAGGAAATATACAGGAAGGAGCAAGTGTCAATGTGGAATTTCTTAGCTGACTGCTGCCACACTCCAGTGAGGAGCACTGGCAGCCTGTGGGTGGGGAGGAAGAGGACGGCCAGCTGTTCTTGCCACATAGGCTGGACTTCACTGACAGCGAGCCATGCAGACCCATGTGCCCACTCACGATGTGCCCTCTGGGCCCTACAGAGTCTCCCCCTTGGGTTCAAGCGATTCACCTCTTTGTGACATGGTTTTGCGTTCCTCTCCTAAATTCTACTCTCCACCTACAAACTGTAATGAAAATATCCTCAGAGTGGAAGCAGATGTGAGAGAAACAGGGAACAGAGTAAGGCTATGCCTATGGCAGACTAAGAGGGAATTCTAACCAAAACTAAACTTAAGCACAAGTCACTCATCCTCCCAAGTTTCAAGTATGATGTGAAACCAACCTTGAGGAAAAGGGGGCACTGGTTCTGAGCCTGGGGACATGATGACCAAAACCACTGGGGGAGATTCTCAGCTTTGGCGGTTGAGACAAAATATCCAAGGGCCAGGGGCTGCTGTTTCAGCTCCTCGGGTGCTTCTCGAGAAAGAAGACGCTCGCCCTGGCTCTGGAAAACAAAGTCCCAAAGGCATGATCACTTATCACCAAATAAAACTTTTAAAAAATCAACTTAAAAAAACCTGAGCTATAGACATATAATGTTAGTTTCAGGTGTATGACATAATGATTCAATATCTGTATATACCGCAAAATGATCACCACAGTTAAGTCTAGTTAATGTTCACCACACACAGTTACAAAATTTTTCTTCTTGTGATGAGAACTTGTAAGACCTACTCTTAGCAACTTCCAAATGAATAATGCAGTGTTAACTACAGTCACCCTGCTGTACATTACACCCTATGACTTATTTATTTGATAACTGAAAGTCTGTACCTTTTGATCACCTTTGCCAACTTTCTATCAATTCACCCTGCACACTGTAGTGAGTAATCCCCTCCCTGGCAGCATCTCACACAAAAATGCCAGGTAACCGAGAAAGGTCAACGGTGGGGGGCCTGACTCTGCTGCACACATATATCTGATGAAAACTAGGGCTCAGGCAGAAGGTACTAGCAAAACTAATGACATCTGTCAATTAAGTATGTATTTATTTTCTTTGGTTTCTTTCCCACACAATGTGAAACCTGTTCTGTGGCATTAGGTATCAAACTGAAAATGAGAGTGGACTTTCTGAAGGTACCACGCCGTGTGCTCTTGCACCAGCAACCAACCAAAAATACACAAGTGCACCTGACTGTCTGCTGTTGGCAGCGTTTATCAGGAAACCTAACCCCTCACCTGTACCTGCAGGGCGCCGACACCCTCAACCTGCCAGGAGTGTGGCAGCTGCCATGAAGAGGACTTGTTTGACTTTACAGAGATCCCCTTAATAAGAGGCTCCTATAAGGGGCTTACTGCGCATTTCTGAAACCGACATTTCCCTTGTCTTTGATTCTTCTAGGTAAGCTTTACAAGTTGAAAATATAGCTTTCATGCAAGCAATAAGTAATCTGTTTATTTTCAAAGGCCTTCTGTTTCAAAACAAAAATAATCCTCAACCACTACACCAAATTGTATTAATTCTGAGTTGGTTAAAAAATAAAAATTTACTGTAACCTTGAACAAATTCTTTCCCCTGTTGTAATACCTTAATCGGATATCAAAGAATGTTTAATGGTTTAGAAAGAGGAAATGCTGAAAACCTCAGGGGTCACCAGGCTACAGGTGCTCAGGATTGAACAAGGCCACTTGACTTAAACTGTGACATTCAATTAACAACTTTAGGGCTTGAGGCTCCAACAAAGGGAAAAAATACAGCGTATCTCTGTTTCTTATAAAACTAACATTACACTTCAACTACTGATTCCTTGTTAATGGATAAACTAAATTACAACCAGTACTGGGAGGCAGTAGGTGCTATAATTTCCATTTCACAGGTAAAGTAACTAAAGCTGAGAAAGAGTAAGCCTGTCCAAGACTGACTCTGAGCTATATGTATCAAACTCCAGGGCGTGCATTCTTAGCCACTATGCAATTTGCCTCTAAAGTTCACATTAATCCAAAATTAAAACTACTCAATGTAAAACCTGTGTTCCTGGTTCCTATCACAACAATCTCCAATGAAGTAATAAAATGTCATTAACTGGCCAATGACTGTGGAGAACTAAAGACATTTAAAAGCCTCACCCCTTCCAGAAGGGGGACGTGGAGGCAGGCAGTAACACGAATGCAGTCCACTGAGTTAGCTGCCCTCTTGGTTTCATCTGCTCGGTGACTAAAGTTTTAAATCTTCTTTCTCTTGACTGTCCTTCAGTGAACTCAGGGCTGGCAATAAAAGTGCCATCTGACAGAAATCTAAGTCTTCTAAGTGTCTAAATGAGTGCGAACAGGTTGTTTATACTTGCCCAGTTTAATGTATTAGACATAGCTATTTTTTTGTGTGTAGCATTTTAAATAAAAAGTACAATACAGTGATAAGGGATGAATCATCTAGTTTTTAAACAAAGTTAACAAGAGTTACACCAGAACCTTTAACTCTTCGATCTTCCGTTAATCTACCTCCCATATCCCTAGGACACTGAAAAATGAAACTAGTTGTAAGCTCTGGTTTTTCCTTTAATACTCTGGCATCGACCTAAACCTTCCTCCAAAGTCAGCCTCCTGTGGGGCCAATCCTGCAGGCTGGCCAGAGAGAAGATCGGGGCGACGAAAATAAAGGAACCATGACATGAAACAAGACATCATGCTCCTTTCAGAATAATTAACCATCGACAATGTATTCTTCAATTAACACAGTTCCTTTGCATGTTAAATAAATAGGGCTGTCGAACTAGCCTCTGAAAAGCCACTATTTTGGCAAAAAATAAAAAAATAACTGGGAACAGCAAGCAACCAAAACTAATTTTTGCTAAGAAAACAATAATTGCACAAAACCCTTGCAGCTGTAATAGAACTGACTATTCCACTAATAAAACACATTCATCAGGAATAATAACACATTTCTTTCAAATGCCTGCCTTTATTAAAACGGAACAACTGCAGAGTCACATTCTCACACTTCTTTTTCTTTCTCTTAAGCCAGGACAGAGAACAAGCCCATGAGAAGAAAGGTGCAGGTAGTAAAAAGATGATCACGCTTCTGGAGGACTATTTTCCTGAAGGCTGACATTGTTTTGAACAACTGACTGCAAACCGTCCTTACCCGACTATGCTGGAAGTGAGAGCCCACACCGATTCCGGAAGGAGAGCCTGGGGAGGGGACTGGGGAGGAGTTGGGAGAGGAATGGAGGTTCCCAGTAATTAATATGCCAATATCATTGTCCATATCATCTGGGAATGGAAGGTCAACAAACATGTCATCTAGAGAGGAGGGGAGAAAAGCACAGAAATTAAAAATATAATCCATATTCCCAATTAACCGATACACTGTTTTGTTGGCCTATGACTATTATAGGCAGGTGTTGTTAACTAGTCAGATTTAATGTGTGCCAACTCAGTGCGAGGTGCTGCAAATTTGTCTCTCATTCTGTACTCTCTCCAATGATCTCCTAATGTGAAATATTAACAGAGTGTAGAAATAAAGAACATAAAAGTCCACATTCTGTACAGCCTCCAAAGAAACATAAAATGATGGCAAAACAGCTAAAGAAGCAATTTAATTATTAAACAAAGTTAAAATTGACACCATCCAAGAAAACATCAGACTCTGTCTATGTAGCCAATTAGCATCTAAAATACTAGAGGCTGAATTAATGCATGTTAATAGGTATGAACTTGCTCTGAAATTAGAGGCCTATTTCATAAGCAGATCAAAGTACCGTGTTTTCATTAAGAAATCCTTTCTCATATTATTAAAGGTACACGCACAAAAATGTACAAAAGGGGAAAACCATCACCCAAAACCCAATCACCAGAAACATCTGTGCTATGATTCTTCTCTTATTTGTTATTCCATTGTGATCATGCTACATATGTTGTATATATACATACACATAGTGTAGTATCTCTTTACCCTTCCCATTTAATAGGAGAAAATGCTGGTCGCTGTTAAAAATTCTTTAAAAAACACTGCAAATGCCTGCATAATACTGTTTACAGTTTAGAAATAACCACTTCTTGGCAAATGCCTTTATAGAGTCAAACCAAAAAAATCTTTTAAGAATAATCAAATAAAAAGTTGTTTTAGAATAAATTAGAGCCCCGATGATCAACAAAAGGAAGGTGCTCTCTTTAATACTGCCGAGTAGTCTTCATACATTTAAAATCAAATTATTGAAAGAGTGATGTCCATGTATAGGATACTACCAAGGAAATAATATTATTTTTTTGCCTTTAATGAAAAACAGGAGACAGTTAATTACCCAAGAGAGGAAAGTATTTGGTCTTGGTAATAGTGCAGACGAATTAAATCTTCAAAACCAAAAAGATTCTCTGACCTTCAAGCCCCTCTTCGCATGTCACATGTTGTTTATTACAACACAGAAGAGCCTGCAGCAGCCCCTGACTCCATACTCTAGCTCTGTGTCTTGTTGAAGAAGCTGAGCTTTATGCATACGTGATCTCCCACTCACCATTGTTGGGGCTAAACCCATCTTCATTGGGATAGTTGGCTGGAGCCACTTGGATGGTTGATGATGTTGGGAACACCAAGATGTGTGTACAAGAAGCATCTTGAGGAGTGTTAAGCTGAGATGACTGCATGTTTAATGCAGTACTTCGGCCAAAAACAGAGCCCATTGTGACAGCATCTTTAAAAAAAAAAAATGTATCAATGCCTTTGTGCAGCAGTGAACAACCCCAGAGATGATGTTTTCAGAGGACCTGAGCGGCAGTGATGAGCTTGACACGACTGCCACGATGAACACACATTTAAAGTTAAGCCCAACTGTTTAAATATCTTCAAGAAACGGACTCAGAACATCTAGCTATGATACCCCGAGCCTCCTTTCACACTGGAAAGGTTAAGAGAAAACTGGGTTGAGTCTACCAAAGATATTTTAATTACTTATACAAGAAGTATTCCTAAAAATAAATCTTCCACTTTCCTTCCTCGTGTGCTTGCTCACAATTTCATAAAGCGCTATTCTCCTAAATGATACAATTCTGTGTAAATGGTACCATTCAACTACTAATCGTTACCACTAACATTTACTGAATGCTTACTACACCCCAGATTCTGTGCTAAATTCTTTATTCGTGTCATCTCACTCACTCCTCACAGCCACCTCGAGGCAGGAACTATCATCCCAACTCCATGGTGAGGACAGAGTAGCACAAAGAAGTTGTGCACTTTGCCCAAGTGGTGCAGGCGACAATTAACCTAAGGTCCAATGAGCAGGCCAATACAGGACACTCGATGCTCACTGCACTGAGGACGAGTAACTCCTCCTCAACCACAGCACTATTTACTTTTATAGGGAGTGAGTGGACAGGGTCAGAAATATCTGGATGGTAAAAATAGGTTTAAAAAAATATAAAATTGCTTAGTTATAAAATTGTAAAATATCTTAGCTGCTGATTGTTTAAAAAATCCAGTGGCCACAATGGTTTAGCTATCAGCATACTGGCACTAAGAATTTACTATAGGCCGGGCACTGTGCTTCACCCCTATGTGCCTCAGCATTCATCCTCAATCATTTAAGAAAGACTCCAAATATTCTCTCTTGAGACTGCTTGCAGTTTTTGTCAAACACCTGTCTTAAAAAGGATATCCAAATATATATCATGCTGGTGTCCACGTCAGTCATTTTGGGAGGGTGATCTTCAAATACTGACAAGTTAGGGTCAGGCAACAGTTAATTAGCCATGACTGTAAGAACTCTCAATCACATCCAGAATGTAGGCTCTCCCTCGAGCTACAGCCAATAAGAATAATAAAATCACAAACTACTCCCCCTGGAAGAGACCAAATGTTTCCATTTCTGAGCCCTAAGAACAATCTTCTCTTATAAAGATAATAAAACCAAAGATATATTCTACACTTGTCTACGGACTTAAGTTTGAATAGACTGAACGGATGTGATACCTCATTAATGGAACTGACAAGAAGAGATTTACCTGGCATCACTACAAAGGACCCCTGGGGCTCCATGGCAACCAGGCAGGCACTAAGGATAGAAGGAGAGTCTGCGGCAGAGATTCCACACATCCGGCACACGTCCTTGAGCCGTTTGCTGATTGTCTGTAGTGAACATTCTCCAAGGAGGATACTCCAATCTGAAATCAAATATCACAGTCATACATAGCCTTTAGAAATTCATTTGCTATGAGGTTTGAGCATTTTACCAGTTTTGCCTGGTAAGTGAATTTCCAGGATTGGGCCCTAAAGGAATGTGGCTTTACAGAGGTTCCCTTCCCTGCTACAAAGAAAATGTTACTTGACCTCTATTACACACTTCATTAACAGAGAAACAAAGGCCTACTATTCTGTGGACCGAAGTCGTGTCTGAAATGACCTGTGAGAGTCCAGCACAGACCAGGGGAGATACAGGCACCTCAGATGCCTTTGATGACGGCGCCAAATCACACGGTGATGTTCCCCTTTCTCCTCTCTCCTCTTTCACATCCTTCACAGCCCGTCAGCACTTTTCTTTAGAGGAGAGCACGGCTGGGAGCAAACCTCAGCTCTGTTCACCGGGACCTTCCTTAGAATACCCAAAGGTGCTAACAAACAATGGATGTGAGGAGAGTGCTCCAGATGATGCCCTGCCCGCATGCAGATGAGAAAGCTGGCACAGGTTGTCTTCCTAATGTTTGTTTAAGCCTCCAAACAAAGGCACTGTATGGACTCAGAGAGCCGATGAGGGGTATGTTCCTCTGGGAACTGAAAAGCACTCAGTCCTCTCTTCTGACCCTCCTGACACAAACGAAGCATGTCACACTCCTGCAGCAGCACAGTGCTGCCACGCCACGTCCCACGAATGAGACGCCACTGCACTGCAGGCTTCTCTATCTGTACATACGTTTTTCAAACAAGCTGTTCTCCCCTTATAAAGGTAGTAGGTGAGAGGAAAAAATTTTTTCTTATTTCATGTTTCTAATAAACTTCAAATTGAAGTGGCTGAAATAAAGGTGGCCAGAAACACGAAGAATGTATTTTTAAAAACCTCAGAAAAATCAAACAGATGTGAGTTCTGGATTTAAAACCAAGTAAGAAGGATAAGGCAGTATGAGTATTTATAGCACGGTCACTCTAGTGACAAACAACAGAAATTCACGAAGCTGACACTGAAATCTGTGGGCTCACATCTGACACCGTTCCATAAAAGTGCGATCTGCGCAGACCTCAGATCCCCAACGCAAGGCAGTGCAGACTGGTAAACTGCTTTCCTGTGCCCTAGGCTCTTCTTTGTGTTTTCATTCCTTGAGAGTACATTTTCTCGCAATTCTCTGACAGAGTCCTCAGTCACACTTACACTCTTCTCCTCTAAGAAATAAAAAAAGTGTGCCCCTTCTAAAAACTCACACAGAGAAAGGTGATGGCCTTAATAATTTTCCAAAATACCAAGTGACTATACTAGGTTACGTTTTTATCCTCTTTTCTTTTCTATTATGTTCTAACTTGTCCCAAGGGTTAAGAGTAACTCGAAACCTTTATGAAATAAGATTGACTAAAAGGCATGCTAAGAGAGAAGATAGGATTTCTGACAGAAATGAAATGACAAATCCCTTAATGTATTAGACCTCCAGGCTACTGATATAAGATTCATTATAAGTATGGTATACCTTAAAAAATGAAAAGGGTAACAATTTCTATTGGCCTACAATATAATTTAAAAAAATTGTGTTCAACAGATTCCTGAGAACATTTAATACATTATTATGTAAGATTTGTATAAACTGCTGTTAAACCTTAATAATTAACTCAGGTACTTGCCATAATTCAACTTATATCTGTATCAAAGATTTTATATCAGGGGTTCAACAAATACCCGATATAAATTTCATGTAAAGAAATAATATGTGCACCCTAATGCAAGGGCCAGCAAACTATGGTCCACAGCCAAATCCCACCTGATACCTGTTTTTGTAAATCAAGTTTTATTAAAACACAGCCACACCCATTCATTCATTTAGGTATGGTCCATGGCTGCTTTAATGTTAGAAGGGCAGAGTTAAGCAGTTGTAACAGTGACCAATCACCATGCAAAGTTGAAAATATTTACTATCTGGCCCTTTACAAAGAAAGTTTGCTGATTCTGCTCTAATATACTTGAATGCACAAAACCTCCAAGCTAATTTTGACATATGTTTTGTTTTTGTGCAGATCTTAGAAAAAAACTTTTCCCATCTACATATATATATTAAACTTTTTATAAACATGTCATTAATTAATGAGGCTTTAAAAAGATAATCTAGGGCTTTTAAAAAAAGTCTATAATATATAAAACTGTACCAGTGCTACACTAAGACACCAAATTAGCTGGGCTTAATGTAAGACGAGGCAGCTGCCAGTGGTCAGCTGTATGTTAGTCACCTTTAGTGCTTTCTGACTGTCTGTTCTATTTACGATAAGGAATAAAGCAGTTGGTAGATATGTTTGGGGTTCAACTTAAAAAAAAATCTGCTCTCTTAAGCTTCCAGACTGAAGAATATAACACAGTGGCGATATGAATAAAGTCTGTTCCAATTAATAACTACTTGTCCTCATAAACTGGGATTACTGTGATACTGTGCCACCAAAGCAAAATAAATACAAAACTCATTACCATCAACCACCGAAAATAAACAAATAAAAGAAACTGAAGGCTGTTCTTCAGTGATTTCTACTATTATCCACAACCTCTAGTATAAAATTTTCATGTTAAAACTGACTTCTTGTTCTTTCTGATTCAACATATAAATACACATTAGAAATTATAATTTACTGAGTATCACTTTTATATTAATAAAACACTCTTTTTCTGTTTTAGATTTAAGATTTTCTTTGGGTAAATGGTTTTGCAGCTAATGAAGTTTAAAAACCACTGGTTTCCTGTATATTTAAAAGAATGAGGAAATATAATGTTTTATTCTTACTACCAACTTTACAACCTTCACCCTCAGTTCGGTTAATGACATTAGTTCAGCCCTTGTCTCCCGCGTCTGGTACACATTGCTTCAGGAATTTCTCACCTTTAAGCTCCCCGTGGCCAAGACGCCCAAGTCGCCCAATTACAACTCTCCAGGGCAGAGATGTCATTTGGACAATACCTATGCACCATTCCCATAACTTCTGCAGTCCAATTTTACGTGCAGATACTTTACTCCTCCGTGATCTAAAAAAGAAAGATATGAGGAAGAAGTCCCCAAATGAATCAAAGTTATCACTTAAACAAGACCAAGAAAATTCCAAACCACCCAGCCACACAGTACCTTCCCGCATTTAGATAGGAAAATTAGAAAGATTCATATCTAAAGAAAGGCACAGCATCAATTTACATGCACCATATACACCAAGGATCCTCACCTGTTTGGTAAAGCAATATTTACAATACAAGTTTCTAATAACTCCCCGTGGAGGTCAGTGCAGGAAGCCAAAAGCCAGCGCTGGTCGTGAGACAGACAATAGCCCACAAAGAGCACATTGTATTTCTGGCTTGCTTCACCAAACGTCTCTCCCAGCTCTGTCTGCTTGTCTTTGATTGGGGCCAATATGAAAGGAGGGGAGTAAAGCTGGATTGGGCTGGGCCGCTGAAATCAAAATCAAAATCAATATCAACACAAAGCCAGTCAACTTAATGTTTATAATAAAACCCAGAACAGCACTGAGTGAAACCAACAGGGCATAATGACAATAGATTGCCCCCCACCAGCACAATATATATATACACATACAAATGGTAATAATAACACAGATAAAAGATCGTTTAAATGATGTAAGCTAGGAAACCCAATCAAACTAGTATTCTTTTATTAAAAGAAATTACTATTTTAGAAAGTAAACTGGCTCAACTTCATTCATCAGTAGAAAAGTGGAAATTAAAACCACAATGAGACACTACTAGACACCCACCAGAATGTCTGAAATAACAAAGTCAAAAACACCAAGTACTGGTGAGAATGCAGAGCAACTAGAACTTTCATATGTTGCTGGAGATACAACCCTTTTGGAAAAGTATTTGACAATACCTGCTAAAGCTGAACAAACACAAGCCCTATGATCCAATGACATGCATATAATGTATGTTTACCAAAGGACAGTGATAAGAATATTTATGACAGGATTAATCATATTAGCTCCAAATAGAAAATAACTTAAATACTCACTAACAGTAAGATGGATGATAGATACATTTTGATATACACAAAATCAGAATATTAAACAGCAAAGAGAACAGAAAAACTACCACTACAAACAACAACAATGGATGGATTTCTATGATGAATAAAAGCTGCCAGACACAAGATTATACATTGTATGATTCAATTTATAGAAAAGTCACAAAACAGGCAAAACTATGTTGTCATAAGTCAGAATAGTGATTCCTGCTGGAGTGACTAGAAGGGCCTGGGAGGGAGAGGCTTCTGGAGGCTCGTTATTATGCTTGTTACACGGCATTTTTACTTAGTGAAAATTCATCACGCAGTACACTTATGATTGGGTACCTTTCAGTTTTCATTTTATACGTGTGCGTGTGTGTGTGTGTGTGTGTGTGTGTGTCTCATTTAAGAAATCAAAGCATTACTGTTACCTAAGACAAACATTTTAGATAAACTGTGACAAAACTTAATCGTTGTGTTTGCTTACAGCTATTATACATATTTTAATATTTAATAAACTATAGCAAGGGTTAGCAAACATCTATAAAGGATCAGATAATAAATATTTTAGGCTTTACAAGTCTGTCACATAATCTCTTTTTAAAAACGTAATAATCATTCTTATTTAGTTGGTCATACAAATATAGGCTGTGGGCTGGATTTAGCCCATAGTCATAATTGCTGACCCTTGGACTATAGCAAAAGAAATAATAATTATGGGATTATAGAATTTTAATGCTAAAAGAAACCTTGTAAATACTTTAATCAAATTCCTTTTTTTTAGGGATTCAAAACACAGGCCTAGAGATATTCAACCACTTGCTCAAAGTTTCAGAGCTAACATTCTCACTAACTCATTCGATCTCCAGACACTCCAAAATTCTACTTCTAGCTATTTATCAATAAAACTGAAAACTATATCCAAACAAAAACTTGTACACAAATGTTCAGAGCAGCATTATTCATAAGAGCCAAAAAGTAGAAAAATCCAAATGTCCATCCACTAATGAATATAAAACACAAAATAAGTATATCCATACAATGAAATATTATTTAGCCATAAAAAGAAACGAAGTACTGATATACGCTATGATGTGGATGAACCTCAAAGATTATGCTAAATGAAGAAAGCTAGACATAACAGATTACATATTATATGATTCCATTTATATAAAATATCTAAAATAGGCAACTCCATAGAGACAGAAAGTAGATTAGCGGTTGCCAGGAGCTGGGGGAAGGGAAAATGAGATGTGGTTTCTAATAGGCATAAAGTTTCTTTCTGGATCGATGAAATGTTCTAAAGTCAGATAGCAGTGACAGTTGTACAACTCTGTGAATAAACTAAACATCATTGAATGGTATAATTTTTAAAAGGATGAATTTTATATATAAATTATGTCTTAATAAATCTTTTTTTTTAAGAGTCCAGTTGAGGTTGCCTCAAAAGTTTTGTGTGAACCAAAGGTTAAATGTCAGCTATTTTAGATGCAACAGATAAATCACTAGGTAAAACATTATTCCCATACTCTGGTTCTGAGATGCTAGATGTTCTATGAAAAATGATACTAGTGATAGGATTTCTTCTAAAGCTTGCATGACAAATACTAAAATGCATTCTTTCTTATGTGAAAACGTGCTTGCATGAGACTGTGTCACTGTAGAGAAGCAGGGGCCTGGCTGTTTGGCTCACCACTGTCACCTAATACAGTGCCTGGCACACAGCAGATGCTCAGCTATACAGACTGAATGGAAGTGCAATATTCTAGCTGCAGACTGCGGGAAAGGCGGCATTTAGCAAATAGTCATTACCTTAATGCAAATAAAAATGTATAAATCTCAGTAAATATGTATAACATTTGGTTGTTTTGTTTTTAATAAAGTCAAACGATTTCTCTTTTCTTATTCCAAAGCAAAGGGGGAAAAATGCATATTTTTGCCATTTATTTTAATCTAAGCCTTACTTTACCTCATGAACTCCTAATGGTGTTCTGCCAGTATGTTACAATCTTTTAAAATGTGACATAATGTCTTAGGATATCTTAACAAAAGTTGTTAGCCTTTACTCTCCTCCATGAAAATGCAGAATACTATCAGTTTCTATTTCAAATTGTGATAACTTCTTACCAAAGCATAAGAAATGACTGTATCTGAACTGCAGAATAACCACAAGAAGTAAAGAATTAAAAGATTCTAAGTTTACAAAGAAAAGCAATAACTCATAATTTCTGGAGACAAAACAAGAAACAAGTAGAAACAAACGGTTTTTCAGCTCTAGAAAAAACCAATGGAGAAAATAGACGAACTGCTTACAAAAGTGAAAAATACAAATTCAAAAGAATAAACTGAACCTAAAACTGCCAAAGATAGAAATTTTATATAACCCCAGAATAAAAGTAGGTTGTCAGCCAAGCAGCTACCCCTCTTGGGACCAAGCTGACCTGAACAAGTTACAACAAATGCAGTATTATCTATAGTTGCATCATTTTTTCACTTCTAAGCTTTTAGTTCTAGAAGGAATAAGCATTTTATAGAGTTTTCCAGATAAAACTTACATAACCAACTAAAATCAGCAGTTTTGGGTGTTTTTAAGTTCTCTAATAATGAAAAAGTATTTGCTGGCTTTTGTTAATGGGTATTTTCCATTCAATGAAGTTGTGAGAACTGCTTTTTGAAAGCTTTGAACATTTTAAACATTGCCCTATACACCTCTGTCCTTAGGATAAGGTGATTAGTAAAACAACTTTTATTTAAAACGTGGGGCTCCAGTGTTTTAAGACTCCCCTTGAGGTACATATCTGTGGAAGTAGGTTTAAGAAGACTGAGAGAAAAAGCGTTCGTGTATATACAGAAGCCTCGAGACGAGAGGAGGAGGAAGCAACTCCCTGTAAAAATGTGCGTCAGAATTTGAGGGGACCTCATGGAATACACACATATACAACCGCTGTACTAGGAGAGAAACGAACTGGGGAGGGTAGAGAGTAACATAAGACATAGATTAGTCTCAAAAAACAGAGAACAAAAATGAATATAGGAAAGTGCTAAGTATGTTGCTGCCTTAGGTCCTACATCGAAAAAAAGACTTTGCTTGCCTCTTTTCTCAAAAAAATTTACAAGTTCAGTGAAGTATCTCTTCTATTTTAACTTAAGTATTATTAAAGAAACCTACCACTCTTACGTAAAGGTAGAAGACAAACCACGCAACCAACTCACCTGGCTTGCATCTTTAGTATAAAAAGTCTCTTTTTGCAAATGTCTGCCCGGCTGCTACCTACCTCCGGGTTCTTGAGGGTCATCTCAATGCTGGCGGCAGGCCCAAACCCCGTGAGGGATTTAATGTGGATCTGTGTAGGCAGAGGTCGCCTGCACTGGCAGTACACTGAAAATGCCATGGACTTCAAGTATTGAATGTAGAAAACTTGTTCATCCTTCATTGTCTGCAGCATGTACTGGCAAGGCACAATCTACAGACAGGAATACAAACAGAACTGAGATTTAATGCAACAACGAGAAAGTTGGAAAATGGAAAGGCATGAAACCTTAACTTGAATGGGGGAGAAAACTTTATAGTCTTAAAATATATAATTCGTTCTTAATTCCTCCCACCCAGTGACATAAAATCCTATATTCTAAATGTATACCAGCAATAGTTATACTGTCACTTAGAAATTACCCTGTTCCCACTTTAGGGGTAAATTCTCTATTATTGTGATGTCCCCAAATTTAAAAACTTTCTTTTTGATACATTTCTCACACATACATAATATGCACAGCACCTTTGGAATTACTGTCTAATCATTTGAGTCACAAACTTCAAAACGGTGAAAAACTATCAAAATCCAGATATTCTAGTAACTTTTATTCAATCTTTTAATTCTATAAGATAGTGTTAGTTCATGCAGCATTTTTCACCTATTAAATTATTTTTAAAAATGTAAAGTTCTCCCACTGTACAGCTGGCCAGAGCGGCAGTGACAGCGGGCACGCTCACTCACTGCTGAAGAAACGTGAGCAAGTAAAAGCTTTTCGGAAAGGCATCTGGCAATATTTATCAGTATGTGTATCTAAGAATCCACTTTAAGAAATGCCCTGAAATGTGAAAAAGGGATTATACATAAAGACGTTTGTTATGGCTTTGTTTATAATAGTGAAAAAGTGGAAGCAATTAAATATCTAACTGTACAGGCATGGTTAAATATGGAAGATATTCGGTCATTAAAAATTTTGTTTGTGAGAATTTTAAAGAACATGGAAAAGCATTCATGAATAACATTAAGTACAAAAAGACAATATATTGAAAGTATAACCTCAACTATGCAAACAAACATAAAAAAAAGGCTAGAAATATACCAACATGGTAATGATGGATCAATCTTAAAGGTACAATTATGATTATTTTTAAAAATATTTTTATGACTTTCAATTTTTTTTAAACAAATCAATAACTTGCATTTACTTTCATAAAAACAACTAAAGTAAAAATAAACTTGCAAATAGTTTTACCTGGAGAATGAAAGAATTTCTCATATGCTCAGGTAAATTATCCAGCATCTCTGTGTAGCAGCGCATCAAACTCAACAGCCAAAAGTTTCCGGAAGTGGAGTCCTCCTCTGCAGTGTAAGTGAACGGGTCCACCATGTAAATGACAACAGCTGGAGGATAGGCTTGGCTGTCTGCGGAGTCGGGCTCCGTGGGAATTCCTATTCTCTCCCTTTCTGTAACACTGCAGAGAAAAGTCACTTATGAAATGCACAAAATAAACACAAATTACAGAAAACAAAATCAATTCTAGAACACATCAACTCTCTGGATAATGATTACAGATTAAATGTAACATTAACATGTATCATATTACCAAAATGAAGGCAAAGCGAGCCAGTTAGCACCAAGACAGATGTAAAATGACAGTATGCTCCTCTGAAATGGGAGATTTCTTTTTCAACTCCCCTGTTTCTCCTGTGCCTAAAGTCTACAAAGATGTTTTCCAACACTATTAACAGTAATAGCTTATTAGTATCATCTATTATTCTTATAACAATATCAGTATAAAAGTAACAGCTTACTATTAAGCTAATAAGTTTAAGAATAATAATAAGTTTATAAGTTAGGATAAAAAAAGTCTCCAATTTTTTAACACTGAAGTTGTTGACTGACAGCTGTTTCTTTTGGGAAAAAAGAGAAAGAGAGCACTTTACTGGATTTAGAGCCTCGTGAGGTTGAGGGGCAGAGAGGGGTACAGAAGAAGAGTAGATAAGGCATCTAAGTTGAAGCCACTTGTCTCGGTCAGTGAGTCACGTACCTTTCTTGTCCGTCCTGTGAGGGCTGAGAGGCGCTCTGCCCAGGCTCGGGGTCTCCACCGCAGCCTATGTTCCCTTGCGTTCTGTCAGCGGAACTGGCCCCAGTGCTGGGGTTCTGTCCTCCAACACTACCACTGAATCCTGATGACGAGGTAGTGCTTATCTGGTTAACGACGGGAGCAGAGGTGGATGATGAGACGGGTGGCACAGAGGAACCAGATGCGGAACTACTTGCCGCAGGGTTTGTAGAACTGCCGTTAGAGGTGGGATTAAATGCGCTGCCAGCTGAGGGAGCTGCTGATCCTGAATTTGAAGCTAAAGGCCCGGCATTCCCAGGAGTAGCTTGTCCCTGTGCTGCTGCTGGTGGAGTCTGGTACTTAGGTGGTATCAACAGGCTGCTATCGAGCTGCAGAGTGGCTAAATAAGGTGCTGAAAGAGTACATGCAGAGAGGTGACTTCAGTGGTATTCTGCAGTGTTAGACAAGCAGAAATTTGGAATGGTAACTTCTTTAAATATTATGCTATCAGGCTGCAATATTCTGGCTATGACACCCAAAATGCTATCTCCACAGCTGAACATACACTTATATTCTCTGCAAACACAGAAATGAACATGGAACTATTTATTTTAAGTTCTGGAGAAGAACCTTATTTAAAAAGGAAGAAAAAATTAATCATGTGTGACATTTTCCTTTCAGACTGATTCCATATGCCTTCGCTGAAAAATGAGAGGCCACGTATTCCACAGCTACTCTGGTGTATTATGCTCCCACGGGTATACAGATTTACAGGCGTCTTAGATTCTCTTAAAATTAAGCAGTTAATACTAAGTCATGCTGCTAAGTTCTCAAAACACAAAGTAAATTAGATATGACTTCTTTAGGCAATTTTAAACAGCTTTTAAAGAATATATGTGCATATAAAAATTAGCATTTACCTAGAACGCAAGAAAAGTTGTAAATAAATACAGTAATGGAATGCTAACATTACCTGAGACAACAGAAGCCTAATGTTGCACCTTAACAAGTGGAAGGGGAGGAGCAATTTTCTATTTTACTTCTCAAATTCTACTTTGCCAAATAAATTCCCGCTTACCTAGGTGATGGCGGCAAACTTGCGCGTAAAGTTTGAGTCTGGAATGATTGTCATTCTCCTCACTGCTCCACGGCTGGTTAAACCACTCACTCACAAGCTCATCGGCTAGCTTCTGTGCCACGGTCTTTCCCACGCGCATGATCCCATCACGTAGCACTTTGCAGATGGGCTTGTGCTGGCCAAGCCTACACATCTGATACCACAAACAAGATCACTGTTTACAACAGGAACCACTGCTTTGTTCAGTACATATCGTTAGCGAGGGAGATTCTTTATCATTCACATGGAAGCATTTTCCTTTTTCTTTTATTGTTACCACATGCAACCAAACCAACATTCTAAGCTGGTAATTAATTACCATGCACCCCAAAACTGCAATCTGATGCTCCAAAACCTGGACTAGGTCCTCTAGAGAAAAATTAATGCTTCTTGTAGAGAAACATAAATGTGTCTGCATCCAGCCCATTCCTCCTGCACAAGAGCAGATTGTGGAGCATCACCTGACTGCTGATGGTCAAATAAAGGACTAAGCAGATTCCTGCCTACTACAGCTGACCGAGACATATGTCCACTCAGATCTCCTAAGCAGTCCCTACTCATAATGTTTTCCCATAAGAGAACATTAAAATTTTATGGGCCATCTGTTAGACTGTTTAAGACATTTGGAGATCACTAATAGCAGAGGCCACTGAAGCACTGGATATGTTGATCACTTTTTAAAAAGAAATAGTTGTTTTAGCACAATGACTTTCTGTTATTAATCTCCAGGACACTGAATGGGTGCTTATAGCAGAGAATTAATATACCTGCCAAAAGCAAGCTACTTAACTACCTATTCACCAGCAGAAGGGCCCATACTATTATCCCTTGCTAAAGCTGACTGACTACCTTGCTAGGCTTACTACCTAACCCTACAGAATTCTCCTTCGGCAGGTATGTCTTATCACCAAATGAGCAATCCTAGTAAAATTATTAAGATCTAAAAAGCCTTTTATGTTTTGTAACTTATGCTGAAGGCTTCATTCAAGAGAATAGCCAGGGTTTAAAACTGCTTAGAAAAGTTTTCTGTGTTAGAGTAAGCATGATTTAGTATTATTACGCATCCATGGACCAGGCACTGTTTGGAAATTACTGTACCCAAGGATTTTCTTCAGTGGCTTAACTGATGCCATTAGCGCATACATTAGCATCTCTTCACTTCTTTGAGCAACATGTAAGCTTACTATTTCATGTGTACTTGTGTATTTATAGACAGTGAATGTTCTGTTACGAAATATTTTTGAAATTCAACCACATTTGTAATGCTTATAATACGCCTATCACAGTTTGAAACACTTTATAAATACTAATTTCATTTAATCTTGTCAAATACAAAGATGTTAAAAGTAGAAAGTACAAAGAATTTAGTATATATGAACTTTGGCAGAAGAAATGTGACACTTCCTCTTCAAAGATAGTCATGATTCTAATTTTTCAAAAGTAACAGGAATTTATATACTAAATGTATAAAATTATCTACCTGAATATCACATTATTAAGGTTATTACATTATTAATCTGTATCAAAATATTAGTATTAAGATGAATGCAATGTTAAATAAAAACAACAGGGACTTGATTCATTAAATTTATCTTCTGATTCAGAAATTTTCAAGCTAAACATTTTTATACTGTTTTCAGGGACTTTCCCTTTCTTCCGCTGCCCCCCAAAAGGTAGATGTCCTTTCTTTTTGCAAAGCTCATCTTCTGAACAGCCACTTTCCCCTGGTGAACAATACTTTTAAACCCGAGCACATAAATGGGCAAAAAACAGCTGATAGGATTTTAAGATGTGTGGTAAGGCTGGTAGAAGAAAGTCTTCTAAATCTAAGAAAATATAAAGCCAAGATGGGAAAGCAATTTACTTCCAGAAAAACTTGCCAATTTAATTCTTTTCTTCATCCTCCCACTATCTGCACATTTTCTTTGAGATCTACTTTGAAGATATTCTTTAAAATGTAATCATTAACTAGAAACAATCTGAGGACTCATGCCATAAAAGCTATTCTCACATCTTTCTCACCTCATACACAGCGCTCAAGTCCCTGAAGAAAGTTTTGGCTCCTTCGAGCAAGGCCTCATTTTCTGGACACACCACAATATAGGCAACGTCACGGTGGCCCCCATATGGGTCCAGCAACAGCCTCTCCCAAAACGGCAAGGAGAATGGCGAGACGGTGAGGAAGTCCTTATCACAGCCGACCAGCAGGGTGGGGATGGGCAACGGCTCAGGCGATTCCTCTGAACCTAAAACAACATTGCAGTTTAGGAAGGTGCTTGAGAGCCCGTTTCCCACCACCTGAACAATTCAGAAGTTCCTGGTGCATTAGTGTGAATTCTGGCATCAGAAATTTCATTGTAGGTTGATATATCTTAAAGTAGTCTTCGAATCCTCTAATTAAATGTCCCCTGATGAAAATCTTAATTAAATGAGTTGGAATATGGTTCTAAAGGTGGAACAAAATCAGAGGGCAGTCTAGAACAACTTACAAGTGAGTTTTCCAAGTAGCACTATGTAACTTCCTTTAAGATTAGCATTATAATCCTGACTACAAAAAAATGACTAGTTCGGAAGTTCACCCAAATGAAAACACAATGAGGATCAGGAAGATGAGAATCTAATAAATATGCTACTTAAGGATTATTTTCCTCATTTACTTTCATTATGCCAAGAATGTTAAGAAAACTTAACACCAATACTGACTTTAGGAAAACAAAGAGATTATGTAACTTAATAGTCATGAAGAAAGAGATTTTGTCAGTGAAGCAAACACTTGACGGTAACTCGAGCTGCTTTTTTATGGAACAAAAAAATCAGAAGGAATTCAAACAGGGAAAAGAGTTTACCATAGGTGCCCCGTCCTGCCATTTTGTGGAACTGCTGCCAGGTGAGTGGTCCCTGCACATGCTGGATATTCTCCCAGGTCCTGCCCGTGCGTTTCTTTTGGATGGCATCTTGGAGAAAGGGCTGCAGGGACAACAGCATACGGACCACATCTTGGGAGGAAAGCATGCTGATGTCTAGCACTGGAACAGAAAATAAATGAAAAGGAACAGAAATCATAAAAGTGGATTAGCACTCTCCTCTTTCTTGCCATCATTTTGGGCCTCAGCTATAGTCCATGACAAAGACATTATTGGTGGCAGATTCTGTTTTTAGTAGATGCTAAAATACTTGACTTAGGAGTCAGAAGAAGAGATATTCTTCTAAAATGGAAAAAATAATTTATTATTTATTATTGGAACTAATAAAAGGGAAAATAGGTTACTCTATATAAAGAGGTTAACTGTAGAACTGCTTAAAAGTGGAAAGATAGAAAGGTCTGATGTCTTAAAATCATACAAACCCACTTCCAAGTTTCCTCATAAGAGGTGTAAAAATTTCTTAATTATTACTTTGATTTACGAATACCAATGGTTTAATTATATGAATGGGAAAAAGGAACTTAAATAGAAGCTTTTTAAAACTTTAAAAATGCTCTTAATGTAAACTATTTTCACAAAATACAAAATGCATGAAGAGAAAGAACACCTTCCATGCAAGTAGAAGCACACGAAAACAGATCAGAAGCAACGACAGGGCTGAAAATCATCTGTACAGAGAGGAAGGTAAGGGATTCATGGTTTCATAACAAATATTCTTCCAGCTATCAGGAGGGGTTCTCCACCTAGAATCTGAAAACTCTCGGAATCATTATGCAAACAGTGCATGCATCAATATTATCTGTTTTCACCAGGGGAGAAGGTCCATAATGCTCATCAAATTCTCAAAAAGATCTGAAGAGCTAATTATGTTTGAGGTGATCAGATATGAATCTGCACAGCTGGGTTCCTGAAGACCTTTCCTTACTCTTACTTTTCTAGTGGATTAGGAAAGGGACATGGATAGAAATCCAAGATTTATCTACCAATGCAATCTGAAACATAAGATGCTTAGCGTTCTTAAGACATTTTTAGGTAAGTCCTTAAATCAAATAGGTTGCAGACTGGTGGCCCATAGTGTTTGCTGTTATTGTTGTTGGTTTGTTTTTGGGGGGAGCGGGGGCGGGGGGTGAAATGAGTCTCTTCAGGAAATTTCATATACAAGTCTGGATTTCTAGCTTCTCTTGAAAAACTGGGAGACCAGGCAACCCTGGGGCTGAGACCCATATTCCTGCATAACCTCCACCTGTTGGAGCCCGGGAGCAGCTGTCCCCTTCAGACAGCTCCTCATGGCCCCTGTTCTGCTGCCTGCCTGAGGCTGAAGGAGTAGAAATCGTCTTGATCTTCAAGCCTGTGCTTCTTTTTTTCTTATAATAAAGAAAAGAGTAAAGTACTTCTTGCACCCATGGCTCTATCAAAAGTAGGAAAATGACAAACCAAGAGAACCAGATTAAAAGCGGACATAACTCTTTGTGAACTCTATTCCTGGGCACACAAAAAAGTAAGTGTTGGGAAAGGACACAGTTTATTTAAGGCAATGCTTTTTGCAAATCTGGCTCCCCACAACATTCGTTTACATTATCTGTCTGGTACTTTGAAACGTCTGAATTCGGAACGCACACCACCCCTGCAATAAAATGTGCCACTCTTTATATCCAAAGATGACACTACTGACCCTCCCACACAGACTATCTAGGCAAAGGAACCACCTAAGATGATCACCCACATTTCTTTAGGAGAAATACTGGACTTCCTTTAATTCATAAATTCTTCCAGTAGACATTAAAGGCCTAATAAGTACAAGGCACTGTGCTTAAACCTAAGCAGTTTTAAAAATGAGTATAACCCTTGACTACTTACTTCCTTAGGCATCTCCACCTCAAAGAAGTCTCCCTGCTTGGCCTACTCAGAAAACACCCGTCATTCCTAACACCACTGATCTTTGTCCTCTGGGCATACTTTTATTATTCAAGACTTCCAGCTATATTTAAGAAGCTTATATAACCATCTCCCATACAAGACTAAGAGTTGTTCAGAAGCAGGGTCCATGTTTCATTCCCGTAAACCCTCCAGCCTGGCTTGTGCTCGTATCGTTTACAGAAGCAGCTCTAAGGTCAAAAGGCATGTTTAATCCTCACCTTAAAAGCTCAGCTGCATCCTAAAGCTTGTTGACCACTCTCTCTTTCCTGAAACTTGGTTACAGGGCAGAATCCCACAAAGCTCTGTCCCAGGCCCTCTTCTCGTTCCACACCTCCCTCCCCTCAGTGACCTTTCCTTCTCTGTGCCCCTGACTTGTCATCTATATGCCAACCATTCCCTTTTCCCTGAACTCCAGGCCCATGAAGTTCCAAGTGTCTACCTGACATCTTTACCTAGATGTCTCAAAAAAGATCTTTAAAACTTTCAAAACTCAGCTTGTGAACTTCCTCCTCAGATCTGATCTTCCTCCAGTACACCTATCTTTGAACAACACCACTGTCTGTCCGGGTATACAGGTCACAAACCCAGGTGTCTTCCTTGACATCTTGCTCTCCCTGATCCCCATGTTCAACCCATAATCAAGTCCTGCAGTAATATGTCCTCAACATCTCTTAAATGTTTCCACTTCTTTTCCATTTTCTTTGCTAGGACACTAAGCCACACTGTTGTTTCTTATTTGGTCTACTACTAGACCTTCCTCATCTCCCCAGATCCACTCCTGCCATTTTCTAATCCACAGCCCACAGTATAATCAGAGTACATTTTTTTTCTTTTTTTACAAGACAAATTTGATGTCAATGCCTCTTCATAAATCCCATCAATGACCTGTAAGAGCTCTATGGACGAAGACCTAATCCCCAGCATGTCTCAAAAGGCTCCTGGTAATTGAGACCCTGCTGGCCTCCAAGCCTCTCAGTTTTTTGAAGGCCCCAAGCTCTGTATAACTCTGGGCCTTCACACTTGCCGCTCCTTCTGCCTGGGACACAATTCTTTCCTTTCCTCCTTACACAGTTAATCTGGACTCACTGTTGAGATTTCTAATGTTACCACTTCTTCAAGGACCTCTAGCCTAGGGTGGCCCTCCTACCCTATGCTTTCATCATTTATAATGGTTTGTAATAATATCCTTATTGGTGTAATCATTTAATGTCCACTTTCCAGCATAGATTAAAAAGTCCCTGAGGGCAGGCACCTTGTCTCTTATTCACCATTTTATCCTGTAGGATGCACCACATTCACCCTTATCGATAGTGAATCAATAAGGGAGGGGAATAGTAAGTTGCTGGGTACTCTTAGAGCTCAACTCCAAAAATGTATATCAACTGGAGCTTTTAGTAATAAGAAAGCCAGTGACATACTCCAGTAACCATCACACAGTGTAAAATGTGATGACTGTTACAGGAGAGAGAAGATACTGGGAAACCAGAGGAAGGAGACACTACAGAGGAAGTGTCATGGAAATCTGACCTAGCATGAGTGGACTGAAACACGAAAGCACGCAAGGTGCTGGTCTGTATACTCCTGGTGGCTCCAATCACCTGGCAGTCGCAGGTTTCCACTGGGAGCTGCTTGCATGAATTCAAAAAATAACTCCTCCTCTCCAAAGGGGTTTCCGTATCAAACATTTCCCCAGTCCTTAAATTTAGGATGACATCGACATAGCTCTCATTTTAGTTGCCTTTTTTTTTTTAAAGACATAAAATTCAAAATGTTGCTATATAGCGAAGTAAAAAAGGCCTGGGAGTTAGCCCAGGATAACCTTCAAAGTTTGTCCCGAGACACCCACCGTTGCTGTGAGGCCACGCGTGCACGGTGGCGCTTCTCACCAGCGCCTCGTCTACCCTTCCGCCTGTGGGGTTATCCACGTACTGCCGGCCCTGCTCCAAGGCATTAAAGCATTCCGTCCAGTAGTCATTGTTATCTGCTTGCACCCGGTCGTAACTCCAGCTTACACAGGGAAGAGTTTGGCGGTTGTTAGAGGAAATGTAATCCAGGAAACTCAGTGAAGCAAAAGGTTGTGTGTGTTGATTCTGGAGGAGGAGGAGAAGGCTTATAGGTGGTTCCTGGGGTTTTCTGGCTCCTTCTACCTGAGGAAGGAAGGTGGTCTGACACATCATTAAGCGCCTCTCCGCAGCCTGACCAATATCAGAATTCTTCCCAAAAATATCCAACTCGTCTTCCAGGAAGAGTCCCGAATTGTAGCCAAGTTTGCGATTCATAATCGCACTAAACCCACAGGTACAGCGGTACTGGTCCTCATTGGAAGAATCGGGGATGTAAAGCCCGACATCTGCCCCTTTGATGTTCATGTTGCAGGCACAGATGCAACAGCTGTCAAAGTTTCTGTCTTTAAAGATATTCATCACAGAATCGGAGAGAATCAGGGTGACATAGAGACTATGGGCTTCAGGAATTGGCTGCATGGTGGCAGGCTCCACAGAGTTAAGGGGCCGCGTGGTAGAGGGGGTGGAGGCTGGTGACCCCTGATCGGTGCTGTCATATTTAACAGACCCTTGACCACTGGCAGTGCCCCCGCCTCTGGGAGTTCTTGGGGTCCTTGGGGTTCGTGGCGTGGGGACAGAGAAGCGAGGGGTTGCTGGAGATGGCAAAACTCCTGCTCCACTGTTGCTGGCTGGGGCAGCGCTATTCAGCGTCACCGGTGTGTTCATCTGTGGTGTGTTCAGATAGTCTGGATCTGCTAGGCTCCCGACGCTAGGCACATTACTGCAACGAACAGACAGCACCAAGTGAGAATCAGAGGCTTGTCACAGATGCTGGGACACACACATAACCACCCATGACCTGGATTGTGCTTTTCTTATCATTCATGTGTGCTATCACTTTGTATACTCAATTTTCTCTTAAAAAAAAAAAAAAAAGACTCAAAGCAGTCAATGCAGTATGCGGAAAAGCAGCAAGGTATGAAGAATAAACCAATACAGCACTTTCTTCTACTCATTCCACTTTTAAGAAATCTTCATCCTAACTTTTTGAGGGAACTTTTATAATTTTCACAAGAAAACATGATGCTGAGTTGGGTCAGTGTAATTTTGAAATACTGTAACTACTAGATGGAACTTTAACACATGAGTTCAAACGCTAAATTAGCTAGAAGACCACAGATGAAATTTCCATCTAATTTGCAATTACATTTTTGTCATTTTTTTGAATTGAAAGTCTGCCGGCGTACTTGTTCTCTGAGGCTATAATCTATATATGATTCTAAAATAGTTATAATCAAATGCACATGAAAATTTAACATTTTTCTAACTTTCGAAATGCAGTCCTATCTAGGCTTGCATTTTAATAGTAATTTGTGACCATGAGGGAATTCTATTTTAGGAAACCCATTGGCCAGTACTACATTATAATTAATACAAATATTACATATGCTGCTATGAGGCCTTAGTATTAATTAGATGGTTGCACAGAAGTACACATATTGTATTATATTTTCCAAACCTACAAGAAATTTCTGTGGGGTGGCAGGCAATTCTAGTTCACTTATTAATTTTCAATATGCTATGCATTACCTATAGCACAATTATTTTTTAGTTCTCAGAGACTAATCACATTGTGTTATCTATTTTCTCATAAGCAGTCACTTCATTTTGGAACAGATACATAGAAAACAGTATTTGCAACATTCTGTTGTTTTATTATTGTAGAAAATTTTCTTGATATACGTATAAAATAGCATATGAGACTATTCTTTCCAATTTGAAAATATCAAAAGAACACAGATTTGTTTAATGCTTAATATCCTTTTGAAATATATTAATAATGTGCTTAAACTAATATTCATCCAATAAACTACATATTCATTCACTTATAATTTGAAATAAGAATGTCATAAAGTAACGGCTCTTCAAATAATTTTCTTGTGATTTTTAAATTAGTTGTGCCTAAACTACCAGCCTGAAAATTCAAATCAGGCACTATAAAGAAATTTAAAATCAGAGGCACAATGGTACCTTTGAGGACAGATAAAAAATGACCCAGAAACCGAGATTAGCAATCACTGCTATCTCAGAGACCAAATAATGTGCGTAATAATGATCTTTACTCTAATTGGACTCCTTTCAAATCTTCCTGTCTTACAAAACCCTGAAATTATTATGCAGTTCAGATCAGAAAAGAAACTATGACTACTAACCAAAAACCTAAATAATTAAATTGCTCCCTAGGTAGTAATAAAAATGAATCGAGTACCAACCCTATGCTAGGTGCTGGATATTCAACAGTGAAAAAGAGGAAGAAAAGTTAGCTCACAGCAAGTATGACAGGCGTCATGCAAGTGAGTGCTAGTGTGCTGAGTGTGACAGGTGGGGGGTGTCCAGGGTGAGGGGACACCGCAGGGGGAGGATTTCTCATAGTCTAGAACTGTGTGTCCAATAAGGTAGCCACTAGCTCCATGTGCTAAATTTAAATTAATTTAAATAAAATGAAAAATCAGCCTTGATCTCAACTAGCCATTATGTTCAGTGGTACACAGCTACATGACAGCAATAGATGCTACACTGGAGTATGCAGATACAAAACATTTCCTTCATCACAGCAAGTTATAGTAACAGTGCCAGTTTAGAATACCAAGAAGCTTTGGATGGCAAATGATAGATTTAATAGATCTAAACAATAATGTAAATTCTTTATCATTTAAATGATCATACAGCATGTCACTTTTTTTGAGAAGCCTGTGTGTATAAGAGATTAAACTGCTGAATGGGTTTTGGAAGCTGCTGCGCTATTTGCGAACGGCGCGCTAACCTCTCCTATGCTGGCCGCGCCAGCTGTACTGTACCAGTCTATAATTAAATACGCTAAAGCTGGAAGGCAGCAACAGAAAACAAGCTGGGCGCTCACATCCAGCACGCTTCTGAGTACACACTTTCGGACTGCCGTGAGTTGTTATTTCCACAGTACTTCCACAACCATAGTTGCTAAAGCCTTTCAAGAAATTTGTATGGGAAGTAGTACAGCATTATCCCATTTTAAAGAAGGGAAGACTCAAGTAAAATGGTCAGTTAAGGTCATATACAGAATAAATAGAAAAGGCAGAAATCTATAGTTATACCTTCCCAGGTCTAGCATTCTTCTATACTACTTCTCCGTCACAGTTTTTCATTCCAACACTGACTTTACATACACAAGCATAAAACCTGTTTATGACATTAAAGTTGCTTTCATCAAGATGGTTTTATATGAGGTCACGAAAAAGTAACCCTCAGACTGAATCCGGACCACAAATTTGTCTTATTGGTTCCTAAAATACAACTCTGAATTAATTTTCAACATTTTTCAAAAGGAAATTTACATGCAAATCCAGATCTTTGGTCTCTCATATTCCTGCCTGAACAACTTGCTGCAACTGAATAGCAAGTGTCCCTTTAAATGGGACATATTCTCAACAGTTCATCATAGACCCTGCTTAGGCCTTCTGTTCCTCACGGTCCTCACAATGACACTGAGCATCAATAGTGCCAAGTCTTTTGCTTTATCTAGTCCATTTCATGCCTATATTGCTTACCTGGTCCTGACAGACATTTGAGTTTATGGCCTTTTATTTTATTTTATTATGAAAATTTATTTTATTTTATTTAGAAATTATTAATCATATAAGAAACAGATTCTACATTGTTGATTTAAGAACTATTTTCTAGACAGTATGAAATATGTCTGAGCTACAATAAACACCTCTTCTTCCTTCTCTTATACCATATCACCATTCTGTTGCTGCTTTCTTCTATGTTGTAGGGTCAGTAACAGAGACATTATCTATTTTAAGTAAACACATTTAAAATAATCAATTTATATGAAATAAAGTCCTCTCTGCCACCGCGCCAAAGCATTACCAACTCCAACCCAGTGCCTGATTCTGTGGTAGACGCTACTAGACACTGAATGAGCATAAACACAATTCTCTCTCTCTACACAAATGATCTTAATTTTTGCATGTACACGAAACTTAGTTTAGAATATAATGCACATTTCAACTCAAAATAATGTGCACAAAAACATGGCCAATAAAAGTTTCAAATAATATGCCATTGTCATCATTTTTAGTAAATATTTCATTGAGATAAAAATCACATTAAATATGGCAAATAACTTGATGCAGTCCCTGCACATACTTGTAGCCATCTCTAATGAAAGTGGCTGCAGGCGGCATGGGCAGCTGTTCAATTTTAGGAGGGACTGCCCACGAAGGCCGAAACAGACAGGCATCAGGTATCTTCAGAGGTAGCAGGCATTGGCTCGGCAACATCTTCAGTGGAGCAAACATGGAGGATCCCACAAAAGGTTGATAAGCTGGAACTCTGTGCACATATGAGAAGTCCTGCAAGACAAAGTGAGGTAGGTGATAAAGCTAGTAAATGACTTATGACAGACTACGGTAGTAACAAAAATGATTATAACTCAGTATCTACCTTATCCGACCAGTATAAAAAGCTAATGCCAACATTTTAGATTAATTAAAAGACACTGCTAATATATCAAGCAATATACCTCATGATCCAATTCCGAGGATTCTTAGAAACTTATGTATACACAGCATACAGATAATCTTATTTTAAAGAAGAGGTAGTGAATCCACTTGAAAAGCACCCTGTCATGGTAAAATCAATATACTGGCAATTACCTTTATTTCCTCTGGCTTGGGACTTCCTAACCCATCTTCCACTTCCATTTTGAATTCAGTGAGTTGTGTTGAAACCATGCTGACCATAGGGCTCTCCATCATGCCTAGTGCAGTCACTGTCTCTGAACTGATTCCGTCTTTATAATTCATCACAGGAGAAAATGCAGGGTGCTGTTCCAAAGAAGGAGGGGTGGGAAACATCCTCTGCAGGTCTGCAACTGCTACAAAAGAAAAACAGAAAGAAAGAAAAAACAAACCATTTCTTTTAACAGGCAGGACTTCTTAAAAAAAAAAAAATCCCCTTTCATAGCCAGGAGCCCTATTTGGCATCAGAAATAATGCTAATTGAATGGTAATAGCAGTTACACAATAGAATATTAATCATCTCCAAGAAGGCCATCAGCAGAAAATTACCCTTTTCTGGAACTTTATCACCATTCTCTTGATGCTTTATGATTTGGCCTCACATTAATTAAGTGAACAAAATCTACATAGCATACTTTTTTCTTCCAACAATTGATTCTCTGAAAAGTCTGAGGAGATGAACTAAGTAGATGCTGGGAAAAATTATTAGATGAAGTAACCATTTTATTAAAAGTTCTATCCCTGATTACAAGTGTGTATGAAATCTTCTAGAATTATATAACAATTGTTACGAAGCAGTTTTTACAGAAAATAAAAATAAAAATTGCTTAGAGCTATAATAGTGGTTTATATGGCGTAGGATTACTCAGCTAGTTTGACAAATCCATGACATCCACTGATCTTTGGGAAAATGGTTCCACACTACTCTCTTTCCAAATTGATGTTAAAATAAAACTTCATAGTTAGAATTACCAAACATCTCTAGAACCAAAAGACAATTTATTGAGAATGAACCAAGAGGAAAAAAAGTATATTTTAAGAAATAACTTAGAACAGTGATTCTCAACCCTTTTTTGAAAAAATAATTTTCATATACCTGAGGTTAACTAATTATCATCAATAACAGTGACTCATAAAGGCACTTATCCTTAAAACAGTATATGTAATAAAATGCAAGTTGTGGTTGTAAAATTAGGCCACTAGGGGGTGTCCTGTACAGCAAATTCATTTGTAAATTTGGAGCCACAAGTCTGAATGAGAGATTTAGAACGGCATCTGATGTCCCAATTTCCAAACACATTACTCTTTCTAGCAACTTCCACACTTAAACAAGCAAAGAGTAGCCACTGAGTAGACTAACTTCTAGCTCTGAATCAGAAATTAATAAAGAATAACTGCACCATGCTCTGCTGCCCTGGGCTCGGTCTGAGGTACAACTGCACAAAGCAGCAGCAATGAGGTGGGTTCCACGATGCAGGTGCTCCCAGCACAGCACTGGTATGGATGGTCAGGTCACTTTTCTTGGGACCTCAGTTCCTCCATCTAAAAAGGACGGCTTGACTAGATGTGTGATTCTCACTAGGCTTTCTTTCTTTCCTTTGTTTATGGGGCAGGGGAAAGCCTCCACCATATGGAGGCAGAAAAAAGATGAGAACCTCTGGACTAGATGACCTTTACCATGTTTCCTAGTTAAACAATTATATAATTCTGAATAATTTGCCCTCTTGTGGCCTCAGGTGCTTATCTCTAACACAAGGGAAGGAAGGGGCTGGCAGATAGAGGATTTGAAGTCCCAACTTTAACTTCCATTAGAGGAACTCCACTTCCATTTATTTTCTATAATACAATTCCATATGAGATTTCATTAGACAAAAAGGTACCTGCTAAGAAAGAGTGAGTGAATGAGTGAGGGAGAGAGGGAAGGAGGGAGAGGGAGGGAGAAGGGAGAGGGAGGGGGAGGGAGAGAGGGAGAGAGGGAGGGAGGGAGGGAAGTAGAGAGGGAGGGAGGGAGGGAGAAGAAAAGAAAAAAGAAAAGAGAAAAGAAAAGGAAAAGAAGAAAAGAAAAGAAAAGAAAAGAAAAGAAAAGAAAAGAAAAGAAAAGAAAAGAAAAGAAAAGAGAAAAGAAAAGAATAAAGAAAACTAAAGCCTCCAAGTTAATCTTGAAGGCATCTTCTTGTTATGACAGTATTTTACCCTTAAGGAATGTAACAATTCATAGAACTAGGGATATAATAAAAGCCAAACCAGGAACTATCAGAGAACCACTGGAGATACTATATAATTGGTAACTTTGAGTTGGAAAAACAACTCTTCAAATGTAGCGGCAACCAGATTAATGTGTTTTTTTAAAACAAAGCTGAAGGTTTTAATACAGTTAGGTTGTGCTTGGAATATATCCATCACCTTTAATCTTTGGTTCCTATTCCTCTCGCAAGCCAAAAAGCAGCTACTAGTCAATTTTCATATGAAATTAATTATAATTTTTTAAACTATGAGTCTATTTCATAAAATCTTCAAACTCATATTACATAGATATCTGGAAAATAAAGAAACCTATATAAATTCTCTTTGAGTTAAAATGATAATGACCTTAAAACATCGATAGCCTTTCTTTCACTTATAAGTATCTTGCTATGGTACAAAACTTTACCAAAAAATTAGTTTATTAAATTAGTTTTAAAATTTGCTAAGAAATGAAAGCATTTTCCACTTAAGGCCTACTCAACTTCTTCGATGCTACCTAACAGTTACATATCAGTTTTAAAAGCCTTATCCACCTTGACAATTTTTATCAAATGTAAAACACACAAACACACAAAAAGTATAGATAAAATGAGATTCCACCAGCCAGAGATTTTCTTTCGAAAGTGATCTTCAGCATTCTTATTATCAGATATTCTTAGGAAAGACTCTTAACCTCTCTGGCTTCAATTTCCTCATCTGGAAAAATGAAATAATGTCTACGTCATATTTTGTGCACATGATGAATGTACAGAAATGAATACTTTGCCATGTACACCTACACATTCAGCAAGTGATGAAGTGAGAAATAATTAATTCTCCCTCTCAATTTTGGTTTGATTGGGAAAAAATAGAAATGCTGTTAAGTTATAGGGAATTTCTGAGGGGGAAAAAAAAAGATGACCCTGAAGAAGTTTTGAGATGACAAAAGGAGAACTGGACTCAAAGCAGGGAAGGCAGGGAGAAGCTAGAAACCCAGAGAAACGTCCTGGTCCCCCAAAATAGACAACTGCGGTGCTCGCCTGTTCAATACTCTCCCAAAAAAACAGCTGATATGACGGTGGGAACGCCTACCAGCATGGACCGGAGCTGAGGTGCCTTGCCCACAACACCCCACTTTCTTATGTATCCTGCCTGCTCTTCAAGATCCATGGCACTTCGCCTGGAAATCACTCAGGACATCAACCACCTCCAACCCTGTACTTCCAGGATTCACGTGCAAGACGGAAGCCCTCCAACAGAAGCATCTTTACCACTTTCTCAGTATTCTCCTGTACCAGAGCACCTAGCAGAGTCCCTTGGAAAACATTATGTGCGCTTGCAGAATAAATGACACCAACTCAAAGTCCAAATCTTTCATTTTTGCCTCCTCATAGACTCACACTTCAAACTGACATGCTTTCAAAAATGAAAATTCATAAGCAATTGGTTAATGATAAAACCTATTTTTATTATTATAACACAATACCATCCTAACAGACTTGACGTTAAAACAATACCTAGTTGTTACTGTGTGTTGCTTTCTTCTTTACTACAATAACAAATGAGTAATTATAGACCTATGCTGTCAAACACAGGATCCACTAGCCACATGAGGCTACGGAGCTCTCAAAATGGGGCTGTCCAAACTGAGATGTGCTGCATGCTTAAATCATACACCAGATTCCAAAGAGTTAGTACAAAAAGAAAGTAAAATATCTCAATGTCTTTTACATTGATTACGTTGTTAAGATGACAATATTCTAGATACAAGTTAAACAAATTATTAAAATTGATTTCACATGATTTTTAAATGTAACTACTATAAAATTTTATGGTACTTATGTGGCTCCCATTTGTGGCTCACCCTATATTTCTATTGGATGGTTCTGTTCTGTTCATTAAATTTTATAATATGTCTGTCTTTCCGCCTCAATGTATAATAAAGCTATTGCAGAGATGAGAACTTCTTGCCATGTTATTTTCATTATTTTCATTGTGATGTCTTGCGAAGAAATATTGTGTGTATGTCCACACACATTTATACACACATACTCTGTACACATTAAAACAATCCTCTTGACTCATACGTCTGTATTTTCCTGATGCTAATATTTTTGCTATATTTCAAATTCATTCATTTTAATACTGTGCATTTTATCATAAAATTGTAAGGAGCTTCTTTCTAAAATAGTTTCATTTTAAATAAAAATGAGAGAAAGAAGAGAGTACACCATATATGTTACTGGGCAATGACACTAACTAGCAGGGTTTGTGAGTGAATAATGTTAGACAAGTTATCAGACTTGTAACATTTAACACTGCTACATACCACTTAATGTCAAAAGGGTAGAGGATTAACTGGTTCAATACAAGGGGAAAAAATTCACTCATCTGACTTATTCCATATGTATCTACTTTAATACTGTTTCTTCTCATCTGTGAGTTTCGTGTTTGTAAAATTCTGCAGTGCAGAGTAATAAAAAAAGAAAAATGTTTAATTAAAAAAACTATAGCAACTGGCTGGCTATCATTATTCATTTTCATACATGTCATGCTTGAGAAAGCTTTGCATATTTTAAAAAGCTAGGATCCACTAAAGCTGTCAAAATCCAATCTCTGTATACTTCACACTTCTACATTTGAGTAAATCAGCTCTACATTTATAGGTTCATAAAACTTTTTGACTCATCCCTATGACATGGTGGTTTTTCCCCTCAATTTGTTCTCATTACCAGCTGAAGTTAATGAGAAGGTATTAAAGAATGATTTGCAATGGAATTATGTTTCTGCTTCAGAGTATCCACACAAGCTACCCTGACATTTTTTCCTCTTGAAGAATAATGTGGTTTCTTAGGGCAAAGAATAACTAGAAAAAAGGAAGTTTCTCTTCTTGTCAGCATACATAATAAAGCTAGTTGATTGCAAAAGGAAACACAAAAACTTCAGTATGAATCGGGAAAAGGACCACAGAAAACAAACAGTACTCATTATCCTCGTGTGAATTAAATTCATGAAAACTGAAACATTTTACACAAGCTCTTTTTAATGTAGAATATCGCTCTAAAAAATCTGTGCAGCATTTATCCTACTAGGAGAGGGCTACTGGAAAAACAAACCCCAAATATCTTTTTCTACATTTTAAACCATAAAAGTTAATTCTTAATTTGAAAACAAAGGGAAAAGGAATTCGAATTAAGATGGCCTCTTAGCTGTCTGCCATTTTAGGAATACCAACTTGTACAAGTTCAATTCATAGGTAGTATTCTGTTAAAAAGAAATGAAAAAGTAAGGGAATCTCAGATAAGGCACCACTGAGTATAAGAACATTGTATATAAGTCAGAAGCCAAAGTTCAATTTGCTTTTCTTACTTGGTGGGTAAGGAACAGCAGCTCTTCCATCCTTCCCGAGAGGTCGGTCTTCGGTCCCAACCGTAGGCATTTTTGATGAACGCAGTGCAGGTGATACAGCCTAAGAACAGAAAAGATGCTTCCTTATATAGTGTTCACGAAGTGAACTTCTAGAAATACCGGCAGTGAAACAAGGGAGATGATTACAACTTATCATGTATGAGAACCTAAGTGACTGAGTTTTCTTTGCGTGGATCTGGTGAGGGCAGATTGTGCCATTAAAGCACAGCTCGCAGACCTTAAGCAAATCTCCCCTCTCGGGTCATTACCGACGTCGGTTCAGAGACACAATTACATTAGGGTGGTGCCTCCAAGTGGTAATTGGCTATCAGTCTGGTTTTCCTTCTGTTTGGCAGAAGGCAGCTAAAGATGACCTCAAGCCCTTCCAAACTATTATTCTTCTATTTTCACAATAACAAAGAAACCATATATCATCTGCTCCTATTTCCACAGTTACAGTTCATCTCCATAAAACATAACCCTCTCATAAATTTATTGAATTTTACAAGGAAGGTTTTTCTTTAATTTGTTATTCAAAACAAATTAAGCCTCTTAATAGGCAAGATTAAAAACTCAAATTAATTGGTGGCAAGATAATACAAATCAAAGCAAAACAAAAGATGATCACAAAAAGAAGGCCTTTTATTTATGTATACTTATTCAACATCATAGAGTTGAAGCGCAAAATTAAATTCAAAGACATTTGAAGATGAAAACTTGAAAAAGAGCCTCCCAACTCCAGTTATTAGTAAAGCAAATTAGCAAAAATGATTCTAAAGGTAAACTGTTCCTGTGATTGAATGCCAGGGTAAAGTAGAAACAATTATTTCTGAGAAATAAAACTTAGATTAAAAACGTCCAGCTCCCCTTTGTATATTTATATTAACATTACTAAGAATAAATTCAAGAAACAAAGTAAATGTTTCTTCATTTAGTCCAAAAGTATTCATAATCTCTACAGAGAGTTAAGTACAGTGACTCAGAGCAGAAACAACCATCACCAGGGATGATGGCTGTGAACAGGACCGGGCTACTCCACACTGCTTGCTTTTTTTCTTTTCTGACTTCTCCCTTTCTACTACTTTTTGATTCCTCTTCTTTTCATACTTTGTTCCCACCATCACCACCAAGCCTAACCCCAAGGATCATGAAAACCAATTCTAGGCAATGCTCGGCTTTAGGAAGATCTTCAAGTTCAAAAAGGATTTCCCAAGACTGCATCATCAATAAGGAAAAGTGTCCTTTCTTCTAAAGTTTGCACAGTGCCTTGTCCCTTTCCTTCATGCAGCCACTGCCTGAATTCAGGTTCTCGTGCTTTAATCCAATGAAAATTACCAAGTAGTACTCTTGCTTTCTGCATATTAGACTGATGAAAAACAGCACTCACTCCTACCTGGTTAGTTCCATATCCAGCAGAGAAACATATTATGGGTAGAGTTCAAAGTCCATAGCACTAAGCCAAAAACCTTCCTTACCCTATCTCTCTTTACCCACCATTCAGAAAACAGACCAATGGAATGGTCTGTCCATTATTATCCCCCCGAAACCCAACTTAACCAAGGCTCATTCCAGGCTCAAACTAATGACCCTCCCCTGCCTCTCACTAACCCAGCGTCTTCACATTTCAAGTCATAGCCATTCTTCAAGGCCATTATGATCTCATCATCATCTAAGTACTTATAATAAATGGTGTAAAATATCTGTTAATCAGATACATTTTATTTTAAAGTGAGAAAGTGTTTTAGAAATCTGATTCCTACTTAACCTTCAAACTTAAGTTAAACACTGCTCTCCTGTCACTTTGTATTTGAACGTCCAGCATCTCTAGATATAAGTTAATTACTACCTTCACAGCAATTAATATATTTACTTATATTCTGTTTCTCTCAAAGTCTGTGGTGTTTCAAGTATAAAAGTGGTAATTTAATAAGATTTTAACCTTGAGGATGTGTCACAAAGGATCTGATCATCAAATGATTAACATATATATGTAAAATAGATGATTGGGAAGGAAGATAAATACATAAATAAAAGAAAAATAAGCTAATAAATTGATTTTCTTGAAGAGAGGGCTTATCTTATGCATCTCAAATTAACAGGCACTTCTACTTGCCCAAAGGTACAACACTGGTTCGGAGAACAAGGACACAAATTTTCTGATTCAGTTCAGCTGTTCACCAAAGAATTACAATTCTCATCTGTCACTTTCATCACATGATGCCACGTGATATTTAACTTCTATGCTCATAAATTCTATTTCCCTATTATAATGACATAATCCTAAAAAGTAAAAATCATACTTGTATATCTCTCAAAATGGACTGACCTCTGACTTCTTAGATGAATTAAAAAGTTATGTGGGCATTATTTTTTTTTGATCTGAGCTAAAGGGACTACGTAATACATTTCTGTTAGTCTCATGATATTTAGAAGGATTTAAAATAATTGTGAAAGACTTTAATCATTTGTGCCAGGAATAACTAATAGAAAAAAGCCATCAACAAACAAAACCCAAGGAATCTTAGAGACTACACACGTAACTTTTAGAATACTTTCAAAGTATACAAACACTTTCAAAAAACACTCAGAACCTGAAATAAAAGCCCCTGAGTTCAGCAGACTGACACAGAGACACATATCCTCCCATTTAGAAAAATTTTTGTTTGTGTAGCTATGGCAGACTCACCCCAAGTTCATCATCATCAGAATTATCAAAGATGTTGTCTAAGTCATGCAGGGAAGGTGCCAAATCTGTCACCTGCGTAAGGCTACTGGAGCCAGCTCTGCCAGCAGCATTATCCTGCCGGACATCTGTGGGAAAGGAGACAAAAGACAGAATGAGCAACTTCATTAAGGGAGAAAGAGTGAGGAGAGGACACGGATCTCAATGGGCAACACCTGCCTGTGAATTTTTTCCCTACGTTCTCAGTTAAATTTAGAGACAATTATTTCCGAATATGTTTATCAGTTTTGAAAGGAACTGAAAAACAAGCTATGAAAAATATATTAAAGATGAGATCAAATTATCGCTATTACAGTAAGAAAATAATTTTAAATTGAGAAGCATCTCCCTCGCATTTTATTTTAGCAACAATCCAAGTGAGGCAAATAATCGTTGTACACACCTGTTTTAGTAGCAGAACTGAAAATAGACATGGCATTTTTCCCATCAGGCACCGGCGTGGAATGACCTGGTGTAGTGACATCCTTGGTACCAAATCCATCCTCTGACTGTGTAATAAATTCAGCCAAACAAAACACATGAACACCAACCCAAAGTGTGGAATATGAGGGAGAACACAAAGAATTAGAGGGCAGAATGGAGCTTGTTATGAGCACAAGTATGATAAACCATGGTCTATGCAACCAAAGGAAATAAAAGATATGTCCTTTTCCCTGAATTTAAACAGAACCAAAAACTCCCACACTTTCCCCTCAATCCTATGGAGTATTCTGATTCAATCGGGGTATTATGTCTAAATGGTGCTGGTGGCATTTGATTACAGACCTGCCATGGTATTAAAAGCTGCCTTTAATAACATTTTGGATGCTGGGTTATGGTTCAAGCTTTCTGAATCTAGATAGATCTCTAAAAAGAAATCTAAGAAGCATTCTCATAAATTATACTGGCCTCTTTTAATTGTCGTATTTCCTCTTTGCTCAAGAATACCTCTTTAAATGGCCAAGTATTTTAGAATGTCTTAAAATTTGAGGATAGACAGCAGATACCCCTAGCCCTCATTTTTGTGACAATGAAACCAGTAAAATCAATACTGACACAGTCTAAGAGAGAGTGCTGTTGATGTTAACTCAGAGAGATGTATACATAAAGCGCTCAGCACAATAAATACAGTAAGCGCTCAATAAACAGCAAATATTGTTATCGACATTTTTCTTTACATTTTTGGTATTTTGGAATTATAATTAAAAAGAAATAAGCAGGGAGCATAGGCCAACAAGAATTAGCATATGAGAGGAAACATGCGCTGTACAAGCTATAGCCTGGAAAATGAGGCTTCATTTATGTTCGGCTGACTTTTAAACAAAGGTGAGCCATGACATAAAAAGGAACAATACGCCATTCAATACAATAGTACCAAGAGCATGAATATGGGGACAGAGCAATCAGGCAAGACTATCTCAAACATTCTGCCTCAAAAGTTTTCCCACACGTGTTGTTCTGACATAGATCAAAACCCATACCATGCTGGACTCTATGTTAAATGGTACCTTATTCTTTTTCAGGGAATCTTTTTCTGTCCCTTGTTTGCATTTCTTGTTTGCTGTGAAGATGTATTTTATGTCACCATCCTCAAAGGTATATGGATCATTGACTTCTCCCAAACTGTCTCCAGGTTGCTGTGATAGAGGCAATGGGTCAAGGAAGTGGAGTGGCTGCATCTGCGGCTGTTTGTCGTGCCAGACTTTAAACCGTTTATTAGGTTGTGCTAAGAGTCTAAAAGAGAAAATAAATGACAAATTAGGCAAGATAAAGTAAAAAGGTTGATGTTTTAAAAAAAGCAGCATTTATGATTTAAAGCATTTGCAAAGCTTAAACTAAACTTAAAATTTATTTGTTGACACAGTGACTGTATCTGAGAGATTATATTCACAAATAAATAAAACTTAGTAGGCTTTGTTAGAAATGCATGTTTTTGTTTCTGATTCCATAGGTTCTACTTAAGAGCACAGACGGGCTCCGAGGACAGACTGCCAAGGTTCCATTTCTATCTGTGTCATTTACTAACTGCATGACCCTAGTTTCTTAGCTATGAAGTTAAGGTATTAATATGGTTTTGGTGAAGATTAAGTGAGATAATCTGTGTAAACTGTTAAGAATAATAGGTAGCGTGAAAGCACCATAAATATTAATATTACCAGACACATGATACGTACCTAAATGCATACAAAGCCTTCCTTAAAAGTATCAAGAAACAAAGAAGGTACTGACCACAATATGGAAAGTCTCATAAAGCCATATTCTTTGATTAACAAACAGCAGACCAAAAATTAAGCAATACTAGTATACTAAATGCCACAATGAGACCTTTATATGCCAGCATGTTTAAATAATGACATGTGTGTTAAACCTCATGAACAACAAAGCATTTGACTTTTAAACATTTTCCAAATGCAGAATCTAGAATGGTGAAGAAAAGCGTCTTTCATTCTGGATCTGAAGGTTTAACAGGGTAAGCTGAGGAGGAAAGCCCGATTCATGGGAGCCTACGGCCTTGGCCTTTAGGGGTCACCAAGTGGCTGGCGCGGAGTAGCCTTACCTTTGCAATGCAGTGCTGTCTGAGTTTACCTCCATTTTGTCATCACACTTCTCACCCTGGAGCTCTGGAGGCCGGAACTCAGCATCATCGATGCGTGGGAGACAAAAACTATGCCACCACTTATCTGATGACTCCAGGTTCGAGGGCCTAATCCCACAATATAAGGCTGTCTCGCTGACCTCTGCCATCAGAGGCAGTCTTTGGCCTACGAGGACAGTTCTGTCATCCAGAGTAGACAACTGCTGGAGGTCTAGCCCATTTCCATAGAGGGCTGGATTCACAGGGACAGATGGTGGATCCAAACTCTCCGTTTCCTGACCTCGTGGCTGAGGGCTGAGTGTTGGTGGCAGAGGGGAAATAGGGGAATGAGGTGAATCCATAGGATTCAGATTCATTTGCTTGCTTGTATTTCTGGAAGGCACGGCCATTTGTTTATCATACTTCCTACTGCTAGACACCTCTAGGGAGGAGTCTATCCCTGCCAACCCTAGCTTCTGTCCTGGTGTATCTTGTTCCATGCATAACTCTTCGGCCACAGAGGGCCTATGGTGAAATGGTATCAAGGGTCTCTTTTGCAACTTGTCTCCCTTTTCCTGTCTTTCTGCTGTTTTGTGCTTAGAAGAAGCAGGCGGCGGTAAAGATGAAGACGATGATGGTCCTGCATTGAACCCTGGTTGAGATATTGTGGGAGGTCGATTGGGTCCTACAGCACGTTTTAAAAGTTTATGCCTGAAATGAGAATTAAAATGAAGTCAACAAATACACAGATGATAATAACTGCATTATCATAATATTACAAAAGAGATGTCTCTGACAAGGTTATGTCTTTTTAAGTACTCATTAGATACACTAATACATAGAAAAGGACTCTAGGTATTAATTATATTTTTAATGACTAAAAACTGCAAAATACCCTGATGGAAAGTGAAGAATCAATCACATTCAGGTTAAGAAGATAAGAGATAAACTTAAGAAACATAAACTTATACCCTGCTAACCCCGACAAAATTACTGATTTGAAAAATCCCTCAATCTTTCATATTTGCTGAGGGCCTCAGATAATCTATTCATACTGCATCTTAAAACCAAGAGTTTTAATGCGATTATCTGCCAAGAAAAAAGCAAGAAAGCTTCCAATTTCTATTTCACAACACTTTACTAACACCAGTATAAAATGGTTTATAATGGCCTGTAGTGTTGTAAATCAGGAATAAAATAATCGCAAACTCTCCCCCCAAGTGTGACACTAAGATAACGAGGGGAATCCCAAGACCACTTAATGGCATGACTATACTAGAAACTTTATACGCTACTATGATTTAAGAAAGAAGGGTACAAGACATCTTTGGATCTTACAGACACATTAAAATGAGACCGAAGGAAAAAGTCACTAGTGAATAAACATCCAAATGCATCTGAACTATCTAGGCAGGGACAGCGAGTCTGCTCACATGCTGACACACTTTTTGGCAAGAACGGGTGTGAGAAGCTGTTCTGGAAAAGCCCTAGTGATGCCAAAGTTCAATCCGAGCAACCGAGTCAGAAGGCCGGTCGGCCAGTTCCTCCCATTACATAAATCACTCCTGGGGAAAAACGTGAGCTCACCAGTAACTCTCGGAGGCCACTAGGGTGGCATTAAATTACTGCTGCATTGCACTAAATGACGCCCTGGTGGGCAGTAAAATGGATTTGTGTGGCATAATGGGATGGTTTAGTGGGACAGCAGGATGGCCACCCTGCCCCGTAAGGCCATTAAACAGTGTGAGGAGTGGCCCATTCCACAATGGGTTTGGTAATCCTGCAGCAGATAATCTGAAACGCTTTTGCTAAAGTCTTTGCTATACTAAAAAAAATAAATTCTGACTCTGAAGAAGGTTGTCTAAAGCTACTGTCAACAAGCCAAAAATTGTGCTTCAAATCCCAGGACACAGGATCATAGTAAGAGATGAATGTCTCATCTGGATGTATCTCAACGTCATCTTCTAAGGGTACTTATTTTAAAACCTGAGCTCTAAAAGTCTTTTACATAAAACTTTTTGACTTGGATTTTCTCAGAAAGCATTTAAACATACCCAGCCCTTTGATAGATATTTTATAGTAGCCTCTTCAAAGTAAGGGCTTTTAGCAAAGTGGATAATCTTATAAAGTCATGTTTTTCCATTGTATTTAATGACTCAGCTACATTAAGAAATGGTCAGAATTAGGCATACGTCAGTAAATAACAAATGAGTATTGTGAATTTCTGAACAGGAAAGAAACCTCACTGAAGCAGGCAGCGGGAAGAGCAGGCTCAGAAGGCTAACTAGACTATATGGGTGGTCTGGTAGTGAGAAGGATCAGAGACAGGGCCAAATAAAGATACTGTTGAAACACATTGTGGTTAAAAGAATAGGGAAAGTAGAATGGTTAGAATAGACATTTCAAAGGAAGTTATTTAAAATGCAACGACAAAACTGACCTAGAAATAAATGATAAAGTTTCTGAGCTGAGAAGGGAAATTTGTGATACAAATGGCCATAGTAAGGTACCTGATTTGGAAGGAAACAGACATGTCTAAATTAAGCATATTTCTTAAAGGCATTCCCAAAATACAAGACCGGAGTACATGTGAGAAGTCAGGACTATAGATCAATATTTATATTGATGTAAGTCAATGCAATAGAATGCAAGAAAGACCCAAAGGTATTTGAATTTAGTGAGGAAATAGAGCAATAACCCCAGAGGACAAAAGAAAAAGTGTTATTTGTTTATTTGCACTTCAGGTAAAAATAATTCAAGATAGCAAATAATAATGTGATAGAAGTCAGTAAAAGGGTTATTTTTAAAAAGTGGAAGAAACCTAGATTAAGGAAAAAAGCGGGACAAATAAGATGTAGGAACAAGTGAAGTTAAACCCACTAAAAATTATACCCTACATACTTTCTAAAGGTGGATTACATCTTGGCTATGAGCTATTTAAAAACAAATGTTAAGAGGAAAATATTTTTTGTCACACAATTTACAATGTGCGGCAAAAAGTATTTAAGTGGTATACCATACCTATCCTGAGACTAGAGAGGTTCTCACACATGCTCAGAGAGAGGTCCCTTAATGAGCAAATAACTTCTTCAAAAACAACCTCCTTGAAAAATCAATCATGAGTTTCATTAAGCTGATACTTACAGCATCTCTCAAGAAAAAGCTGACTACCAAGGCAGAGCCTGATAAAAAGAAGATCAACTTAAGGGGCAGGGGAAGACAGGAAGAAAATGTCAAAACTGCTGCATAAGCATGCACATATATACACACGAGTCTGCATATATTCTCGGGGGCATACTGACTACCTTCCTTCCCCAAAGCCAATTCATTTGTGCCACATTAGGAACCCCAATCTAAACTATGAAAATAAATGGCCATCTCTTAAACATACTTATCTCAACTGATCTTTTTTATAAGTATTGAGCAGTATAAAATCTGAAAACACATACTTGGGAAGCAAAGCTACTCTGAATTCCTCATTACGTGAATAATCATCAACACTAGTTCTAACAGTCAACTAAGCTGGGAAGGTTAAGGCTGACATACACTTAAGATATATAAGCACCTTAGTGGAAACCTATAACAATAAGATTCTTTCCTACTATAAGGAAATATCCATGAGGAGTGCAAAACTTTTCTATAGAAAACAATTTGGGGTTCTATTCAAATACCTAAATGAACGAGCAAGAATCTTACCTTTTGATAAGTATTATTACAAATATCTGCTTCATTCATCAAAAAACACCAACATCACCACCAAAACAAATTATCTGTGGAAGGTCTATTTAATCCAAATTCTATTAACTCAAGCCAGTTTGTTTAATATTTATCTCTACTTTAAAATTAAGAGTAATTAAATACTCATTTAAAGGGCAAGAGACTGTCTTGTCAAACTGATGGCTTTAGTTTTGACTCAGCTACCTTGAAGAAATTTACAGGAGCAAACTGATACCAGGGCCAGTTGTCTAAAAAGGCTCTCTTCTGAGTCCTAACAATGAACTATATCATCTGCATATAAGAAAAGACCGATCTTTTTCTTCTCTACTGGAGGAGGAAGAGGATTTAAAACAAAACAGGGAAGAAGGGGTCTGAGAGGCCATGAGAAAACCAACAACGTGCCACCATTCTATCCGAAGACCGCTGCGCCTTTTCCACTACCTACCGAGAGCAGGAACAGTTGACTCTTTGGGTTGGATCCACAAAATCCCAAGTAGCAGGATTGTTAGCAGGCTCTTCTTCAAGAGTTGGAGTTGACATTTGGCTCCTCCTAAAAAGGGTTAAAAATGTGATTTGTGTAAATATGAGATAATATTCACACCTCTGGGGGAAAATATTGAAAAGAAGTCACTGTATTTTACATAGTAATGGTATCCTGCTGCTAGACAGCTGGGCGGGGGGGACAACATGAACAAACACACGAACATACGAACACACACACACATACACACACACACATACACACACACCTGCTACCACTCGTTCTCTGCACAAGAAGCAGGATCAGAAGAAGCAGGATCCTAAATATTTCTATTGAAGTTTAATGCACAATTTAATATGAGTGGTACACTTAGCAATTAAAACACTATCTGGCACTATCAACTGTTGCTTTAAAAAAAAAGTCACTTTAATTTTTTAGAAATAACTTAAATTTTTTAAAATCATCTTTTTTATAGCATTTGTGAACAGACTTCTTAAATTGTTCTTAAAACTCCTATATTTACCAGCATTTAAGAGCAGCATTCAACACTTGTAATGACCAAAAGACAAGAAACAAAAATATCTCCTATATATCACTGATAACTGGTAGCAAAAAGATGTTTATTAATACACAGAACACTGGACAATAGTTCTGTGTTACTGATTTTGCTAAAGCTGACACTACGAAGTTTTTCAATGATGGCTGTACAAGGAATTCTCCTTCTCTCCACCCTCCCTGACACTGAGTGTCTCACTTCTCAGTTCTGTGCTGCTGACAGAGGAGCTATGGTCTGTTAAGAGTTGGTAAAGATGAAAGGTTAGTGGTGATAAATATCAAAAAATGAGAGGAAAAGAAAATGTTAACTTGGAAATTGTCTGAGCATTGCAGATAGAAGGGAAAATATCTGTACCACTTATTCTAAAGGAAAGGATTGTTTTTAAGTGACTAGAGATACCGTTTTAGTTATAGAATGACATGTTTTCCATTGTAATTATTTTAATTTTCTCTACTACATATTCTTCAGCAGCCTATCCTAGAACCAATTCACTGAGAAACAGATATACGTATAGTATGAATCTGCTAAACACTAGGTCCAAAAGACAGGTTTTAAATTTGTATATAAAACTTTGAATAGCAGTCATAAGACCCATTTATGTGACTTCTAAATAAGTGAGTTCTTAGCAGTTATTGGCAAGAATGTTCAGATTTATTCTGTTCCAGAAAATCAAGACTAATTTGTTTATTTGCATGAGTCAAGAAAGCGGACATTTCAATCATATAAAAACAGATATGAAAATATACTGAATGTGTTTACATAAATCTTGATAAGTAAATGCTTATGTAAATCTTGATTACTGAATACTGTTTTGTCATTATTATCCACATTAAAATAATCACCAGTAGTCTCTTCTTCCTCTTTTCTAAATATATGCTAAGGAGGGGAGAAAGGGAGGATAGAAAAGGAAGAAAGGAAGAAAAGGAAGGGAGGGAAAAAAGAAAGGAAGGAAAGTTGGGTAGAGACTGAAGAAAAGAATATAGTTCCCCCAAATCAACAAACAGACGCACAGTAACTGGTAGTAAATTCAGTTTAGAAACCTATGTCAATTAAAACAAAGCCAATGTACTATACAAAACATGACAAAGAAGGTCATTTCCCTTTGTAAATAGGAAACATTCATAAATTGGTATACAAAAGAAAACCAAACCCACTGATTACTGTCCTGAGCTTTCATGCTAAAAAATGTCAGATGAACACAAGGCTAATACTGAGGTGATCAGAAACTTCAAAATTTCCTGAATAAATAAATCAAGTAAACACCCTTATTTTAACATTTGTTTTGAATTTTATACTATCATACAAAAAGATGAAATGCCAATCCAATGACCCCTCAGGTTTGATCACACTGTAGTGCAATGTGACTGACCCTCTTCATGTAGTAATCAAAGAAATAGTTACTAAACCATGATTTGGAAGTAATGCAATAAACATACTTGGACTGGGTTCTGTTGAGGATGCATTCCTTCCAGACTCGATGGACCATATGATTGTGGAGTTTTGGAGGAATCTTCCCCGATCTCTTTGGACTGTGCATAGTTACCATCCCCCCATCTTGGGAACCTACGTGACTGACAGCACTCTGAGTACCTCCACTCTCACCTGGAAAAGAAAAACAATATGGAATGTCATTTTTCTGAAAAGGTCTTCTATTGCGTGGACTGCTGGCTTATTTAACATAAACATTTTAATTGAAACTCATATTCATGCAGATTTGCCCCTAACCCCAGCACTAACACTATCTGTAGCTATGAGTATAATTTGTGTCAGGATAGCCTTTTTTCTGGTACTTTGTATGATCTCTGTGTTCTCCCTAAAATAGTTCATTACATCAATACTTGCCCAGTCACACTCCCTTCAAGGGCATGCCCATACAGAGGCATTCCTACTCCATGGGTAGCGGAGATCATTTATATGGAAGGGTTCATATATCATAATACCAAAGACAGAAACATTCATGGATTGTTTTGAATGTTTAAATCCCAATGCACTAAATATGTTTCAAGGCAAAACAAAACAGTCGAGGGAGCTTTATACTTGTTTAACTAAATGGTTATGTAACAACTGCACACAGTATCCTGGGTAGGAGAAAAAACTTAATGGCACAAAGCTTTTAACAAGGTCAAATTTCAAATTTGTGTGTGGAACTGTCTGTCCTTATGCCTGACACTATTTATGAAAGCTTAGTACTAAACACTGAAAGAACTTGTCTCGACATTTTATATCAGAAGATTAAAAAATTCACCAGTTTCTCTCTAATTGTTCCACATTGTTTTTCCAACTATAGTTGATATGTAATGCATTTCTTTCTATTATGTTCATTATGATTGCTGATAATACTGGTTATTGGTTATATTACGAGTACTTTACTACTTCTATCTTGTACAAAACAAATACTGAAGTCAATTTCCAGTATTATATTTCAATTACTTTCATCTATTTGATTTCATAAATACACTGTATATTTTATTCTGAATAGAACTACGATGGAAAACATCTTGACTGAAATAATCAATTTTAAGCACTCTGGAAACCTCTAGTCTCGTATGAAAAAGAAAGAAGCAACCTTATATCACAAACTAATATTCTTGGTAGCAGTGCAACACAACCATTAGGAGATGAATAGTTGGATCAGCTTTAGTTTTTAAAAAAAGAAAGGAAAAAAACAACTATAAGTGCTTACATTCTAAGGAACTGAAGATTGTTTGTTCTCCAGAAAAGTACTGTTTATTACAATTAAGATAAATTAAAAGAGACAAGAAATCTGGCCTTTTATTGCTACCCTTTACCATAAAAGTTCCCTGACCTGGTTCATGGTGCAAAATAAATCAATTTTACAATGGATTTTCCAATGCCTATTCTAAAATTGGGCAAAGTAAAGAAATGAACAGAAGTAGATAACATAGCCCTTCGCCCCCAAACACCCTACAATATAGCTGAAGAGATCATATGCTCATGTATTAAAAGGAATAATTTATGACCAAAAAGAAGAGGGGTAAGGAAAATAAACCACAGATTAAAGTTGGGTTGATCTTTTTCAGTAGCTTTTAATGTGGGTTTATCTTATGTGGAATTAAACAAGCCTCGCACTCCATGCTGTTAAAAGCATGAACACTGTTTCTTAGAACTGTCTCCATAAAGAGAAAAGCGAAGCTGATACACCTATGCACGTGAGGCATGAGTGATGTCACGGGAACAGGTGGCCCTCCTAGGACCCTGATACTCTAGGAGACCCTTGCCCACTTTAGGATGCAAAATAGCCCATGTTGTCCTATACCTAGGAACACATGGCAATGCTCAATGTTAGTCAACTGCAGAATGTCAAGGCTGAGCAGGATTCTGATGGGGCATTAATTCAATATATCATGATGTGAAAATCTGGACAAATTCATTTTACAACAAAGATTCCAGTAGGTTTTATTTAGTTTTTTGCTTGCTTGCTTGTTTTCGGGAGTGAGGAAGCGTCAGGGGATTTATTAACCCAGGGCCTACCACAATGACATAGACAGAGTTAGAGGGGAAAGGAATTGGAATATCTATAGTTATGAAGTCCACACTGAAATCCACCATAACAAAACCTCTTGATTCTGAGTTATGAAATTTAGAGTTCTGAACTGATCAATCAAAGGTCAAGGCATCATGGACACAGCAGACCTTCACTTCTAAGTTGAATACAAATTTCACTAAGTATCAGGCAAAACAAACACACAAAAAACTGATGACAACTTATGGAGTACAACTGTTAAAAATCCACACATCTATGTAAAATGTGATTAAAACTTTTCAAATATTGATAATTCTAGTCATTAATATATCTTCTCTATGATGATTATTATAAAACCCGTAAAGTAGTTTTCCTTTTTCAAAGTAGTTTAAAAAAAAAAACAAACTGCTTGAGCAAATCCTTTCACAAGGAATCATCCAAATCTCTGCTCTGCCATATTAGAGCTGGATGTACATGTTTTCATCATCTTAGCAACTACATAACTTAAAAACAGAGGCTATGTGTTGTCCATTTCTGTCTCCCACACAATATTTGATAATTCTTTCCAGATAACATAATAATGTGTGCTAAGACTGGAGTTGTGAGGACTGCTTTAAATTTTGTACACTACCATTATATAATGCTTTATTGTTCACACAACACTGTCAGGTACATTTTCTAATCTGTAAAGTATGTAGTATTTAACGAAGAAGGAAACTGAGGTTCAGAACAAGTATGAGAATTAAATAAGGTCATTCACCTAGTAAAAGCTATAGACAGGTTTTAAAATTAGGTGTGTCCAATCACAAAGTCTATACTTTTCTTAATATATTGTTTAATCATGAATATTTACTGAATGTCCACTATGTGCCAAGCACTATGCTAGAAACTTTAAAGTACTGTCTTATCTAATCCTCATGAAAATCACCATGTACGTGTGTATCATGCTTGAGGGTCTATTTTCAAATGTTAGGCGCCAAGACTTTATTTACTCTGACATCTCTGCCAACATGGCCCACATTAAATGCCTATAAATAATTTCATTTCAGCTCAAGTATGATGAATATCCTTTCCTTAGTTACTAGTTTTCCAATGAAAACAAAGTCAATTACAACAAAATGTAATATAAGAAATGTACTATTCAACAAAGAAGGCAAAATCCTCCCAATTTAAACAATTTCCGAATTTTTCCATGAAGGAAAATTGTCAACTTTTCACATGTAAAAACATTTATCATTAATGTAGAGAGATACTGATAGGACAAAGCATTTACTCAGAGCTCCTGGGAGCTAATCTAACTTTATATATAATAGGAACCAACTATCCAAGACTTGTCCCTGTTTGGCAACAGTGAACTGAGCAAAGGCTTCAGCCATTCTCTAATTCAGTGTTTTCCATTTGTTTAAAATTAAAAAGCAGCTACATCTTGTCTCCTGACTGCATGTATGGGCACATGCCCACATGTGTATAAAGGGGCAGGTATGTGTGTAGAACATAAGAGAAACAACTAAATTGTTTAAGTTTTTCCTTCTCCATTTTGTAAAATGCCCATGTTACTCCAACTCCACCTCCTCCACCAGAATTTCTCAGTATGAGTTTTCTTACCTGTTCCATGGCAAGGGAACGACATGATTTTCTGGGATATCCTCTACCCAGGACATTCCTGGATTGCACTCACCTATGACAGCCTGCTCTGGAGAGGTGGGAGGGGTGAGAGGCATCCCACAGTTACTTGGGTCCTTTGCACTACCAAGTCCTTGCTGCCCAACTGTAATATGGCCACCAGCACTAACAACACTCTGAGGAACTGGGATGTCATTCTGAGAGATCAAAACGAAAGCTGAAGGATAAACCATCCGAACGCCACCTGGGAGGAGAGAACAAGGAGAAAAAGCTTACTCTAGACTGCCTGCCAACTCTATTATTCCCATGGTCAGAGTCAAAGCTCACTGGTGACAGTGAGGTGCTCATTAGGAACTCCACAAAGTGATATGTTTCATTCTTTCCCAAGTTAATAGCTGTTTAAGCATGTGTTCCAACATTATAATAGCATTTGAAATACAGGGACCATTGGTGCTTCAGGCAAGATAACTACTCAGCCTATACCACTGTGTCAAGAGAATTTTAAAAAATGAGAAAATTATGGAGATTATTTTTGATGAATCTGAGTGATTATCTTTTTTAAATTAAGGAAGATGAAGAAGAGAGAATAAAGTTCTTCAGGCAAAATACTTTCTCTTACCAACGATTACTTCTACTGCCACGGGGAAATCATCATCATATCCCAACTCCTCTTCTTTCAATTCTTCTTTCTTTTTCAGCACCATTGGGTAGAAATACTGCCATTCCTCGATCAACTTACGAGTGGCTGGGTCTGACATCTTGTATGCTTGGCCAGTTAGTGTGCCATTTAATCCATAAGGACTTACCAGTACTAAGGCAAGGAGGAGAAACATATGTTACTTATCAGAGTAATAATTACTACTTAAGTGTAATGCTACATATGTGATAATTTAAGGTAAAAGCATAGCATCACTTAATGTTTATTGCTCTTTATTTCCTAACTCCTTTTAAAGTGTGATTCTTTTAGAAGTTTCTCATTTCAGTACTTATTTACATGCCTCTCAATTCACATCAGTTTTTGAAGTAAAATGGGGGAGACAGCTGTGTCAACACAAAGTATATTAACTATCTATATATTAAAGCATATACCCATCTGTTTGATAATAGCTTATACCATGTAAACACCAAATTTTTGGTAACAGAAGAAAACTATTCCATATACACAACCCCAAAACCTGCCTAGAACTTGAATACTCTTCCTATAGTTCCTGATACTTCTTAAAATCTGTGGTAATTAAAAAGTAATGTAGAAATAAAACTTCAAATAGCAGATAAGTCCTAATTTATAAAATCTGAAACATATACTTAGCTTTAATTTTAGTTATGACTGTTTTAGAGGTCTGCTGATGAAACAACTCTTAAATAAAATTTATTTTACTAAAGAACTTCAAGTCCTTCTATCTTTCTCTTTCAGTATTTAACCTTGATGTCATTTTCACTGAGCTAGACACAAAAATGTAGTTAACACAGTATTGAGAGTAACCCGGCCAGCTCTTAGCCTCGGGGTGAGTACTTCAACCTTCCGAGTAAGACTTTTCTGGAGATAAAGGTCACTTTTTCTTAATCCTAATTTTTAAAAATCTCAACATAGTTATTAAATGGGATGTCTTCCTTTTGATGGCTTTTTTTTTTTTTTTTTACAGCTGAGTGATATATCACAATAATTAAGACAGAGATAACTGTAGACATCACATGTTCTTGGTGCTTTTCTGCTAGTCCTTACCAATCCAAATGGGATAAAATTCCTGTCTCCAACCAACACAGTTATCAAGGGCAATTTTCCTGTGTTAACACTTCTAGGAAATTCCCACATCAATATAGTTAATTACGTTAACTATATAATCCAGCACTTGTCCTAAGAATGGATCCTCCTCCACATCGGTCATGGAAATAAACAGGATAATGTCCAACAAAATTCTATGGTTTGAGGCATTAGTAACAAACTAGTAAGATTTAAAATAAGTGGTCTATAGGGACCTGGTATGGCTAATATTATCTTTACCAGCTTAGATTAGTTACCTTCCTTCATGACAGTAATTCCTTCTGTTATCATAAATAACTGCTTTTATTTTGAGGGATAAATTCTAGAATGAAGTCAGATGGTCCTCAGCAGCTTCACAGTCAAGAAAACAGTACTTAAATAATTCTGACAATCCATAATATACACATACAGCACAACTCTCAAATATACGGTTTGAGAATTGGGTTGTTTTATATAGTAGTTCATACATAAAACGCCCAAAATTACAGAATAACAAAGTACATAGCTTAAAATGTGTTGCAAATGGAAGGTAGGGGCAAAAGTAGGTAATAATTAGGACACAGTTAAATGAAGATTCAATGTTCTTTTTAACATTTTTAAAAAAGACTTAATTATCTTTAGGGCAAGAAACAGATGCTTTCATCAAATTAAATCAGATGATTCCAAAATTAAATCAGATGAAAACCAAAAAGCAATCATAAATAATATGGAGGCTAAACACTAATGACAGGCTGTTATGTCAATAAAAATACTTTAGTAAAGCCTGTTAAAATATCGGTGTTTTTTTTTCAATTACAGTGTGTGCTATACTAAGATGATTTCTATCAGACATCTCTAGTAATGATAAATTAGATTGAACCAAAAAAGGTTTTTCCATATGGTTCAATTTAATATCATAACATTAAAAAAGTTATTGATAAAAAAAATTCTAAATTCCAAAGACAAAACCAAAGATATAAAATGCACAGACAGAGAAAAGGAACAAGGAGTTATTTTGGTAACATTCAGGTGATAAGCTGAGAATAAAAATACAAATAAATGTAAGTTAAATTACAACCAAATGCCTACAACCAATGTAGTCTATAATTAAAGAAAATAATGAAGACATCAACATCACTGAAGAAACTATATATTACACAACTCTAAAAATTAGATTTTGGTTGAAATTTCAAATACTGAGTCTAATAGTAATTATCTGCAAGTTATTATATTTCTGAAACTATGGAATAAAGAAAACAAGGAAAACCTTTAATTTATAAGATTTGTCAATTACTCTTTGGAATATATTTTTCAAATACTTGTTGATCTTCTTCTCTACACTTTATTCTTCAATACAACTTCCCATAAGACCACACTGTATATGTGATAAGCTTTCAGCAAAAAACCAGCAAGCTATTATTTCTGTGTGTGTGTGTGATATGGTCTTTCCTTTCTTCTTCAGAAATTGACCTTTATGCTTACCTTTAAAATCCATTTAATATAACATCTCATTCTGCAAAATCTTACTGGGGAAGGTGGTTATCCACTTAATGGGGGAAGGGTGGAAAGCAGTGGCATCACCATTCACTTACCTTGAAATGGTGCAGGTGAAGACTGAGCCATGTGTATATGCTCCTCATTGATCAAATAAATTGGCTGGTGTTGGGCAATCTCCACACTTGTGCATACATTACTTTCCCCATGAAGAAAGAATGTGAAAGCACAGGACAAATGCTCACTAAAAAAGAAACAATGAGAAGCTCAACCTTTATATTTTGGTAAAAAATGACTGCTACGTACAGGAACTAGAGATGGGATATAGCTTTATTTTATCAAGCATCCAGCAAAGCTTGCCTCTAATGATATTAACGGCACAATTTTATAGTTGACAGTGGACAAATAATGTAAAAATAACATGTTGGCAAACTAATTTAAAGCTGCCAGATAAATATGAAAAATTAGTTATGTTACATTGTGAAATTTTGAAAGCTACTGTGCAGAATGCTTTCTGTTTCATTTGCATAAAGTCTCCTATGCCGACTATAAATTTCCTAAGGACAGAAAAAGAATAACATTTTTCTACCTTATCATTTACTAGTATCTGAACTGGCTTTTAACTGATTCTAGGGACAATGACAAAATAGTTTTGCTTATGTTTGGTATGACATACAGTAACATCAAATTTACAAATTTACAACATGACAATAAGGTTAAGACTGTTGATTTTAAAACAATAATTAAAGATACTGCTGTATGTAAATTCACAACATACAACAGCTAAGGTAATACAATTAGCTGATAATCTATTATATTTATTTTTGCGTTTTACTTCTGATCACAAAGTTTTATTAAAGCATTTCACACATCTCCATTTTCCACACAATTAGCTAAAAGTTGACAAAAATTATGTATCTTAGAGAAAAATAATTTCAAAATTACTACAGTGGCACATTCTTTCAAAGTTGTTAACTTTGGCCCTAGCCAGCCATAATATCTCCATTTCTCAAGACAGCTCTTAAGAACACGTGCCTGATGAACCAAAATCACTGTAGGCCAGGCAACCATCATTGGAAAAATCATTTCCAAGATGTGCTTCTTTTCAAAAGTTCTTAAATTATTAAAGTGTGTGTTAAGTACTACCCAAAAATTAAATTTTAAGTATAAAATTATAAGGCTTTAATGAAAACTTGAAATAAAAATGATAAAATCTCTACTCTATCACACAGTGAAGCATATATATTCTTCTTTGCAACTGTGTTGAGATAATCTAAGAAAATTTTGTGTTTTACTAGAATGTGAAGTTTCATCAATAGGACACACCTAGTACTGGTACTTGGGTATTTAGCACAACACAATAAACTTAAGATAGTAACTAAAATTTTATAGGAACTTTTAAATGTTTAACATCCTCTTGATACCAGACTTTTTAAGTTTCAAGTTCAAATAATGCATACAGGTATAAAGAAGTGTCAACAGTAAAAATGAACGGTCCTTTATTTATGAAAATAACACTAAGAATATGCCATCTTCAACAAACATTACACCTGGCACATAATAAGGCCAAAATATAGGTTTACTGATTCTGGCCTGGTTAATTGATTATCTGTAAATTTCAGTGAAAGGGTTTGAGCTGAGTTATCCTATTCATGCCTACTATCCCATGTAGTAAATAGCATGTTTATAAAACAACTGGTTAGTTACAGATATTGAGGGTAGCACAGAATACGTTCTCTTTTCCACTGATTCCCAACCGTGTATAAGAACAAATGCAACCAATATTTATCCATCAACTAGTAAATGCAAAGAATGGTGCAAGGAGCCTTTAGTGACACTGAATAAAAACATGGTCCTTGCCCTCAAGGAGTGTATAAGCTAAAAAAAGTGATATAAATGCACATCAATAAATTAAAGTCAGGCACAAATACAGAAAAAGAAAGAAAAAGAAAAACCTATAGGAAGGCTAAGGTGTTCTGATTTGTTCAATATGGAAGATCCAAGTGCTTCAAGAGGAGAAGAACAAATGAAAATAGGGTTTCAGGAGTACACTGAACAGGTAAGAGTGACAGCATGAGGCAAGCAGCAGATGTAGTTAAGAGCAGGATATCATTTCGAAATTCTAAAGGGAAGAATGGTGTGACATGATGGGAAAGAAGTTTGAAGAAGTGTCAGAGGTCATCCCTTGAGACAACAAAGAGACTTGTATGTGAAAAATAACAGGGAGCCAATTTAAGGTATGATTTTAAAAAGTCAGCTGAATCTAAAGAATCATGATGAAAACTTTGACATAGTATTCATTTGAATTTGCTATGTCCCAAAAGACACAGAAGAGAGGCCCAAATGAAAAAGGTAGAAATTAAATCAATGACCTATTTTTTTATATTGATAACTTTAAAAACAAAATGTATTTTTAAACTAAAACGACATAAGAAAAATAACAAGTTACAGTGGAAATATAACAGAGACCACCGATAACTATATAATTTTTGGTAAGTTACTTCACCTTTCGGATCATAGTTTCCTCACAGATAAAATGAGTTGTTGGCACAAATTGCTGGGGCCCCCCAGAAGTCCTGATTCAGGAGGTCTGGGGTGTGCCCCACAAATTTGCATTTGTATCAAGTGCCAAAGTGCTGCTGCTGCTACTCCTCGCCCAAGGATGACACTTCGAGAACCTAAATCTCTTTCCAGCTATCCAATTCCATTTTTTTCTAAGATTATATGAAGCAAGAAGGCAAGGATGACAATACTGACACTGGAAAGTAGAATTCCCTTTTGACCTAGTAATACCATTTCTAGAACTTTATTCCATAGAAAAAAGCTATTGTACGTTAACTATTACAGCTCTGCTTGTAAAAGTTAAAGACTGAAAACAGCCAAAATGCCCATCAGTAAAGGACTGGTTAACTAAACTATGATATATCCTTACAAATTAATACTGTGCAACCAGTTAAAGGAAAAAGATCATATTGATACAGGAAAAACCTCCAACATAAACTCAAAAATATGAAAAAAAAAATCTCAAAGTAAAAAACAAACAAACAAACAAACAAACAAAACATTGTGAATAATATACTCCCATTTGTTAAAAAAAGAAGGGGGGGCAGTGACCAGGGTAAAATATATGCACACACGATTTGCTTACACTAGCATAAAATTTCTCTGGAAGGATATACTTTTAAAAACCTAATAATCTTGGTTGCCTTTGGGGAATGAAATGGCATGAAGAACAGGGAAGAAAGAGAGAATTTACAATAGTCTTTTATACTCTTTGAATGCGGGGCCATATGTCACACAGAAAGTAATGGAGGCAAGATCTGAAAGAAGCCCTCCGTCCTATCCGTGTGCAGTGAGCTTGTTGGCCCAACTACAGGAAGGCACCAGAGGAATCATGGTGCTTCATCTTGTCATTTCTGGCTCTTAGTTGAAGCCTGCTGAGATCATCTTTGATTCTGATTCTGTTATCCAACATACTGGCTATTTGATCAGCAAGCCATCAATATCTTTATCCATGTCATTCCTAAAACTAGTTAAAAAAAAAAAAAAAAGACTACACTGAGGATAGAATCCTGTGTCATCTTATCAGATAATTCCCAAGTTACAAATTCACCAGAGTGCTGCCACCCATTTACTATCCCTTGTCTACAAAGGATACTCACAAAGATTATGTCAAATGTCTTGATAAAATCCAGATATATAACTCATATTTCTCAGATCCACAAACCTGCTTACTAAAAGTAAAATTCAGGTAGTCTGATACAAAAGCCAGCCCCTCTTATTTTACAGATGAGAAGAGAGAGATAAAAAATCTGGCTTGTCAATGCCATTATTAGAGGCACGACTTGAATTAGACTTAAAATTTAATGTGCTTTCCCCTAGCTAACTCACTATAAAAGGGGATATTAATTACTACCCCTATCAACTTATATTTTTATATAAGTAAAATGAGATCATACTTGTGAAGAACATTGAAAACAAAGGGCCCCACAAATAATTACAGATAAACTGTTAGATAGTATTATTATAAAGTTAGGAAGTAAAAGTTAGGAGATAAAAGTTATTACAAGTTCCATACCTGTTCTCATTCTCGCTCATTGCCCACTTCTACCTGAACCTTAAATCAGTCAAATCTATCTAATTTCATGTACTCTCATCATTTGAAAATTGAAAAGGGATTTAGAGATGATCAAGCTCAACTCCTTTCTAATTCAGGGGGAAGGCAGCTCTGTGCCTAAAGTTACACACGTAGTTTAGAACAGGGGTCCCCAACTCCCGGGCCATGAACCGGTAGTGGTCAGTGACCTGTCAGCAACTGGGCTGCACAGCAGGAGGTGAGCAGTGGCAAGCGAGCGAAACTTCATCTGTATTTGCGGTCGCTGCTCAGCACTAGCCTAGCATCACCGTCTCAGCTTCCCCTCAGATCAACAGGCATTAGATTCTCATCGGAGCAGTGGTCCCTGGTGCCAAAATGGTTGGGGACCACTGGTTTATAGAACTCAGTTGTAATAAAAATTCAGATTCCCATTCTTAGCATAGTGTTCATAGTACATTCATAATGTGCTGCCTCAGATCGATGCTACATTCACATATTAAAATTAACCAGCCCCTGAATCATTTCTATTAACCCCCTACTGCTATAGATCAGAAGGTGCTATCAAATGAATACACAGAATCAAAAACATTGTAATTTCACCCAAACTAAAACTGGAGCTTCACCCCATCTATTCTTTTAGGGTACTCCACTTGACAAGTTATTCCAAGCCCTCTCAACTCCCATTTATTCTCCACTTTTTACTTAGTACGTCAGGTCTGATTCAGGTAATTCTTTCTTTAACCTCTTTTTCACCTTACGCATGTCTGCAGTTACCCTTGCCTCACCCTTCCCGAGTCCTCGAAGACGACCTATTTCCTTTTCTCTATGGAGGTACCCCCGCTACTCATTCTCTCTCACTCATGGATAGTCTTTATTTCTACCTCTGTACAATGCGCCAGGTTCCCCAACTGAAATACCTACTCTTGACCATAATACCCCTTTAAGGCTAGTGTTATATCTTTCTCCCTGTACTGATTAATATCAAATAATCAACATGTAAGTAAAATAGTACATATAATACTAATATTACTAAATTACCTATCTACAAATAATGTTTGTGTTTTTAAAAAAAATAAATAAGGTACTAAGATAGAAAATAATGGAGAGTGCTATTTTAGAAAGAGATGGGTCAGAAAAAAACTGAGGAAAAACAGGAGGTTTGAATCTTAAGAAAGAAGAAAGTGATAAAGACGTTCGAAGAAAAGGATATTATATGTGCAAAGGTACTGAGTTAGAGTTTATCATCATAAAGGAAAATTTTTAAAAGAGGCATTACAGCTATATCATTGTGAAAATAAAGACGAACTGGAAAAATATAATTCATTCACTTTCTCCCTATAGAAAAGATAAAGCTCAGCAGAGTAACTGAAAAAAAAAATTCATCTATACACCGCTTACAAAAGACACACAAAATAAAACCACACTAAAAGATTCAAAATAAAAGGTAGAAAATGATATGTCAGATAAACCCAAATAAAAATAAAGCTGGTATAGAAATAAAAAATAAAACAATAAAATATTTTTAAAATATAGATTCATCATTACATTATAATAAACAGAGGAATTCAACGAGAAATTTAAACAACCTTGAACAAGTATGTACACAGCCATATGGTATGCAATATAACTTAAGAAAACACAAGGAGAAACTGACAAATCTGCAGTTAATTAAGATTTTAACATACTTCTTTCAGTATTTAATAGAATAAGCCAATTGTTAAGAATACACACAAAAAAACTAAAATGACATAAACTTGAATGTATATGTTGGCTTTCCCGAAATAAACAATCTATTCTCTTTCCAAGAACACATGGAAAATGCGCAAAAATGGAAGGAGTACTGAGACACAAGACAAGTCCTAACTAAATATCAAAGAACTGATATCACACAGACTATACATTCTCTAATCACAGTGCAATTTAGTTAAAAATCAACATGTTCTTTTTTAAAGGTTAAAATAAAATCCCTTTGGAAACTTAAACATGCATTCCCTAAATAAATCATGGGTTATAGAGGAAATCACAAAATATTTAAAAAGGAATAACAACAAAAGTAATATATGTCACAACCCGGGGAAAACAGTACTCAGAGAATAAATTTTGTCTTTATATACCTAAAAGAAAATCTTAAATGAGATAAGTATTCAAATCAAAAGTTAGGAGGAAAAAAACAAAAAAGAGTAAGCTCAATGAAAACAGAAAGATAATAATGACAAAAATACATTAATAAAGTAGAAAAAAAAAAAAAGAAAAGCAATGGAAAGGATTAACAAAATCAATACTTGTTTTTCAAGCAGACTAAAAAGAAGACAGACCACTACTAAGCTGACTGATTTGGGGAAGGGATGGAGGGAAGATGCCAATGCAAGGAGGGAGGGGGCATAAACAAACAATCCTGGAAACCAAAAAGAGGAAGTAACCACAGGTAAAGTAGGAATGTTTTAATGATAAAAATGCTATTAGTAACTTTATGCCAGAAAATCTGAAACACATGAAATAATTTTCTATAAAAATAGAGGACTTAAAAAATGTTTTGAAAATAATTAAGAAATGTACCCATCCACCTCAATGCCAGCTTAGAAGGTTTTATAAAACTTTCAAGCAATAATCAATCTTTCTATTCAAATTGTTTCAACAAACAATAAACAAGAGAAAGCCTCCCAACTCTTTTCATTATGCTTGTACAATGTTGACAGCAAAATTGGATGTGGTTATTTACAAAAAAAGTCATCACCTAAAAATTTTATTCATGAACATAAATGCCAAGATATTAAATAATAGTAACAACACTGTCCTAGATATCCAAGTCAATGCAATAGACAAGAAAAGTAAAAAAAGGTATAAAAACTGGAAAGGAAGAGGTAACTATTTGCAGATGACAGAAATCTCTTAGATTTTCTATGCAGACAATTAGGTAGACTAATGGAAATAATAGGAGAGAAGAAGAGTTAGTAAGGTTGGCAGATACAAGATCAACAACAGCTGTGTTTCAGCATGCCCTTTAGAAAATACTGTGGGAAAAAAATACACCATTAGTAATAGCAATGAAAACTAAAAGGTACCTAGAAAATAAATGCTTCTATGGAAAAATTTACAAAAACAGTTGGTTTGAACAATACTAAAGATATCAACTCTTTCAAAAGATGTAGCATATTCTTGGATGATACTGATATCATAAAGATTATAATTCTCCCCAAATTATCTTTAAATTCAATTCAATCTCAACAATATCCAATAAGCTTTTGACAAGCTGATGCCAGAATTTATATAGAACAGAAGAATAGAGTCAAGAATGGCCAATATAATTTTGAAAAAGAACGAAGCAAGAGACTTAACCTTCCAGTATCAAGACTGATTATTAAACTACAGTAATTATAACAAGGTGGTAATGAAGCGAGGACAAAGGCAAATGAAACAGATCACAGAACTCAGAAACCAATCCTCCAATGCCTTCCGATCTTACAAAGTATAGTCAAAAATGCAGCAAATCCCAACATCCAGCCCCAGTTACCTTTGTGACCAAATTACCTATTTCTCTCTCCCCCTCCCTTTCTCCATTTCAGCCCAATAAGCCTTTTTGCCATTCTCCAAACAAACCAATCACAATTCTTCCTCTGAGCCACTGAACTTACTTCCTACAAGTTTGTTTAAATGCCACCTCCTCAGCAAGGTTTATCTTCATCAAGTTACAACCCCCAATAACTCTCTTCACTCCTCCCCCACCTCCCCACCCTCACCCCGCCGCCGCCCATGGCATTCATCACTTTCTAACATCATCTCTGGTATACCAACCACAGGCACCGGGGTTGGTATACCAGAGATGATGTTAATTGTAAATTGTAAGGCAATCTATATATTATGATCTTTCTGTAAATACTGGAAAAGAAATGAGACAGACGAGGGTAAGGGGGAGAAAAAAAGAGAAAAAAGAATGAAAGAAGAGAGATGGGGAGAGAGTGAGAGGAAGGGAGAGAGAAAGGAGAGAAAAGAGGAAGAAAAAAGTGGGGAGGAGGGAGAGGAGGAGGAGGAGGAGGAGGAGATGATGGGGTAGGAGAAGTTTTTGGAGTCTTTATGTGACAGTGTGATTGTTAGGTAACTTTGTCTCAGATTTGAGTTTTCCTTTTAAAAATTACATTCAAGAATATAATTATAGTATTAGAAAACATCCACATTAAGGATTTTATAGGGGTTTGTTCTATAGCTTTAGCATTTGCCACTTGTTTTGTTTTTAAAAAAATCAATACATGAATAAAAGTAAAATAAATGCTAGAATACTTTATGACTAATAAACAACTGGGCTTATATTAAATCTAGAAGTTATTCACAAGAATGTAATTTTAAGTGCCCTATACAAACACTACTGATAAGGAATCATTAGAGCAATTTATTTAAATTATTTTCAAAATATGAAATTAATTCTTACTTCAAGTATATAATGACTTAAAGAGGCCTATTCAAATTTAAAATCATTTTAAGTTTCCTGGCCCCCTTCCCTTCTTCTCGTCTTCCTCTTCTCCCTTCTTTTCGCCTTCTCCTACTCTCCCTCCTCTCTCCCTACATGTACTTCCTCTGGATGCTTTATTACATTTCACCAATGCTGCAAGTATATCTCAAAATATTTCACCAGATGTTTCTAACTCTATTCCAAGCTTCAAAGATCTATTAGTTTCAGAAATGAACTAAGAAAAAAACAGTCAAAATATTTTGTTTCAAAGTAACCCCTGGGTAAAGACGGCAACGTCAGTTTGTGAGCAGTCAAAGCAACTGACTCCAGCCTCACCTGGGAGCTTCCCTAGACATCAGGGTTTTAGGCAACATATTTGTATTTCTCTAAACCAGGAACCATCATCACACACACACACACACACACACACACACACGCACACAGACTGTGTCAGGGAAAGCTCTTCTACTGCTTAAGTGCTGAATAGCTAAACATAACATAAACTCATTGCCTCCTGGTAATCAGTGCAAGAAGAATGTTAAAAAGGAAATGCTTGTTATTAGCACCAGAGCACACTCACTCTGCGAGCCGCTCCTCTGGCTTCATCTGACCACCCTTTTCCAAGACAGGATCCTCATTACTACACATGCCATGCTGTTTCATATGTCTACATTTGAATTTCTGCTGCTCTTTTGTCCAGAATAAACTAGCCCTATCCTCCATCTGACTCCTATTCATCTTTCCAAGAAATCATCTTTAAAGTCCCAGAATAAGCTGAATGTTCCCATACTTCTGTATGTATAACTCAGTCAAAGCACTTCAGTGTTCATACATTTTATGTCTAGTCCATCTGACAAAATTTTGTGAGAACAGAACTTACGTCCTATCATTTAGGATCCCCGTACTTAGCATGATGCTTGGTGTGAGTTGATGCTGCATTAATACTTAATGAGTTTTTGATATAATGCCTTATATCTTTCCTCTAAAATTTTCTGGCATTTTACTAGAAGACTCAGAAATAAGCCTGGAATCTTGAGTCATCAGGGCAAAACACAAATGTAAAACTGTGATATTCCAGCAAGGATTATATTAGGGGATACCTACTTCTGGTCTTGAATATTTCTGATGATTCTGTTAACTGTTCTTCTAGGGATCCTGTTTGGAGCATATCACTTACCTTACAGCTATGGGGTATAATATAGTGTGACTCTCTTTGGACCCAGATAGTTTATACTCTCTGAATAAGGAAGGAGACTAGCACAGAATAAGTAACAGACATAGATCAGCAGGGTATTCTCTTCAGTAAATACCATTAAGGAATTCTGTTCTTTTATCCTATTATCCACCCTAAGTAGTATGGCCAAATCAATCCTCCTAAAACACATTGGTAATCAAAATCTATACTGCTCAATCCCATGTCATATTCCCCCACTGCCCAGGGGAAAAATCTAAAGCTCTCCGCCTATCAGTCCAGGCCTTCTGTACTCTGATGCAATTCTCTTTTCCTTCCCTGTACAAACCCTCAGGGACAGCCAGTTCGGCATGGTTAATACTTCATGCATATCCCACCTACATTCCTGCCACTCCACACACTCTCCCACTCCCTCATTCTCCTCAAATCCCATCTTCCAAAGTCCAACACCACTTCTAATTTCTCCATAGAGCTTTCTTTCTCTTTCTAAAGAGACCAGTTTCTTCTCTATCAAGAGTACTCACTGCTTGTTTGGCACCTAGACTATGAGAAGAACTCATTTAATCAACAAACATTTAATAAGCACAACTATCTATCTTGTGCCAGACACTCTGCTAGATTAGGGATATGGAAATAGACAAGATGAGAACCAGTCCTTGAGTATTTTATAGTTTTCAAGCAAAGTACCTAAAAACTTTAAAAGAAACAAAAATACTAATATGAAACTATACTCACTGGTATGTATAGCAAGATCCCCCCAAATGAAAAGGGGATAGAAATATGAAGCTGGAGAAATTCTGGTAGAACACTCTCAAAATTTTTATATTTCAATATTAAATTTTTAAAAATCATATAATTAAAATATTTTATACTGGTGTATATTCTGTGCCATATTAAAGAATTATCAGTTTATATTAGGAATGATGTGAACTCATGAGAATGAGGAGAGGTCTAATAAAAAAAAGTTTTCCTATCATTTTTAAAAAATATATTCCATTCTATTGTCATAACTGGCTAAAATTCTATATTCTCAGTGGTCCAATATATAAAACTAAACTGATATCCCAATAAGGAAAGAAATGTGGTTTCAGTCCATCTTTCCAAAGTCATCTCTCACTACACATTCGTTCATGTCTCATGCTTCTGTCACCCAATTTGTTTCCTTCACAATGCTTATCATAATTAGCAATTATTTATTTTGATGGTCTCCCCCACCATAATGTCAGCTACCCAAGATGAAGAACCTTATCTGTCCCACTGTCTTCTACATCCTCAGTACCTAGCACAGCTCATGACACACAACACTAAATAGTCAGAATGAATGAATGCAGTTTTAATCATAACCAAAGATTAAATTACTCCTCTTTAGACAGTTCCATCACAAGAAGAACAAGAACAGATGATGTGCACAGTGAATATTTTTACAGTGGGAAGAAGTTTAATTATTAATAGGAGGTAGTATGTGATTTCCAGTGATAGAAAAAGGGGCAATTTTTAAAACTGTTTACTTAAGAAACACAAGGGGCTGGTGTAGGTTGCACCTGTGTAGTCAAGAAAGCACGTGCATAAAATGCAACACAGGAACAACTAGTATTCCAAATCACTGTATTCTCTTACAATATTCTAAATCTTAAAAAATAATTATTTTTTTACTTCTTACGTTGAGTTTTCAGAATGCAATGTGCTTTCAAAATACATTATGAATATTAATAAACTCCTGTTCTTTTCATGGTGTAAGATTGTTGGATAACAGATTCATAATGCAGAATACATTTAGATAAATTTATCTAAATGCTTTCTGTGTTATGAACTTATCTTAAAATTTTCTAGTTGTCATGAACCAAATATCTTGCCAGAAGTAATTTGTCTCATTGTATAGATCCTTGTTTGGGAATATTTTGCTAATGTTACTTTATCATTTCCTTTCCTTAAAACTACACCACTTACTTTGGCAGTATTCAGACTCTGCTGAGATCCTTTGCTCACTGGCATGCTGACCTTTTTCTTATTGAACAGGCCTTAACTTTCACCTCCTTTTTAAAAGAGGATGGCATTATAACATTCAAATAACATAACTTGATTAAATTATTTTATAAAGCTCTAAGATGCTTTCACTACTTCATATATCTTTCCTTTAATTTATAAGTTAAACCTGATTAAAAAGGCAATGAAAATGTCCAGGAAAGTTAATGGCACATTTTTAAAAAATGACAGTACTTACAACTGTTAAATTACCATCACAGTTCTATGAATCATCACCCTTCAAAGAAAAAAGGGTTGCCAAATACATTGTTACAATACAAAATTGCCTCGGTGATCAACTTTCCTTCATATATATATACGTTACATACGCATATACATATATATGAAACATTAAATTAACAAACTCTACGACCGCTCCTTTTCTACCCTTCCATCCTCAAAGCTAAGTTGTTCCCTGGCAGTAAATTCAGCACTGGGGCAGTGCACTAATTCTTCTGGGTCACAAGGGTACCATTCCCGGCACTGCAGTGGTAACAGAGCAGCAGCACATCTTGCATTAATGCAAAAACAGTGCCCTAGTGGCCTAAAGGACTTACATTAATAAGTTCTCCCTGGGTACCTCGCTCACTAGAAATAAGTGACAGTGTAGAGGCTCTGATTCAGTATTCCTTGATCCAAAGGCTGGAAGAGTATGAGGGTTCCCATCCTGATGGTACCAATGACATAAGATAATTTTCAAGATGCCAAAATAGACATAAGAGCTGCTCTGGTCAGTGAAGTGTGTTTGAAAGTCAGAAGCCAACATACACAAAATTTGAGAAGGCTTATGAAAGTCATCTTATTAAAATCTCTCTCGAGGTTACTAAACTAGGCCAGATTATTTAGTCACAGTCTCTGGACAGCCCTTTGAAAACTCAATGAGAGTGTGCCTGGCAGAGAATACAGATTAAAGTGGCATTTATATTAGATAAGTCATAACTACCAAAGTACTTTTACTGGACACCTTAAGATATGCTTGGATTCCTTTTCTTTCTTTTTTTCTTTTTAAGCATAAAACAAAACCTTTCATCTTTTTGGGGTTGCTTTAAAAGACTATAACAAAGTAGCATAGAGTAATGCAGGGAGGGGGTAATGGAGAATCACAAATTTTTCTATCACTTTTCTCATTAAATTACTACTAAGGCATTACATATTGCTAAGAACAAAAAGAATCAACTGACACTAAAATAGCTAAGACTTTATATATCCTTTTGCCTCTCTGCCTGAGAGCATAAACTAGCCCTTCTCCATTGCATCTTACTGCTCAACTGAAATGCTGTGTCTTTCCAAATTACAAAATGTATTTGTATAGTACATCTTAAAATCATGAATATTTATATTCTACACAAGCACCCACCACTATGATAGACTCCCGAGGGGTACACCCATGGCAGACATGGTAGAGTTCTTGCCAGCTTAAAAGAAATGTAGGGACAGATCTCTGACATCTGCCGAGATTCCCATACCCAGCTCGAGAAAGGGGGTGACGGGGGGATGACCTGCCAAAAAGCATAAAGCAGACAGGAATTCCAACATGCTGCCATTTATCAGGTGAACAGCAGCAAGTAGGACTTCACCTACATGGTCAAACCAACAATGGCAAAACAAGGAAATCTGTTAAATACTGGTGCTGTTTGCAGCATTTGCTTTCATAGAGTGTTATTTCTGCACACTCAGCTACTGTGCTTTCCATCACGACCAAGTATCGAACCCTTATTATTTTTTCCAGTCTCATTATGTTTATTATATGTAAACTTCTGTAAATACTTCTAGAATGAGATGAAACAGGAGAAAGACAGGAGGATCCATCCATACTTAGATTTTCTTCTCTCTCATATTCCAATTCGATTTAAGGAAATGATAGTGTTATAGTGTCATGTTATAATATGTATTTAATGGAAGCTGATATATAAATTAAACAGTACAACATCATACAATTATTTCGTCCCTACTCACAGTAATGGTTCTAGTAATATTTTTAAAAGACACTGCCTACAATAAACAAGCAGGAAAAAAGCCTACCTTTATATATAGCTCTATTTAAGATCTAGCAGCTGACACTCAGTGTGGCTTGGCAAGTTCTTTAAAGGCTTTCTACCATTTGGCATTAGCCTACCAGAGAGCAGGCCTTTTATATTCCGCACTGTTGCAAAATGTTTCACTCACCACTACTCAAAGGAGGTCACAGTTTTCCCAGCAAAAGTAAAATAAAATTGGAGCTGACACTTATTTGGTAGAATGCTGTTATCAGCAAGTATTTATCTTCCATACTCTTCCCATGCCACAAGCTTACACCAGGAGCTAGGTTTTCTTTTTCTTTAAACAAAATACAGTGCAGCCTTTAAACATCAACATTGCTTGTGATCTTAACTCCCTTATTCCTAACATGAAACAAATCCTATGGCTAAAAAACACAGAAAAATAAACATATGATGCTTTTATACTTTTGATTCTATACTTCTTAAAATTATGAACTTAAAGATAGCTATGTTTTGCAATACATTATATAAACTCTTAAGAGAATTAACTTTGATTCTTAAAAGCAATTTCTCCTGATGAGATAAAATTCAACTGGGAGGATGTAAAAGAAAAAGGAGATATTGGAACTAACAGAAAGTCATTAGGTGCTATAAATCTGAAGACTATTCACTATAGAGATGGCATTAGCATCTCATTAAATGGACAAAAACAAAAAACAAAAAAACACACAAGGTCCTTAGGTGATGCAGCACTGAAAAAGTTGGTGTGTACCCAAGATACTCACTTTTCGAACTATTCTAATGCATTAGGTAGCTATGTAGATATTATTTAAAAACAATCACATACAATCAGCATATGGTCACTATTCGAAAATATGAATGCTTAAAATTATGGATGTTCAATTTTTTTTTCAAGAGTGCCAATCTGCAAAAAGTTTAGAGACTAAAAGATTCTGACATAGACTCTCCTTTCATTTTGTGAATCAGTAGCTTAGGCAACCTTCAGTTCATTTGTTCATTCAAGAAGCACACAAGCACTGCACTAAACGCCAGATGTACCACAGGAAGACGACCCACAGAGTCCTGATTCTTACAGAGCTTACATTCTGCTGGGGCAACCAGACAGCGTAAAAGTTTTCTTAAAGATAATTTCGGGGGGGGGGAGGGGCGGGGGGCGCAGGGAAGCTATGAAGAAAACAAGATGATATGTTTGAGAGCAGAAATGAAGGGGAGCAGGGCAAAGAGATGACACGTTAGATGTGAGGGAGTGATGGGTGGGGAAGAAGGGAAAAGGAGAAGTCAGCCCCATCCTGTGAGACGTAAGAAGGGGTTTAGGCAGAGAGAACATACAAAGGCCAGACATATAGAAACAAGCTTAATGTGCTTGGGAAACAGAATGGCCACTATGTCTGAAGCTTATAAACAGGAAGGAGACAGGTACAAAATGAAGTCAAAGAGGTGGGAGGGGGTTAGATCATGCAAGCATTTCAACAATGGGATGGGGCTTCAATTTTATTTCAAACACACTGATAACCCTGTAGGATCATAAGCAAAAGAATTACCATGGTCTCATTTACATTTTGAAAGGATTACCTTTCTCTATTCATTATGAAGGAGTTAAGCAAGGAGAACAGCTGGGAGGGCATTTTGGCAGCATGGCTTAAAGTAGGCTGGTAGCAGTGGAGATGAAGGGGACATGGATTCGAGATGTATTTTAAGATTAGAGCTGACCAGACATGTAAGCACAAATGCCATGAAGGAAGGTGGACATACAGGTAAGGAAAGAGGTGTGGGTGAGATATTTAGGAGATGTCCGTGTCTCAGAGCTTGGAGAGGGTATGTAAAGCCAAGGGCACAAGTGGGAGCACCTAGGTCTGGGTCCGAGAGACTCTAGATACAGAAGAGATGATACAATTCAACATTTGTTTTGACATTTTCAAGTTCTTTTAAGAGGCAAAGGGACAGCTGAAGGTGAGGGGTAAAGATAATACTGTGTTTTCAGTAAGCCAATATGTGAAGCATATCTTTTAATGATATTCCTCCCGACAACAGGTAAAAGGAAAAAAGAAAGTTGTGGGTTTTTCTTCCTTAGTCTTTGTTTTCAAGCCTACTTGCCCCTTCCCGCCTCCAACTTCTCTCTCCACCTCTCTCTTCCATTCGGAGTTTAATTAATTTAATTGAATCAAATAAACCCATTCATATTTTCTCCTTTCAAAACTACCTTTTCAATAAGTAGGATTCACTAAGTTTAGTAACAATATTTACTGAAAACAAATGAAGTGATAAAATACGATTATCATCTGAATAAATCCTTGTTTTTCTCATTAGCAATCACACCAATGGATCTGATTAATATCACAATCTGAAGAAACAATCACACATCTATTTTACATTAAATTCAGAGATTTCCACTTACAACAATTTTCCTCTTTCATAATGCTAATAATGGTGGGGGAGAAATGTTCGTCACTGTTTTTCTCTGGATCAGGCTGGGTCATTTACTCAAGAACAAGAGGTCCCATCAGATCTACTACTTGCTGACTGAATGACTCTTACAAAGTCTTATTTACTAATTTTTAACATTTGTCAGGACTGGAAACTATCCAAATTCTCACCCAAAGTAGAATGGATAAATTGAGGTATAGTCACATGCTAGGATACTACACAGCAATCAGAATAAATGATCTACAACTACACACAACAACCTGAATGGCTACCACAGTGTTGAATAAGGAAAGACAGAAACAAAAGAATACATACTGTATGATTATATTTATATAAAATGCAAAACCAAATTAAACTAAACTAAGCTGTTAGAACTCAGAATAGTGCTTACGCTTGGGAGAGGAGGGGCAGTGACTTAAAATAAGAATGAGGGAGGTTTTTGAGGTACTATAAATTTCTATTTCTTAATCTGAATGTAGGTTACATAAATGTGCTTGATTTGGGAAAATTTAATGAGCTATATATGCTTTTATGTACTTTTTGGACTGTATATTATACATCAAAGAAAATTATATAAACATGCAAATTGAAATACAGCAAAATGTTAACATTTTTAGATTATAAAAATTTAGGATTAAATCTGAGCTGTAAAAGCATGAGTACCTGTTATCTATAATAAACAGAATAATGGTTTCCCAAAGATGCCATGTCGTAATTCCCAGGGAATAAACCTGGGAATATGTTATTCGACTTAGTTATGGCGGAATTACGTTGTAGATGGATTAAGTCTACTAATCAACTGACCTTAATATAGGGATTATTTTTATAATGGATTATCTAGTGGGCCCAAGATTAAAAGAGTCTTTAAATGTGGAAGAGGAGGCAGAAGAGTCAATGTCAGACTAATACAATGTGAGACTCAACTGGCCATTGCTGGCTCTGAAAACAGAAGGGGTCTGCAAGCCAAGGAATGTGGGCAGCCTCCAGAAGCTGGAAAAGGCAAAGAATCAGAGTCTGCCCTAGAGTATCCACAAAGAAATGCAACCTTGCCAACATCTTGATTTTAGCATGGTGAGGTCTGTTTCTTTTGATTTCCAGAACTGCAAGATAATAAATTTGTAACATAATAAATCACCAACAACTTTGTGGTGATTTGTGATAGCAGCAATAGGAAACTAATACATTACCATCTTGCATTTATATTTGGAATATTACATAACTTACACAAAATACATATTTTAAACAATATATATACTTTAAAGAAATACACAATAGAAATGTTAAAACACTAAAAGTAGCCTGTTTATAAGTGTTAATATAAGGTACGATATCCCCTACATTTTTGGAGGTTACCTTTAAGTCACCCATCCAATAATCAAAGCACCCATTCATTACTTCTTATATCCATTTATTCAATAATTATTTTCCATTTCCATCAACAGACACTCAAGTTAGCTCTCAAATCCATTCACTGCACTGAATTAGGGCAGTTATTTTAACAAAATCAATCTCTCAATTTCCCTAAAAAAAAAAAAAAAGTAATGAATTTTCATGTTATCCTTTACTTCCTGAATTTAGTGAATGAAATATTAATGAGTTTTTTTAAAAAGGGGTGTGAGATCATTCTGTCCTGATTCAATAATATTTAAAAGCAATTAGTTTATATTTAAAAACAATGAGAAAAAAATCAATTTGGGAACATTAGCGAACTGCCACATAACTTCTAACTTATAATCTGACCTGATGAAAATCAGGCCATTCCAAAATCAAGGAAGAGTCAAAATGAAATCCTGCAAAGAATCTGCAAACTGGAATTTCTAAAATCAAATTTCTAAGGGAGCCTACAGTAAATGAACTACACATACTTAATGAGATACCTGAATAAACATTTACTGTATCATTTCAAGATAGCCCCACTTTTTTTTTCTAATGAAAGCTAAATGCTATTACTTCAAATAGCTAGAAAGACTATACCCACAAGAAAGTGTCAAGAAGACAAAGAATATGACGTCATATGACTTTTTATTATTATTAAATTTTAATCAACTGCTTAAATAAAACAATGTCTAGCTGGTGTAAATTTTTCAAAAAACGCAAATGGAGTTAGCCTAAAATTCAACTATAGCTGGTGTAAGTTTAGGACTTTCCAAAGAACAACCGGAGAGTGTTTTAACTAACAGGGAGCATTTAAATGTGATTAGCAAAAGAAGCTACAGCAATCAAAGATGCAACAATAGAACCAGATGTAGAATACACAGAACATCAGTGTTGGGAAGCTGATGGTTAACTGGAATGCCCATGGGAGGCTGCTTTTCAAATTAGACAAGCCTACCTCCCTTAAAAACTACAGGCCTAGTGGGGAGCCACTGCTACTGATGAGCACTTGCCCTGTACATCAGATAGACTGGGGCGGAAAATGTTAAAACGCACCAGTTAAGAACAAGGGAGCTAGCTACCTATTCTGCTCCAGCTCTACGCTTGTCAAAGAGTGCTTAGAGTGTTCAGTGTAACAGTGGCGCCACACTTAAAAAAGGACATTAAGCAAACTGGAACACATTCAAGAGAATAGCAAAAGAACTTAAAAACCACTCAACATGACAATTGAAGTGTAGACAGTTAACCATTAGACGAGACAATTTAGGGGAGAGACAAACAATCTTTTGTGCACAAGTTACACTCAAGTATACCATGCCATGAAACCTTTTTTTTCTCAGCATGATATTTTTACAATCATTATTGGAATAGCACACACTATCCTCAACTGTGGCAATATCAATTGTACACACTTATCAATATATAACAACATACTGGTTAACATTTCATGGTACACCAGAGCCATGTACGTCAGGTGTACAGAGATATTAGACACACCAGTCAAGCGCCACTGACATATATACCACAGAAAAATAGATTTCAATTCAAAATAAAGACTTTCTAACCAGGCTGTTTAAAAAGAATGGGCTTACAAGAAAGGTCATTTATTTGCTATCCCTAAAGGTGTGGTGGAGAAAACTCAAGTGTATTGAAAGGGGTAAGGGAAAGGATGGATTTTAAAGGTGTCTTCGATTCTGAGATTCTAATGATCCTATATTTCAATTCTTAGATAAACTCTGCCTCTTTTAAAATAACTCATATAGAATGATTACTCAGAAGCAGACAGAATACTGAAAGACAAAGCACATCGAATTATAAGAGAAAGACATACTGAGACAGGGTAAAAAGAAGTGTCCTGGAGACACCATTCTGAAACTTGAAATGTATATTTTGCTAGTAAAGTCACACATACATGAGCTCTAAATCAGTCCACTGAGCCAAACTTTTCTGTTCGCCCTTTATTACCAAGATTACTATTTGAAAGCAGAACTTATATAAATATAAGCAGCAATATAACAGAGGTGAATAAACATGAATTTATTCTCTCTGGAAAGGAGACAAGGCTGACAGCCTTTAAGAGAATCATCCTGTCAGACTGAAGTATCAGTCTGTGAGTTGGAATGAGAAAAGTCAATATTGTTTGAATAGAAGTAGTTATAAAAGAAGAAAATTTTCCCTGGGTATGGTACCACTACACTATTTACCCTCAAGAGCTGAAGTCTCAATTAAATTCTTCTATAGATAAAGGACTGTATTTACCCACTGTTAGCTGATGTTCATCTTGAACGATACACTCACAGAATGTAAACTTTTAAATTTCTTACTCAGTAACATTTAACTTCTGTGCCTGGGGTCATTGTTAGTAAGAGCCTCTAGAAATATTCTTTCTCTGGAGATATTTTCAGCTACCCTGGAAGAACTACCATCCAAACTCAATGGATGGTTCTATCCCTCTATCCCATTATACACAGAATCCCCTCTGCAGCAATTAAGCATACAATAGAGTGCAGTACATAAAACCACAATAAGCAATACAGAAAAAAAGGATTAAAGCCATGAAAATGTATTAATTTATTCTACGCAAGGCACTTGTAATTCTTCCACTTTCAGTCAAGATCACAGTACAGTTTAATAGTCTGGTTCAGGGACCAATTAATCCTTTTATATTTAAATCAATCACTGACTCCTCTTCGAATAATTTAGCTTCTACATGCTGCCTCCCATTTGATGTCTTTGGAGAAAGAGTACAGTTAACCCTATATGGCACATTAATCATATTTGGTAATAGAAAATGCATTATGAGTGAAATCTCATACCAAAAAAACAGCATGCTCTAAAACTTGTTGACATAACCAGTATATGGCTTCATTTTCATTATTAAAACAGGCAAGTTAAACCTGGAGCCCAGAGTATACCCTTCATCTGCCTTTTCACAATATGTGTGTATGCATGTATATATTTATTTTGATTATGTACAGAATGTATATCCAGGAATAAAACCACTCTATACAACCCCTCTCCCCACTATTGTCAGATTCCTCTTTCCCATACCAACCGAGAGTAGAATGACTTGATGATGCTCAAACAGTGCGAAAGGGGAAAAGTAACAAAAAAGCATGTATTTTATTCAGACTGGCATGTGTTTGGCACCTTGCCACAAAGCTGTGTCCTTTTCCTTGAATAACTATGAAGCCTCATTAATAGGGTTAATTCAATGCAAGTCATGTGTCATCTAAAGATTTTTACCACTACATTGTAAAGCAGGTGGCCATGTATTAAGACTATTTTCTTTAAACAAATGTGTCAAGAAAGCATTAAGAGTTCATGTGACTAAGAATGACAACACTGTACTAAATGCTACTTCTTACTTTGACTAATGACAAGAGAAAGAGGTCCTCTCCTTTTCGTTCCTGGATCTTACCACAAGAATAAGTCAATTTGATATTCTAGTGACCACACCGTGGATTACAAATGGATGACTTAGTTTCAGAAATTTCAAAGCAAACATCAGTCCACAAGTAAGTGTTTTCAAAAAATTTTAACCGATTAACTTTGGATGTAGATCCAGTACTGGAAAAAGTGGAGTCTGTATCTTGGCATAACCCAATAAATACACTGCTGACTCAGGAGCTCTGCCAGTTCAAACAATTCCAAAGACAGGCAAGCACACAGTGAATGTTAGCTCTGTGTTCACTTCACATCAACACAGAGAAATCAAATGGTAACAGTTTAAGATCAGCTCTGTGATACTAGTGGGAAAAGAGTAAAAAAAAGAGGCCATGCTATAGGCAGTAATCCAAACTGGTAAGCATCTAAAGACAGAAATTCAAAAGCCTGACTAAATTAACTGACACGCTGCAGGAATATTTCTCTGGGCATGTGAAACTGTGAAAACCTCTGAGAATTTGGTTGACAACTATGACCTACAAATAATCATCAGGTAAAAACTAATGTCATTCTTCTCTAATCCCCAGCATAGTCACATCAATGAGACAATTGGAAAGAACACAAGTCTTTTGTCTTTTTTTCAAATCTCAGAATAGAATGGAACACTACTAATAAAGATTAAACAAGTGAACCAAAGCTCATCATCAAAAATCATCATCTTGTCCCTAGAACACAAAGTCATACCAGCTAAAGGATGTTGTCTGTCTTGTGTCTACTTCATGGTGGTTTGGATAAATTTGTGTGGATTCACTGATGCTCCCCCTTCTAGTTTTCTCTTGCTAAGTGAAAATGTGAAGTGTCACACATAAACACAAAGATGGTAAGAGACCCTACAGATCACCACGAAACACACAAATAAATCCCAGCAGTTAAATGCAAAGAGGGGAAAGTCTGTATGTGTTTGTGCAAAACGCACGCTTCTATTTCAGTGACTGTACCTTTCAGGTGGTGAATCTCAAGAGAAAAAATGCTACATGCTCTTTCTGGATTCAGTTTAGGATAGTGTTCAAAACAAGATCATAAAGTGCCGGAAACAGTCCTTTTGAACACTGGTGTATCTTTCCCTTTTTCTCCTCTGCTTTTAATCTAGCTGTCCCAAATCTTGGCCCAGATAGCACTGAGTCCCCTTGGCTGACACAACGAATGAAAGCCTCACCACAGCCCCAAAGTGCTCCTATCTTAGGCTCAGCTCCCATCTGAGCTGCTCTGGACAATTCCCTCCCATCGTCCTGTAGCCAAGGCTATGCTCAGCTACTGGATGGGGATCTCAGGCGCTTCTTCAGAGCCCCTGTGCTGGTACATTCTCTCTCCTTGACTAGGCCATGTACACGTGTGACTAACTGTTCTTCTATCTGTGGGCAGTCAGTGTTGAATATTATATTATGACACAACATATGAGTCACAGCATATTTGGTAAAGGATTACACTATTTTATAAATATCATATTTAACATAATTGGACCAACATCAAGATACATGATTTTGAAATAAATAACCCAGTAAGCATTATGAATACCAAGGAGGATCCAACTCAGAGTTACTGTTATATCAGCAGCCATCTTTAGCTAAGTTATAAGGAAAAGGAGAAAAGCATATTAACACACAAAAAAAATTAATGTACAAAAAAGTTTTTAACCAGCCTTTCAAAATCAACAAGAAGAAGATATATTTTAAATACACAGTAAGTAATCAATAGAAATTAGGTGACTGAACGGTAACATTTCTAAGATAATGTATAAAATCTACCCTGGAAAGATGCCTATGCTTAAAAAAGGAAAAATAGGTTTTTAAAGCATCCTATTTGTAAAGTCAATATTAAAATTCAGTCTTATCACTATATATTCTTTAACATACCATGTCTAAGTCAAAATATGAGGGTGGTTGATAGTCACTTACACAAGTGAAAGAATTCTTGATTATTCTCTTATTTTCAAAAATTGCACCAGTTCATTTTAAATAGTCATTGTAAAAAAAAACACACAAACACACTGAGTATCAACATGAAAATCACTGGAGTGACCTATTTTTAAAAAAATTGCAGAAGAAACAGTTAATATTGAGAGCAAATTCCAAAGCCAAATGAATGTAAATAATTCTACCTCCCAAAACAATAGCTAAAATGGCCATTTAAAATAAATTGTGGATATTTAATGCCTTTATCTTATATTCTGTTATCTTCTTTGTTAAATGAAACCAATTAAACATTCAAACATACCTCCAACAGTATTTTATACATATAGAACATTTTAACAATATGTATGTAGTAAAATATGAAAGTGTAATTAAACAGCTGTTCAAGTAGTAAAGAAATTTTTAATAGTAAAGGAATTCAGTATAGTATTTCTTTTTCATTTCTACCGGTGTACACTTTCTAAAAAGAAAGAAAAAGGAAATACCTTTTTTAACAGCCAAATAGTACACCCACCCAAATTAAAAATCTGAGAAAAAATAAATAAATAGATAAAGATACAAGTGTTGAGCTAGCTGTGTTACAGATTTATATAAGAATGTTGTTGATCGTGGGAAAATATTATTGCTTTCCTTTTACTAGATAAGTGGTTTTTCTTTATCCCACAAACCTGCATAGGTTAGCTATATGGTACGAGTAACATATTCTTGATAGTTAATATAATTTAAGGTAAAATAATGTTAGCGATTAAAAATTCAAAACAAAGTAAAATAGATTAAAGTAATGGTGAAATAGGGGCTGACAGCAATTAAGTATAGAAAAAGGAATAGAGAGTCAAAATATTGAAAAGCTAGTGCGATATCTTACAGTGAAGTGATGAAAACTTAGATTGGAACATCACAGTGAAAATGGAAAGGAAATACATTTTACAAGTAGACAAGCTAAGAAGCATACCTTGTGATGCCAAATGGGTATGTTCTTCAATTGGTGATGTTTAAGACATAAACTAATCTATAGATCAGAATGAAGTTTTGTCTTTTTAAATATCCAGGGGAAAAAAAAGGGGTTAAAGTTATCCACATCCTACTTGCAGTCTTTTCTTATTCCTTTTAAGTAGGAGGGGGGCAGTACATCAAGTTACAAACATCCAATAATACTGTTGATTTCTATTTTTAAAATCACTATATTTTTAAAATAGATTTTTTTAAAAACTGAGGCGAGACGATGATATTCTAGTATTCTTGCACTGCCTCTACTTAAACCTTGTTCCCAAGGTAACAGCTAACTACTCAATATCAGACCCTGCATAATTAAAGACTACAAAGGAAGTATGCTACAATGAGACATTTGCACTTTAACAGGATAAAAATGACCAGCTTGTTTTTTACCTTGATGTCAAACAAAAGTCTCTGATTTTCACATAGAGACCAGCACTTTCTACTAGACTTATGCTGACAAGAAGAGGTTACGTTACACAGCATGTTCTCAGGAGCAGAATGTTACTAATTTCAGTGGCATTCTATTTTAGATTAAAACAAAGACAACTGAAACCACCTTTATTTTTAGGCACTGGTGAATGTCTGTTTTGGAAAAGGCTCAGCTTTGAAGTCATCCTCTTAAAGCATAAATGGAGATAATTGCTCATAAACCATGATGGATGAACATATTTCCCACAACCAAAAGACTTGAAATTAAAATGACTTACATTTTTAAAAATTTATACATTTTATATTATCAAAAAAATACCTTACAACAAATAAGCACAAATCTTCTTAAATATATTACATAACTTCTATAACATTAAATACAAATCTTCTACTTTTATAACCAGCCTTTTTTTTCTAGAGAAAGCACTTAAAATTTTAGCCTGCCAAAAAAAACAGTGATCAACATGAATCATTTGCAGAGTGAGAAAAAAGTAAATGAAAAATAGAGAGTTCTTTTTCATAATTACTGTCAACATTTCTAATTTACACTTCTAAATAAATACTTTTTGTTAAAGGTTTACACATATTCAAACTAGGCAATTCCAACGTAACCAATATTGGGTCCAAAAATATAGCATGTCTGGACATTTTACTTTGTCCAAAATATTTAAGTAACAAAGGAAGTCTAGCTAACTGAAAAGTTAGCCTCATTTACCACGAGATAAGAAATAACTAAAATAAACACTGATTAAGAAAATACCTGAAAAACAAAATTCTAGGACAGGATTATTCCAATGGTAGGGAGTCATGAAATCAATTAGTCAATTTCAACCAATATATTTTTTTATTTAGATAGAATAAAATAAAACAGAAAACAGAATTTCAGACTTAAAGCGAGAGACACACAGACACATATATATGGGTTGCAATATAAGATCCATTCCTTTGAATGTAGTTAAGAAAAATCTGAAAGTTCTTTGAAATATCAAATATTGTGGTAAACCTCAATTTAATATCCCAAGAACAAAAATTTTTCATTATATTGGCTTTCTAAACTGTCCTATTAAAGCCCCAATACATAATTGGCAACTAAATTCTTCCAGGTATAAATCTATGGAAGTTAAAATTCTGACCCTGCAAATTCAATTAACCCCTTTGCAACACAACAGATATCAAACTTTTCCTAATACTGGTATTCTAATAGGTCAGGACAGGATACGCACTAGAAAAGAATTGGGAAGATGCACAAAATCTGAAAATTGAAATGACAATTTCACCAAAACTTTATTATTCAAGTCTGCATACTATGAAGTTTCTACGTGTACACATGAAACGGGCACCATCAATGCTAAAACTATAAACTAAATGTTATCTGCTGAATGGGAAATTAAGAAGAACACCACTGAGACATTTTAATAACCAGTGGCAGGAAGCCAAGCCTGGCTAATACAAAAGCAGTAAAAGTAACTAAAGACTTCTCCCTCTGAATTAAAAGCACATCCTACTTAGAAGATGGTAATTTTTATTGAATAGTTATGAAAGCTCCATTTACAGATATTCAAATTCATTTCTTTAAAGTTTATACTTCAAGAAATATACAATCTTCAAACTTAATAAAAATGCTCATTTTTCAAATGCTTAAAAATATACTTAAAAATATGCTGTAAAAAATTGTAGGCATCAAACATATTGTCATTGAGGAGTAAAAGCTGGGGTCATATGTAAAGAGTAATGATAAATGGCAACAGTCATGTTAAAAGAGATAGACACTGAGGACCCACACTAACTGATACGAAGGAATAAGGTGAGCCCTAGCCATTCTTCCAGCATTTAAAGAGATGTGTATATTAAGAAACCACATGCCAAAAAGCTGCAATCACATTCTAGCTTGCCTCTAAATTTAAAAGCAGCAATAGCCAACTAATTTTCTGTTTTTGAAGTCTAAAGTTAACTTTCAAAAGCACACTTCACATGGCTGAGAAGCAGAGAGACAGTTTTTTGGGGTAAATGTCTTGCACAATGCAACTGAGTCATTAGGGGGTAAGGATTAGAATTCGAAGCCATGAGTGACTTGTCTTTTGTTAGCTCAAAGAGATGACTTGATACACAGGACAGAGAAACAAAAAGGTTAGACTAAAAGAAAGGATGATGAAAGTTATTAGGAAATACAAAGATAGAAAGGGAGTGTTTAAGATCCAGTATTACTGGAAGTGGGTTTTACTCAGCCAAAAACTCAATTTTGGATGCTTACAGACATGTTTGGTTCTGCAGGAGATAAAACCTACAGGCATTAACTAATGGGAAAACTGCTCCAAGATTTTACTGAGCTATGCTGTAGAAATTAATGCTTCATCGTCAGTGAGAAAAATGCCTTGATGTCACTCTATAATGTTGTTATATCAATTGGGATCTTTGTGGGGAAAAAAGCTGGAAAGCATCATTCACTCTTAAACATCAACCAGTTAAGAACAAAAATCATGTGTTGGATTCTGGTTTGTATTACACGGTTGTGACAAATTGACCATTCCATTCTTGTTTTGCTTAAGCTAATATTACAACCTGCTAATACACTCAGAGACTGGGAAGAGGGAGCAGTGGAACAGCGTGTTGGGGCCACAGGACAAGCTTAGCAAGTATGAAAAATTAGTAAGGAAGAATTTACAAGAATAATCCATATGTGAATAATTGAGAGTTTAATGTGTTTTGCTTAAATGAGGAAGTCAAATGCATTTCAATAAAACAACAGGTAATGTAACAAGTAATATAAGCTTCATCATTAATATCTCACAAAAGCACTGAAAAAGCCTAAGATTTTCTAGGAAATAAAAATATATAATCCATTATTCCATTTCGTATGTAAAAATCTACCTTTCTGAAAGATTTACAGAAAACATTTTCTCCACATGTCATGAACTATGTAAGAAATCAATAAAACTACAGTACTAATTTTAGAGTTTCTTATTAAAGTATAAAACTTCTTTTTTATTGGGTGGCTTCTAAATCCTTGGAAAAATGTCACATTAATTAGGGAGTTACAAACATGAATAAAACATAAAAATCTATCCTCAAGGAACTTAAGACACTCTAGGAGAAAATATAAAATATAGTCATAAATATGAGAGTAAAGATAATAGCAGAGGAAAAGTATAAGTTCCTACAGAACTTCAGAAGAGATTATTCTAGCTGTGAAAATCAACAGGCTTTGTGGAGTAGCCAGGACTAAAGTTGAGCCTTGAAGGGTTTTCAGGATTCTGATAATGTAAGACTGCAAGCACAGGAAGGAAGACATTGCAGGAAAGGAGATACTAAGGTAGCTAACTAACATTTACTGCGTGCTTATTTTGCCAAGCACTATTCCAAGTACTTTACATATATTAACTCCCTAAATTCTCACAATAACTTTGAGGTAGGCATTTTATTAGCCCTATTTTGAAGTAATAAGAAAACAGAGATTACAGAGAACTGAAGTAATTTGCCCATGGTTACACATTGTCTGTCAGGGTTGGAGTCATGTTTCAAATTCAGATGAGACTGACAGAAAAGTCCTACAATCTCACAGCACTGAACTTTACAACTTTAACTTAACTGGCATAAAAAAGCTACTTATATTTCAGTAACTGTTGGCAAAAGGTGTTCAGCATACATCAGCTCATTTAAGCTCTTTTTTCTTTACAACACTCATTAGATACTTGTTAGTAATCCCCATTTCAGATGGAACTCAAGAGGGGGTCACAAAGGCAAAGGTGGAACAGAGAATCACACCTCATCTTTGGTCTATAAGTCCAGTGCTACATCGCATCCACCTCTTCCTTCACATTAGAATAGATGTTTACACATTATGTTCCATGAAGCCCAAGGGATTCCCAACAGTGCCCCACAGTATACCACGGGAAGCTTCCCCATCCTCACCCTCCACCTCACTCCAACGCAAATAAGAATCAGCCACAGATTTCATTTTTAAAACAGAGTTCTACTACTAAAAGAAATTTAGTAACTCTCTCTCATGCGCACACATATGCCCCCCCCTAACC